>CM021751.1:6972801-7025035 GCA_011075105.1 Heteronetta atricapilla
TTGGGTCTGGGGGGTCGAGGTTTGGGTCTGGGGGGTCGAGGTTTGGGTCTGGGGGGTCGAGGTTTGGGTCTGGGGGTCGCGGTTTGGGTCTGGGGGGGCCCTCCTGGGGCCCTGGTGCTTGGCTCAATGCCCCCCTTCCATCCCTCTCGCCCCCCTGTTTTTGGAGAAGGGCGATGAGCCGTTGTTAGCAGCGCATCGCTGAGGTTCCTCCTAAATTTAGCCGCTCTCCGTTTTCCGGGCTAACCAGTAGTCGGTTTCGTCCGCCAGCCCTCCGAAATTAGCTCAGTGCTGCAATATTTTGGGCTGCGAGTGCTGCAGGGGAGGGTTCGTGCGGAAAGACGGTTCTTCGAATCGGTCAGAACGGCAACAAAAGCCCCAGCGACAGCCATTGTAAAGCCCTGGTAATCCCGAGGTTTCCTCAGGCCGGCTGGGAAGCCCTGGGATTTCGGATGGTGCCCTTTTCCTGGTGGCTGACGGCGTTCCCTTTGCTTTGCTGTGTCTGTGGCAGAGATGGAGGCCAGGAGAAGGGGGGAAAAAAAAAAAAAAAGGTAGTTGGGATTCTGCGGGGAAATTCCTGCATTGTCTGCGAGCTCCCTGTCCCTTGGGACTAACGCGAATGCTCCCGTTTTGGGGTTTTGTCATCTTCAGGCTTAAAACGCGTTGTCTCGCTTGTGTTTTTCCTGCGGAATAAATTTAATCCTTTTCTATTTTGCTTTTCCCGGAGGCAGCCAGCGTTTCTTGGCTGTGTGGCCTGCGAAGCACGCCTGAATTTCCTCCGTCCAGGGTAACAGAGCTGCAGTGTGCTCTTCGCATACTTCAGCTTTTATAACAGAGCCATCCCTGTGAATTAGCTTAGTTTCGAGAGGCTTTGTAGGCAGGAATATTCTGTCCAAGTAACAGTTTCGTGTTCACCAGCCAAGTCCAATTTCTTCAGGCCGCTGTGCCTTCGTTTCTAAGCTTCTGTGCTCCGTGGCTGCAGCACCCTCCTGCATCTGGGTGGGAAGCATTTGGCCTCCTTTTTGGTGTAGAACGGTGGATTCCGTCACGCCGCGGGGTTGTTTGTTTGTTTGTTTTTTTTAATGCTTGGCACCACGGAGATGGGAGCAGCGGTGCTGAGAGGAAGCCCTGGTGGCTTGTGGAAGGGGAGGGTGTGTGTCGGGTGTGGGCTGCGTCACCAAAAGCTGGGGATGCTTCTGCTTTTTAATGGGTGCGTGATTTTTTTGGTGGGTTTTTCCTTAGTGAAGAGGAGACGAATGGGTCATTTATAAGTTGAGTTTTGCTGCTGGTACGTAGTTGGTGCTGCCTGGTGTGCATTCGCTTGCTTGTGTTCTGCAAATCTTCACCCCACTCTCTTCGTTCAGGTCTAACTCCTTGTGCGATCAAAGTTATTGCATACTCCAAATAAATCTTATGGAGTGAAGGGGGCCTCTGTAGGCAATCGCAAACCTTATTCTTGCCACCCTTCCTGCTTTCACAACAGGTTTTTCTCCTAATGCTTGAGAATAAAATTTGATGAATGCACACCAGCATGCATCACACCAGAATTATGTTGGCAGTCTGTCTTTTATGCTCATTCCTGTTATAACTGGAGTGATTATCACCCTCGTCTGTGACCTTCACTGAACAGATGGACATCACACCTTACGTTCTTTTGGGGTGGATTGGTTTTTCTCATTGGTGGCCTTGAGCATGCTTTGGCATGCTTACGAGCTAGTATCATGTTGTTTTTGTTTTAATTCTTGCAGACGGAGTAGATTAGTCCATTTGATTACGTTACCCTGACCTAATGTGGCATTGCAGTGTTTGTCAGCAGTCCTGGAAAGACTGGTACAAGTATTTTCATGTTTGTAGGTTGTTTTTTGTTTGTTTTTTTTAGGGAACAGGTTCTTTGTCATGACACGTGTGTGTATACGTCCATGTATATAAATACGTGCTCTGTGTTTCCATTATCTTGCCGGGAATCCTTTTATGTTCAAGTTTTGTTTAGGGAGATGTTCTCCAAATGCCTCTTGCCTGTCTCCTTTGAAGCAACAAGGCCTCGTGACCTGACCAGTAGGACACCGCCGCGATGTGCAGTGACGTTCAAGCAGATGTTACCTCTATTTCCTAGAACAATGGAAGTGTTTTCTCTCTCTCCAAGCTGACCACTCGATTTAGGAGGGCACAGCTAGGAAAACCTCCTGACTTAAACCGTTTCCTTACCAGGAGAACGCGGGGTGGATGGCTGTGTTCCTAAGTCAAGTGAATACTTCTTTTCGAGGACTTATGCTTGTATGTGATGTCTGTTGTTGAGGACACAAACTCACTACAGCATACTAGTGAATCGAAAAACGCAGTGTTTGAATTCAGAGTTGAAATACTTGCTTTTTGTTTCTTGTGTTTTTAAGGTGACGCTACTGCTACTCTTAAAAACAACAGCTGAAATCATCTAAGATGTTCTTTCCGATGAAGTTTTCTGTGCAATTTTTGGCCATTACAGATGGCTTTTTTCTGGGATAATGTGTTCAACCCCTTTATTGTGTCCCCCAGAGTCATTTTTTTTTGGACACTGTAATGCAAGAAACTATTTGGGTGTTCTGAGCTATATATATTTAAAAAAAAAAATACTAAAGCACATAGTCAACAGAGCACCTAGGTCATCTTTTACCCATGGTTTGTTAGTCCCTGACCTACAAATGAGAAAATGTTCCCCCTAGGAGCCTGGCTGATATTTCAGACCAAAACTGTGCTTTTTTTTGTTTTCCAGACCATGTTATTTTACCAAAATACTGTATAATTTTGGGTCTTTTTCTAATTAAGATATTGCCTTAATCTTACAATATTTTTTTTTAGTAACGATCATGATTTTACAGGGTTCATTATGACTCCAGCTGTAGGAGTTTACAGTTGGAGGAGACTTACTGGAGAAATGAACCTAAAATTCCCCACCCCAATTTATGCTAGCATTTAACATAGCTTCTGGCAATAGATCTGATTCCAAATCCTCTGTAACTTTTTTTATGTTATTACCCTTTTAGTGGTAATGGTAACCGTGTCCACTTTCTTTGCAGTCACACTAATGTGATGGAAAATTCTTCTTCGAGTCTTTCAGGATCTTGAAGCGTAGGCAAAAGTCAGATCTTTGTCACAAGCTGAGATACACACAAACGTATTCCGAGACAGGGAAAAAAAACCTCAAACCAGCTGTCTTGCTTCACCCCCTTTGAGCTGAAATCAAACAATCATGGGGTATTTAAATGACCGGGGTTTGAATTTGGGATCCAGAGATCTACTTCAAGACCTAAGTGCGTGGCTGTGTGTTGTTATGACAGGCAAAATGCTGCTGTGTGGCCAGCCACAGTCTGCTGACTTGGTGAAAACCTGCTGCAGTCATTCCCTGCTCTCCATCTTCTTTCTCTCCTTTTTTTTTTTTCCTTTTAACTGCAAGAAGGCCGCTGATCTGTCTGTAGCGATCTTTGCTCTGAATGCTTGAATAGATTTGTATATTACGGTTTCAAAATTGTTCTTAATTGGTGCAGATATTGAGTTGGCCAGATGTTAGTCGTCTCTTCCAGCGGAGACTTAACTGTTACTAAGAGTTGAACTGGAAATAATTGTTTTACCTCAGGATGGTATTTCGTTTGGAAGATTAATAAAGTCCACTTGAAAAAGAGATTATCTTAAATTTGCTGCAGCTGGAAAGGACAAAGATTATCATTGTCAAAGGCAGCGCGCGTCAAAACTAACTGGATCTCATTTTTTAAAGGAGGGAACTTAATAAAAACGTGCTTAAGATAAACCCTGGAGGAATGTCTGAAAACTTTTAAAGCTAAAATAGCAGCGGTAACAAGATGCAAATGTTACGCATAGACCCAATAAAAAACAAATATATTTTTTTAATCCCTATAGAAGAATGTAATCAGCATTCTAGACTTCTGTCCACGTTTCAATTGGTTACAGAGCTGGTAATACCACATTCTCTGTGTAAAGCCATATATATGTATTAAATTCTGCTATTTATACTTTCCCCTTTATATTTTAAAGGGGCTAGTTAGGTTTTGCTGTGGCTTTTCACTAAAATTGTTCCGTATTCCTTGGCAGTTCCAGTACAGACGTGCAGCCTGGTACTAGAGGTTTTTGGAAACCCCTTATGAGATGTGAAGTTTGTTAAGTGCTTGCTCCTGGGAAACCTGATATTTGGCCTTAAAAAGATATTTTTACTCGTGCTGGAAGGGCATGAGTTTTCTGCATGAAGGATGGATAAAACTCGCTGATGTGATGAAAAAGTTGGCCTTTGAGCAAAAATATACATCCCTTATCAATGTTAATTGGAAAGTTGGACTGCTTGGAGCTGTGCAAATCAGTCACTGTACGAATAATGTTTGCTGTCAGACGTGTTTGTCCTTAAACCATGCTATTGCTGTTTCAAATACGCTGCTGCAGAGACGTGCTTTATATGATGATATGTGAATATCTGGAGCGCTCTAATAAATCTTAGATTTTTTTTTTTTTCTTTGCATTGGTGTAACGAGAAATTGGGATTCCTGGGCTGTAGTAATGTAGGAGAAGTTTCAGGAGGAGGGGAGCAGGTTTTCCTTTCATTCTACTTTCCCACATGGACCAGGGTGGGCTTGAGGCAGTGTTCTTCGTTAAATACTTTGGTATTTATTGGTTCATAAGGAGAGCAGCCAGAGAGGGCTGAGATGCTAGGATTGATGTGAGATTGCGTTAGCTATCTACTCTGAACTTTGTCTAGACTAACTCCGATTTCTGATTAAAATAATGAATTTGCAAATGAGCTAGATTGGATGTGGTGGAGGGAAAAAATCTCCGCCTCACGTTGTGGTTAGAGTTTCAGAGAAACTTGGGCCAGGATCTGCGCCGTGCTCTTCAAAGAACAGCTTCCCCTGTTGAAAGAGAACCACAAGGCTTTCTGTGTGCATTTTGAATTTACCTTTTGATTCCTCTGGTGACTCACACTGGGAAGCCTCGGACTTTGTGAAGAGGAAAAAAAAGACTTTCAAAGCAGAGCTTGAGAATTGCGTAGGTCTGTGGGAGGGGAGCAAAACCCCCCCAATACCTCTGATCTCAAACCCAAACGATCTCTAAAGACCCTTGCAATTTAGGGGTGAGGCAAAAACGAATGTAAAAACAAGTTATTTCTGGCTTCATCGTGGGTAATCATAGCCTTTCATTGCAGCGATGCAGCCTGGGTGCTGGGCTTGTAGCTAAAGAAAGCGCGGAAGCCATGCACAGCTCAACAGCTGCTTTTTTGTGGTTAGGGCTGTGTGGCGATGCTCTGCCAGGTCTTAGGCCGGCTTCCTGCGTTTTCTTTTGTGACTAAATATTTTCTAGTTTGCTGAAAGTATGTGCGGGATGTTGTTCTTTGTGAGCTCTCTATGCTTTAAGTCTCCAACTTAAAGTTTTAGGTGCAACTGTTTTGCTTGTGTTTGTACAAGAAGGAAGAGGTTCCATGGTTTGGCCTTCAAAAACAAAGGTCCAAACGCAACAGTACGCATCTGTACACTGCTTAGCTTCACCGAGGCTCTTCTGTGGCCTTGTGACAAGCCCATAGTAAAAGATTATCTTTTTCCCAGAGCCCTGAACTGATTTGAGGTAAGAAACAGAACAAGACGCTTCATAAACAGGGTGCAAGGAAACTGTATGGCAAGGCAGTGCTTTGAAACCCATTGTCCAGCTGTGTTCTGCTCTGCCCCACAATATGCCTGGCTTCTCTAGGGTATTATTCCATAATCTCTGGCTGTCACCTAGTCCAGAGATGGATCCTTGCTGTATCTTTCTGCTTCAACGTAGGTGTGGAGGAAAATTGGGCTAGGACCGGTGCCTGCTAGTGTGTTGCCTGGCTTGTGCACATCGTGCTAGATGTTTGTGGAAATGCTGGTGATTCAGTGATGTCTTCTAGAACTGTCACAGTGTCAACTTTTACCATGGCTGGATGAACAAGGTGCTTGGTTTCAAGTGACTTTTACAACATAAATAATTAGCATTTTTATTAAAATACTTAAAAATTTGTGAGTCTCTCTCGCCTGCTTTGCTTGCTGTGAGCGGTGTTGATCATTGTATGCAAAATGACATCAGTTTGGCCTCTGGACCTGCGTGAATAACGAGGCCATTCAGCGAGCCCTGAGAGAAGGGCGCCCTGTGCCCACTAACGATGCAGCCCCTCGTTAACGGCACGCAGCATGATCTGCCCAAAGCTGGGCTGAGGATGATGCGTCCCTTCAGCCTTACATCTGCCCATGGTATTTACTGGGCTCCGTTTGGAAGCATTCTGCTGGACTCGATGTATCCCCCCCAAACAGATTTGAATCCCCTTCCAAGGAGGTCTTGGGACTGAAACCAGTCACGTCTGTCAGGGCTGACAATTCTATTCCAAAGCTTTTGGCTTCCAAAACGAGCCCGCTGCTACTTCTCAGAGCTTGATCTCACTCAAGTAATGTGCAGTTCATCCTTTTTTGGCTTTTTCTGTCTGGAAACTACCAATGTGCGTTGCTTTAGAGAAGGATTTTAGGGGTGTGTGTGATCCAACCGAGGGCTTGCCTTGCTGTTGTTTGTAATGGGGCTCCGAGCCTAATCTTCAATCTGCTAATTTCAGTTGGTGTATTCTGAATTTGCCTTGGAATACAGATGAAAGCAAATCTTGGCATTACAGATCAAATTCCACAGAACTTCACGAATCTCTTGAAAAGCCAGATGTTTTGATTTTTCCAGTCTTAAATGGTTTTACAGATCTGAATCAAAGCTACAAAGCCCTCATTAAAAAAAGTACACTTTGGAGTAAATTCTACGTTGTAAAATGCCAGCTACCAGTACCCAGGTGTCCTGCGGCTTTTACAGACTCCTTTTTGTTTACTTTTAAATGTAAATCTATGGCTTTTTGTACCTGTAAGGAGAGATCAGCATTGGTTGAAAGATATGACAGCTTGCATACCCTGTACTAAGGAGAGGAAAGCCAGGGAGGAATTAGCTTGGTCTTCTTCATGTGAGCTAGCAAACGTAGTAATTTACAGTGGCTCATTAAACACAGAGAAGAGAGATGTAGAAGGAAGTGATAATAATAGGACTGGATCCCTGGACTATTTAGGGGTAAACCTAAACACAGTAGATGTGTTGAGTCCATCCAGTGACTGATGCTGGAATCAGAAAGATCAAAAGGATCCTGGTTTAGTATTTACTCCAAATCAGTGGTTTCAGCAGAAAAAAAATATTTCTGTTTCTAGACTCTTACAGGTAAAACTTGTCTTGTATGTCAGGGGAGGGAACAGAATTGTGTTTCTTCTTAATGATGCCTTATCTGATAGAAGGAGCAGAATTTAAATTTAGCAGGCCTGTGTCTGTTCACAGAAGTCAAGCCTTTCTCCTGTGCAGGTATTAGAATATCTGTGTTGTTATCTCTCTAACTTTTGCAGTAAAGCATTGGTCATACGATGAGACAGCGGGCATCCTGGATTCTGTTCCAAATTCTTCTACCATTTCTTTTTCCATGTGACTATTTCAGAATCACCTGACCTTTGACTGTTTCTCTCATCCACGTAATTTTTAAACCCCACCGTTTTTCTTTTGTAAAAAGAAAGGGAGAAAAAGGAGGGCAAAACACTTGAACTCTTTAATTCACAAGAAAATGTTTTTCCACTAATCTGTATTCTCAACCAGAGCGTGGAACTGCTGGTTGTCAGTGGGAGATCAGCTTAATTCTTGTTAAAAGGGACACAGCGACCCTGGGAACGAAGCCCCACTTGTAGAGATGCTGCACAGAATTCGAGAACTTCTGTTGGGACTTCGTTTTGTGGTAACTGTCCCTGAAGGACATCAAGCTCTTCGATGCAGCCCGTGATGAATCTGCAAATAAACCCACTTTCTTTTAGAGCTTCTCTTCCCCTCCTGGGCATTAGATCCTCCTATCCACTTGTATGCAGCGTGCTGAGGCTCTTCCCTGCGAAGTTGCATTGGCTGTAAGGAATTTGCCATCTCCTTTTAGCGACCGTTCATGTGGGAGCTGTGAGGAGCCGTACGGCCACCTGAAGGCAGGCCGCGCTGCTACTGGTGCCGTGAGCTAGGCCGTACGCCGGACCGGCCTCCCTTTGTTGCCCTTTAATTAGCAGCATCCCATTTGCAGATACACGGGCTTCCTCTTTCCCCTCCTGTGTTCAGCGAGGCATTAAGTACTGTTTGAGCCCTCCGCTGAAACCCACGGCAAGACACAGCGTGAGGCCCGTGTATGGGGATCGCCGTGCCGTGCCGTGCCGCCGTGGCTCTCCTGATGAGTCGCCTTTGGTCTGGATGGGGTTTGGTCCGTGACTCAGCTGCTCTGCCGGGATTCCCAAGGCAGCGAGGTCAGCCTGTGTCACACCGCTGCCTCGGCTGGCCTTCTGCTCTGGGATTTGTGCTGGGGCTCTCCCAGGGCCCTTCTTCTCTTTCTCTCCCTGCACACTGCATGCCGGTTGCATCCCACTCGTTTTTGGTGACTGGAGATTTTGTACAGGTAGCGTCAGCTCTGCTCTGCTCGGCATTGTCTATGCAAAGCTGCTGGCAGGGCTGCTTGCTTGTTCCCATCGGCAGAACGCACTGCAGGCTTGGCTGGTGGTGCCGTTGCCTATTTTGTTATTTATTTCCAGCTGTTAGAGCTTCCCTTTCATCAGTAGGGTCAGCCTTGAGATTTGTTTGACCACCAGAATTTTGTCTGGAGCCTCCAACTCGTTGTGTTTCGGACTGCCTTCCTTAGACTGAAAATGTAGCAGTGTTCATCCATTTTTTTTCACTATTCATCTCTGAATTAAGTACCAAACAGTTACGTCACTGGGAGTTTATGCAACAGCAAAAATAACTGTTACGTTTGTGTGAATTTAAGGCTGATCTGACTTTCTACAAGTATTTCGAAATGCCTAAGCTTGGGTTTTATATCCTCCTAGCTGTCATCTTTATTAGTGTGCTTCCATTTAAATGCCAGAGTACTGTGGTTTAATGGTGCTTCTGTAAAGACCAGTCACTGTAATTAGCTAGGAATACTAAACTGTATTAATCTGCCCATTGTACTAAAGTGATTAAAGCAACTTAAACAGAGTAAGCACTCTCACGTTTCTTGGAGGACTGTGTAAGGAGTACGAAGTATTTCTTCCAGTGTCGCAGGAGTCTTTGAAGAGCTGTTTACTTACCTTTTGTTGTTACTTACCTTATTAGAATCCTGACGTTACATGTAAAGGCTATGCTTAAATGTATTTATCTTTTCAAAGATAATCCAACTCTTAAAATATAGGTAGGTTACAACGGGACACGTAGGAACACAGTTTGTGGAGACTTTGCTGCATCCTAGCTATCTGTCTCAGCTGCCTTCCTGTTTCCTGAAAGCTGGTAAGCGTGATCTCATTTTATAAAACAGCTTCCTTGATCTTTTTTTAGGTTCAATAAAGGCCCTTGGTGTTGGGGCAGAGATTAAAATACCTAGCTCTTGGTTTAGAGGCTGGTTCTCAGCTTGGAGCTCACAGACCCAATGTGAGCATAAAAGTTCCGGTGCCAGCAAATCCCTGCTGCGTCTAGAGAGCAGGAGACCCGCAGAGCAGCCACATTACTCAGGACATCCAGGGTTTCCACTTAGTAGCAGATTGCCATGAAGTCCTGAGGCAGTATTGAAAAGAAATTATTCACCCTACATGGGAAAAATTTCCTATAGTTAAGAGCTTGCTGGATTACTCCTTAGAGCTGTGATGTAAGGACCTTCCATGTAGTCATGTGCATCAGCTGAGATAATGTACTATTTTAACTTGGCAGCCTCCAAGAGGACATTCATGAAAGCTTTCATTAGGTGTTTATACAAAATAGAAGGGAAATTCATGCCACAGAAGTTTGCCTGTACTTTCCGACAGCTTAGCATTAGACCTTATTATGGCTTTAAATCTCTTCTGTAACTACTTGTCTCCTCAGCTGCCAGGCTTCTGGCAAGGTGGCTGTGTTTTTGCTGAGAGCTTTCAGCAGCAGAAGGAGGTGGGACATCACAAATAGAATATCCTGAACACCATAAAAATACAAATGTATTTTTAAAATGGTGATGGCATATAGGAGAACGCTTCTGACATCTTTTCAGGGTTGCTACATGACTAGAACTGTATAGAACTGTAGTCTTTTAATACAAGTAGACTGCAAATGTTCTACTGCATGCCTTAGTTTTTCTCCTTTTCCTACCACCCAAAACCATTCTTTTCATACTAATGTTTTTGCCGCCTCTTGAAGTGTCTCCTGTTTTCCTGGGGATTTAAAAAACAAAACAGGAAAGGGAACTGAGAATTAGAGGTAAAAGGATGGGATAAAATGGTCGGGGAAAGATGAATACAGCTGTCTTGTGGGGGGAAAAAGTGTATTGATCTTGTGCAGCTGAGGACTAGAGGGAGAAAGCTGAAAATCAGCTCAAGCCTCATGTGCTAGATTTTAGAAATTGGAAGCTCTTGGCTCCAGAAACAAGTCACAGCAAGGTTTGGTGTTCTCCCTACTACTGGTAAGGCTTTAACCTGGTAGGCTTATTAATGGGTACTTTATATTACTCCTCTAGTGGTAATGTGATGAACTGGTAAAGGGCTGAGAGTTACAAATGAGTATGCTAGGGAAAAGAGAAACAGGATGGGATCCTCTTGAGTTAAAAACCACAGGACATCAAGATCAGATCACCGCTTATAAATTTTAGCGTGGAGGATAGGAGTTGAAAACCACGCTTTTAGTGGCTGGCTGCTGAAAGCCTTTATTTATTGTAAATGTTTGCTTAACACTACTTAACACAACTGTAAACTGCACACTATTTTTTTTCTAAAATACTAATTAGAAGGCCTGGAATAAGGCTGTTGATAATTTATTTTTTTAAGCCAGCATGGCGTCAGGCTCTGGGACAGGCATGCTGGTGCCTATCTTCTGCTGTTTGAATGCATTCGATTAAAGTAAGAGCATTAAGCAATTTTTTTTAAGTTTCCTTAAACAATGGATGGATTCTTCTGTGATTATAACATGAGTCAGTTATAATAATCCCCTTTCATTGCGCAGTTTTGTTCCTGAAACTGAGCACTGAAGTATTCTTGGTAACTCCCTTACAAACATCCTACCTTACAATTTGATGAAGAAACTTTTCTTGCTCTGTTCTGTTATGCTATATAGCCTGTGTTCATTTCAGTAATGATGCGGATGGTGGAGATGAGCTGTCCAAAGGAATCACATGGCTTTTTTGGGACAATGATAATAGCATACTGTATTCCACAGTTGAGAGTCCCCTTTGTCTGTGCAGGGTCTCTAAAAGCTTGTTTTGCCCGACCTTTTCAGCGTAGTAGACTGCAGTTCAAGTTTTTCGCATTAACACTCGTACCAGGCTTTTTCTGTGTGTTGGCTCAAATTATCTGAGATGCTGAATAGTCTATGCAGTAATTGCAATGCGATTTAAAAGCATTGGTTGGGCTGCTGTTTCCTGCCCTGCTATTGTAGGGTTAGGAAAAAACAACTATTTCAAGATGTTGAACTTTTGCTCCAAGATGCCTGTCTGTACCTGTCTATGTGAGACCCAAATAATGCAATTTAACCCCCCACCCCCTTGTCACCCTGTAGCAGGGTAGGTAAACATAAAGCAGTTACTCAGGAGGAGCACAGGATAATGGGGAGCTTTTTTATTTTTGTAGGAAGTGTAAATATATATGTGTGTGTGTGTGTGTGTATATATATATATATACACACACATATAAAAGAAACAATCAGTATTTCTTCAGGCTTGCAGTCTCCATTCTGTTTTTTTGTCGTTCGCTTGAGTTTTATGGCATCTGTCCCTGTATTTTGGAAGTACTGCCTTTGAAGAGAATGGTCATTAGTCAGGAATAATGAGTTTACTCAGCTGAATTTCACAGTGAGTTTATTAGTATGCATGTGCCAAAATGTTAGGACCAAGCACCTGAACGTCTGCCGTACTAACAACCATAAAATCGTATCTTGTTCATGGGTGGAGTTGCAAAATAAATTTCTATACACGATCGGTTGTCTTTAATGCATGACGTTTGTAATACTTGTGTTTGTTAGAGATCTCCTTACATGGGAATTCAGCGTTCGATAATTAACTTGTAGCTAGCAGCGGTATACAGTCATGTAATCCTGTGCTTTTCAGATTACCTGTTTCGAAATGAGTCAGAGTAATTACTTTATCTGCAGTTATGACAACAGTTTCGCAGGAATGCAATGCTCTCGCTGAGGCTGTCTCATGAGCTGTGCTTACAGTTGTCTTCTGCAGGGGAGGACGCGGAGCTGAGGGTTTGCCACGTGGTGTGGAGGAAGGAGCGTGTGGCTGCGTCTCCTCGAACAGCTTGATCAGATGAAACCATCCCAAGCATGGCTGGGGGCTGAGAGTGAGCCTGGAGCACTAAAAACGGGCCCAGAGGTGGCTTTGGTCTGTGTAGAATTGCGTTTCTTTCTGAGCTTGGTCTTTCCTCTTTGTTTTATAACTGTGCTCGTCAGTGGTTGCTGGCACAGCGAGTGCTCTTTGGCACCGCGAGACCTCTCGGAGGGAAATAAAAAAATACATATATAAAATAGCAGTGTTGGAAGGAGCTGAAACGGCCTTGAAAAGATGATGCTGTCCTACGATATGGTGAAATCAGGATGTGTCTGTCTTCTTAAATTTCCTCTTTGTTACTAATAGAAATATAAATATACATAGAGGAAAAGTAAGCGGATATACCTGCAAAATGGGGGAAATGCCTTGCACTTGACTGATAGAAGAGGAAGAGAATTGAGAACTTGAGTGTTATCCCAGAAAGACTGATGCAGCAGCTACCTAGGCTGCAGTAAAATTCTCACAAATGTATTTTTTCTTTTCTGCCCTTTTCTTTTTTTTGGCTAAAAAAAAGAAACCCAACGTGTAGTGCTCTGATTCTCATCCTTCCAAAAGTGTTTGCTGTACTGATTTATGTAATTTTTTGTTTTGTATAAATCTGATCCGATATTTCGTAGATTGACCTAATCATGTTTATTACGCCATGTGTGGGCTGCGTCAAATTCCTGGGATCAGAGCTGACTTGTCAAGCAAACTAACACTCTGTCCGACTTGTACTTTGACAACAAAGTGCTGCTGCAGGTATCCTGGAGGCACCGAGATGTGGCCCCGAAGTCCTGCTCGCCAGGACTGCAGACTCGGCGTAGACACGGGAATAGCAGCTGCCTACCCTAAGGACAGAGAAGCCTGCTGGAGGTCGATATCCTAGCTAATTTAATGGTTCTGCAGCTCACATTTCTGATGTGTTTCTGAGAGCTGTCAGGCTGTCTAAGGACCGATCTTAGTAGCTGAAAATTTTAAGTTAACCGTAAATTTTGTCTTTCGCAGTGGGGAGCAGCTTAAATGTGAGCTTTCAAGTGGCTGGTCTTCTGCATAGTGTATTTTCCCCCTTGCATCTTTGCCTAGTCTGGGGCTATTGGTATTGTTTCTATTCTAATTGTTTTGTCCTTACATTGTGCTCTTGGCTTCTCTTCCTTTTCTATACAGAGGAAATGCTTATGCCCTTGCCCACCCCCCTAGGAAAGCTAGCTCACAAGCAGAGCTTGTAGGCCTTGCATTTTCCTGATTTTTTTTTTTTTTTCACAAGGCTCTTTTGTTAGAAACTGAGCTGGGCTAGCTTCAGTTACCACAAAGCCTACTGGAAATGGAAGGCAGGAAGAGTCCCCACGTTCTCATGTTACTGCACAAATCCCTCTCCCCTTCCTGGGGGTCTGTTATCCCAGTGGAGAAAAAAAAAAAAAAAAAAAATGCATTTCAGCTGTCAAAAAACTGCAGCGGAGCCACGCTGCAGAACTATTTGCTCACACTTAAGCCCAGTATATTTGATCAGGGGTTATAAACGCTGTCAAGAAGATTTTGACAGGGGTGAAAAATGAATTTAAGCTGCTGGTGCCAAGTAGAAAACGGCAAGTGCTGATCCTGCCTGGAACCCCTTGCTGCAGACTGTCCGTGCCCACCCCTCTGCGCCAAGTAAATAGGGCTCGGTCTGTTCTTTGTTGTGTTTGTGCGGGTCGGTGAGGCACAGATTTGTAGAGCTGCTTGCCGCACTGGCAAAACATTAAGAGGAGGACACGGAAAGCAGTGTTTAGCTTACCTGATACAGGCGTTAACACATCAGGAATTACATCGTAAACGTTGTTCCAAGAGCTCGCAATCTGCCGGTATCTTATCAGCCGGAGCACTTTATGACTTACCAGAAATCTCTTTCTGCAGGCTGCAGGAAATGGTTGTGTGCCTACGGTCAGCACGCTGGTTTAAGGTGTGGAGAACTCTAGTGATAAATGTGGTTCTGATTATACTCTGATTCTAGCATATGGATCCTTCATAAATAAATACCCAATACACAGAGGCCTTTTCACACTTTACGAAGCAAAACCACAAAATTCAGTTCCTCCAGAGCAGTTACGATTTCCACGTGCCTGATACGAACTGGAGTAGCAGAACAGCTATGCAGAAATGTGAAGATGCTGTGAGATCACATGGGAAAAAAATAAAAATAATTACCTTACCTAATCAGGCTCATTCCGGGAGGGTGTACTCCTGGCCATTGTTGGTAGGTGTGGTTGGGAACACTTCTCAGAGGCTTAACGTGTTAGTCAATATTTAAAATCGCTTGCAGCTGCAGAATAGGCAGGTCCATGATACAGAGGTTTGGGTTATGTTGTCATGGGTAGGATCTTCCTCTTGAGGAGGATTTGAAATGGGTTTTGAGAAGTAAAGAATGGGCAATACCTAGGAAAGGAGTAAGTTCTACAGAATTTTCCTCTCCAATGCAATAACTTGTTTGTCTAGTTCTAGAAGTTCTGGGCTCTCTCCTATGGATGGGGTTAGCAACTAGGATGCTGATTAGATTACAAACACAAGGGAAAAAAAAGACTTCTTTGCATGACACTTGTCCAATTCATAATTCAAACACCTTTGAGAGTGAGTCAAAGAGCTTGGCTTAAAGAGAAGGCTGGGCAGCAGTGAGCTAGATACCCTTATCTGCTTTATGCTATTTCTTCACCCACATACAGTGGAAAAAAGTTCATAATTTCTTTTGAGGAAGAAGCATTTCAAGTGCATTTGCTATTAAGTGATGTAGAAATAAACTACCAACATTAGTGGCCTTGGGTGCATTGGTAAATGGCAGACTTTCAAGGATTTTTTTTTCCTTTGATTCAAGGATTTATTTTTTTTTGCACAGCCTAGTGCAAATTCCTTTGTAAGGACAGAAAATCTCTGTAGGTGCTTTCTCTGTCAGGTAGTTGTGAAATATTGTGAAAACAACTGACAGCAGCCTCACGTGCTGTATTAGACCTATTTTGAATAGGTATCTCGTGTCTGTGTTGATGGGCTTCTGCGTTTGGGGCTGGGTGCAGGTATCAAAGGACACCTTAGATTGAAAGCTGCTCTTTTCAGTGCTTCTCAGTTCTTTTCAGTTCAGTTTTTGCAAGAATTCATCATGCAGAAGCGTGTCTTGTAGCTATGTAGGTTAAAATGTATTTAATGTTGCTATGAAGATTGCACCATTACACGTAGATGCTCCTAACGTATTAAAGGCACCAGTATTTGCTCTCTAAAGGAATGCAGGCACGGCTGTTGCTTCTGCTTGAAGTTGTTAAACTCCTGTGACATTATGCATGGCTTAATGAACTTAATGAACAAATGAACTTACAGATGATATTTGTTGTGGTTCCATTAAAAGTCTTGATCATCGTTCCAGGAGAATGCAATCAGAAGGTATAATTACGCAGTGTTTTCCTGTAGAGTAAGTTCTTTCAGTAATTCTCTTCTCAGTAAATGGCTGTTGTTCAAAGGCCTGCGTGCTGTTTTAAGCAGAGCACGAGCCTAGAACTGAGCTTTCATACTAACCTTTTCTTTATAGCGAGCCCTCTGAGTTTTAGCAGCATGAAGGGGCTGAGTTCTGCTACGCAGTGAATTTCCCTGTCTGATCTAGACTGTTGCTGCAGGTTTGAGGACACCAGCATCCCTCCTCACTCTGATATTTGGGAATGATGATGCTGCAGTGACAGACTTCTAGCAAGGAGACTGAGACTTGTGTGAAGCGGATGCTTTCCTGCTGATTGCAGGCAACAGATGACTTCATTCGAGTGCTGCTGTTGTTGTTTTAGAGCCAGGCTTTAATGGAATCAAGACATTCACATTAAATTAATACGTTTTACATGGAGCCCATCAAGTAACATTTAATTTGCTTCAATAAGAAGTCAGGGCATGTGGGATCAAAATGGCCCATGCTTGGGATAATTTAGGAGAATGCCCGTCTTTCAGGACCTTAAAAATGGGCATGTAATCAAGGTAACATTTGTTAGTAAGCTAATTGTTCAATGCAACCTTGCATCTAGTTTAATGCAAAACTGTGAGTGGATGGAAAAATGAGCTCTAAAAGCAGAGAGAATGGTGCATTGTTGGCTAGCTTTTTTTTTTTTTTTTTTTTTTGCTTAAAAAAGAAAATAGAAGAAAGTGTTGTAGAAGTCATGGTTTTCTGTTTTTTTTTTTTGTTTGTTTGTTTTTTTAATGAAATCCATCTTGGTTGGCTCATGTTTTCTGAGCTAACGAGAGCAGGTAGATGACTATCTGTATTTACAATCCACGTCTGCCTTCTAGAACGAGGAATGGTTCCATGGGATTACAAATGCGGGCTCTGCTCTTGACTGAGAAACACCACTTGGTATCTGGCAAACGGGTCAACAGAGACTGATGCTGCAGCAGTTTTAGTATCACAAAGTTTGTTTGCATCGGTTCAGACCGTCTTGAATACGATGCTTTCCTCTGCCAAGGTACCACAACGTGTTCCTCACAAGCGGTGTGCCCTGCCCAGATTTCTGCCTCTGGCCATTTCCAGGATTAGGCCGTGGATCCTTTGGTGTAAGCGTCATAAGTTTGTACTTCTGAGGGGCCGTTAAGTCGATTCAGATGAAATCAGGGTATAATAAGCAGAGTTACAAACTGTAATGTTGATAGTTATTATCTAGGTGCCGGAGAAAGGATTAATGGGCATGTTCCTACAGCCACGCGGCGAGAGGCAGCATGTAACTCCTGTGAGTAATCTGAGGTGATTAAATTGGTTAGGCTTGTGTGTGGGAAGTGTTAAATCTCGTGCCAGCACTGGTGAGCCGTGCAGCACGCCTTGCCGTTTGGAGCTCCCATAAACGGCGTACGGGCGTCAGGAAGATCTGAAAGCACAAAGGAACAAGCAGCGCTGCCGCAAAGGAAAGCGAGCACAGAGACGTGTCTCTAAGCGGTGACGGCAGCACCAGGGGTGTAATTACTCGGTCCTGCCATGGGATGGGTGTTTTCTCCATTTCCTCACAGGTGTGGTGCATCAGAGAATGCATCTTAGGCGCTTCATATCTTAGGGATGAGCAAGGCTGGGTGCATCTCATGCCAGAAATGGAATAGTGGTGTTTGAGCATGCAAGGGAACGCAGTGATGTTTTTCCTTGAGATGGCACGGTGAGTTCATACAGTCACAGAGCCACAGAGTGGTTTGGGTTGGAAGGGACCTTAAAGATCACTTAGTTCCAACCCCCTGCCATGGGCAGGGATACCTCACACTACATCAGTTTGAAAGCTTCCAGGGATGGGGCAGCGTTCATAGTCACCAATAAGTTTTATCTTCGTCAACATCAATATGTTTGTCTTCAGGAATCGTGTATTTTCACGAGCATTGTGTTCAAATACACCCTGTTGTTCCTGATGCGGACTTAAGCGTTCGAGCAATTTGGTCTTCCTTTCCGTGGCTGCTTTCCTCCCTGCCATCTGATGGGGAGGTGCTCCCTCACAAATCAAGCAGAGTTAAAAGCTTCAAAGCCTAAGAAAATGGCAGGGGACCATTCATGTTCTTAGACCACTGTAAATGTTTTTTTTGGTCTGTTTTCTTTTCTGTTAGGCTTCCTTATGGAAGGATATTTTCAATGAAGGAAACAGTGCAGTTGATACCATCAGGCATAATTAACTGTCAGCTAGTCTACTTGTGCCTTTCTGCCTTGAGCAAAAACATATCTGAAGTTGTAGGTTTGTATCTGTCACATTTCCTAAGTGTGTTGTCTAAATTACATCTAAAAAATCCAGTGTTTTTGAAAGAAAATCACTGAACTGCTTTTTGGAAAGGCAAATTTCTCAAAAACTAACCTGCTGTCCTCAAGAGGTTTTCTGAATCTACTCCAATGGGCAATTCTCTTCACCAGTGTGTGTTAGGAAGTTTGATTTGGTGATACTGGGAGAGAAGAACAGACAAAGTTTGTGTTCATTGATGCAGGTATTCAGGAGTGGGATAGCGTCTTGAAGCTGGTTTTGTCAAGAGAGCTGCTCAGTTTAAATCCGTGAACACTAGGATTGGAAAACATTAGAGAAGCTTTTAGGGGATACTTCAGTTCTTGAGATGTCTCCATCTGCCCTCTTCTGTTTAGCAGAAAGTGTTAGTGTTGCTGAACTCAGAGCTGCCCTTCCAATTGCCGAGGAAAAACAAAAGTTTTTGGTGTGACTCAGATTAACAAGAATAAGGCTTTAAGCAACCTTACCCGTAGCTGACTATTCATGTGCACTGTTTGTCTAACATCCCCGTAACACAGCTTTTCCCTTTAAAGAGAGCAAACATCCTTTGTTCTCCTCTAAGCTATGTGAGACACTTACCCTTAATCACAGGACTGCAGAAGCAGTTTGGGGCCCGAAGCTGCAGTGACTGAATGCCGCTGGAATGTGAAATGTCACATCTGGTAAGAGGGGAATAGGTCCGGGACTGCTCAAATGCAGACTAGCCCTTTTTTGGGGGTGGGTGATGGTTATGACTAAAACATCCTTGTAGGTGCGGAAGATGGAGAAAAGCTTGATTAGACTTGATTGCATGAAGTCTTGAGATTCGTATTTCTGTTTTTTCTTTCCTTTTAGAAGGAACCGAGAATAAAACAGAACAGAGAAGCTCTGAGGTCTGGTAGATCTGGATGGTGATATTTACATTTCAGGGTCAGAAAAAAAGATTTTGGATGCAGCTGGAAATCATAGCAATTGATACATGTGAGCCAAGAAATAAGTGTATGCGAGACAAGCAAGAGCAGCTGTCTATTTGATATCCTGCTGCAAATATATAAGACTGGTGGACTTCAGCCTGTAGCACGTGCAGCCATTTTCTTTTGGGTGTTTTAGTCCTCCTTACTCCTGTCACTGCTTCTCCTGTGGCTTTCCAGCGGGGCACTTGCCTGTCTGCCTGTCCTCGACCAGCTCTCCCTTCGGGTGAAGGGAGCACCAGGCTTGGAGCCTTTCGTGGACACCGCAGGCTGCACACCCAAGTGGCATCGCTGCTGCTTTTGGCTGAGGACCAGAGGGCACCTGCAACCTGCTGGGATTAAGCCTCATGGAAGGCCACATCTGCTCTAAACCAGTGATGGAGGATGAGGATGATGATTAGCATAGGATACTGGGAGAATAACTTAGAGCATGTTGAGTATTAAAGACGTCAGCGCCATAGTTAGCATCTTCTCGGCAGCCTGCTGACTGACTGCTTACTGGAGCATTTGTTGGAGCGTGTAGTAGCAGCGGCTGCCAAGGTCCCTTTTAAAGTCCTGTGTGTTACAGCAAGTAGAGAATGATCATATGAATGAGCAATCTTTCTATTGTCTCACTTGCTTGGAAGTTCAAATGGAGAATTAATCTCCTGTCCCATCGTCACCCTCTACCTTCTTCAGCCTTCTTCATGTCTTCACTGCAAAGAGCCTGCAGGGGTTTAAGTGTGAGGAAAAAGTAAGGCTGACGTTTTCAGCTGTTAAATGATGTAAGTCAGCTCGACGGTGGGTGGGAAAAATGTGTTCTGCGGTTTACAATGTGATATTAATGGTTAGCAGGACCCTTGTTATCAGTCCGGTGTGAATTCTTTTCTTCTGCCAGGCGTGAACTTTTTGGTTAAAAATGACCTGATTGTCCCTATAATTAAGAGAAGCAGAACCCAGAGCAAAGCTGGGGGTTGGGGTGTTGTGGTGTGTGTAAGGAAGGCGCAGCCTTTTCCTCCCTGAGTCTGGCAGAAGGGAATTAGGGCTGTAAATCACTGTTCTGTGAAACTCGCTTTAACTGGCACAAAGAGGAGAAATGGAACTACTGGAATTCTTGCAGGATGAGGAGGGTTAGTCTGAGCAGACTTTGAGATGCGTAATTTTGGCAGCTGCCCAGGACGGCTGAACTGCTAGGGAGGAATGCTAATCCTTTTTGCTAGCTTTTTTGGCGTAGTCAGTAAAAACACGCAAATAGGTCTTCCAAAAATACATCCCCCTCTGCAGAACGCACGGTGTACTGTAGGAATGCAAATAATACAGCAGGATAACCTGAATGCAGCTGGTCTTCCTGATTCCAGCAGCTGAAGCCTTGAGAAGCAGCAACCTGTCAGTTCTTGCCGTGTCTGCTTTGCCTTGCATCCACAAATGACAGCCTGCTGGCAGAAGGACCAGAAGGAACGGTTGAAGCCATGCAACGCTTCTCCTGTAACAGAAGGAGGTTATCTTACAGATTGCGAGCCTAATTGACTGCTTTAATTAATTTCACCTTCTTGACTTTAATGTTAAATCTGAAAAGCAAAGTTACTATTTTTACGGGAACGTACATGTAATTAGCACTCAAAAAAACAAATAGGTTATGGAAATACAAGCTAAAACATTTGATGACAAATGCAAATTTCAGCCTAAACATTTTACTCTTGCTTGGCAGCAAAGCCTTGCCGGTAGAAATACGCGCAAGTCTTGCTGCATAAATCAAACTTTGGTTGTACACTGGGGGGCTCACGCTGTTTTGCTGGCTGTTCCTGCAGCACAATAGCAGGCAGGAGCGGATGTAGCCAGCATGTCACCTTGGCGCCGCGCTCCACGGTGCTGCTGCATTGAGACGTAACTGTTCAGGTGCCTCTGCTGGCGCCTGAAGACAGCAAAGTGCAACGCCACCACGGCTGCCTGCAGCCTGTACCACCAAAACCAGTCCTCCCCGGCTTCCATTTCAGCTGGGATTAAGCTTCCAAGGCAGAGCTGTGTTGAGTAGCGTGATGTTTGTGTATGCAGCCACCTCAGTGGGAATATCCTGCAACCTAGCCATCACCAGGTTTCTTTGTGGATTTGTAAGTATGCTGAAATGTTGTGTTGTGGCAGGTTTCACCTTGCAGCCTGGCACTTTCGAGAATGATTTAATAGTTTTTTGGTCCCATGGTTTGCCATTTTCAGTTAAGATGTGTGTGTGTGTGTGTATATATATATATATATGTATGTATGTATATGTATATATATATATGTAAAATCCACACCTGTAAGTGGCAACAGAAATAATTATGATGGTACTTGGGCATTATGCTCACAGGAGTGTTTTTAATTGTGTGGTATCCAATATTTACTGGATTATTGAAAGCAAACGTCTTGATGGCAGCTGTCAGCCCAAGTTTCCAGGTAGGCTTTCAGATCCCCGGGCTTTGCCGAGGGATTTGAGGAGTGACACGTTCGAGCAGACGGTGTGACCTGACCGTCAGGAAGGCTTGCTGAACGGACACCTCGAAGGCTTTGCAGACTAAGTCACCAGACCCTGGTTCCCCTTTGCTGCCAGTGCCAAAATTGTGCTTCTGCTCGACTATAAAAAGGCACGGTGGCCTTCCTGGGAGAATGCTGAATTGCTTGGTGAAGTTACTGTTTGGATTTTTGTTTCTTGGTTGTCTGGTGTGTCAGACAGTGTTTCAGACAAACTTTTTCCAGGGGTATAATTCATATTGTTATAATAGACCGGGCAGGTTTCCTGTGGCACTATTTACTTCAACAAGTGCCATGCACTTTACTTTTCTTTTCTTTTTTTTTTTTTTTTTTTTTTTTTCCTGAGCTCAAACCATATTCTCCGTACGAATGTGTAAAGTCACATTTTCAAGAACTTTGTATCTGAGTTAGCAAAACGCAGTATTTGACAATACCTTTTTGAAAGGTTTTTGTGGTTGAAAAGAGGAACTGCCAGGCACTTCTGTACTTAATCCAATAATATGCTCAAACATAACGATGCCTGTAGTATAAGGTTTAGTTGTACAGTTTGTAACTGTGTAATTCCTTTCCTTGTACCCTCTCAGTACTGCGAGTGAGTATATATACCCTGCATTCAAAGATACTGGTAGTGCTGGGAAATGGCTGAGGCGCCTAGGTTCCTGAGGATTTTGATGCAGAAGGCACCAAAGTGTTGAAATTGATTGGACTGAACGGGTAAATAGTGGGACTGCTGACTTGGGTAGCTTAGCTTCAAGTGCCTCCCATTGCACTGAAAATTTCCCACCTTATTTACAGCCAGATATTGCACAGGAGGAGGAAGGGCACGGATCCCAGTGAGAGCTGATTTCACTTCGACTTTTTTTTTTTTATAGATTTATGTTCCTGGTTTGAGGGTGTACAAGTGAGGGGAACCATCTGCTTGATGTTTGAAATAACTGTCATCGTCCTACAGCCATCAGAAGACTTGTGATTTGGAAAAAAATATATTTTTCTTCATAGCTAACGCTCCATCTGCTGCAAATCTTCTCTTTCAGATGGGAAGAGGAACTGACAAGAAGAATGAGTCTGGAATCTATGGTGGAAACCTTGCGAGAGGTAAGTTTTGCGTAGCAGGTATTGAATAGTGTAGGCTTTCTCCACACCGATTATTCCATAAATCATTGGAAAAGAAGTTTGTGTTTCGGTTAAAAGCCCCTCTTCCAGTCACAGCAGCTGAATGCCTTGCTGTGTGCTAGAGAACAGTGTTAATGTTTGGAAGCTGAAGCAGGAAGGTGCTGAATTTTCTGACCGAGCTTGCTGAGGGGGGTGACGTGCCTTATCAGCCCTCCTGAGGTTAAGTGAGGAAGCATGTGTTGCCCTGTGGCCTCACAGTTCTTTGTGTGCTTTCTCTTGCAGGAGGCGCAGGAAGCGGAAGCTCTCCAGGAGGAGTTAAATGAAAAGATTGAGAGACTGAAAGCAGAACTTGTGGTCTTTAAGGGTCTGATGAGTGATGTAAGTATGCTGGAGAGCAGAGTGGCCACCTCCCACTGCCTTTGTGAAATGTGTGTGTCATGCAAGTGGCTTCATTCATAAAAAAGTTATGGTCTTAGTGAGTGCTGCTTTGTAGTTAGTATTATGGCTGCCTTTACGATCTAATGCATCAGACAGATCACCCTTCCCCCTGCTTCCTGTCTGGTCTGTGTAGAGATGCATTAACTTGCTGCTTAGCCCATAACCTGGACTCTTCCCTCCCTCCCCCATTCTCCACTGCTGGCAATGCTGGCATTCGAATCTGCAGCCATGGGGAAAAAAGAGAGAGAACTCACAGATTAGGGGAAAGGGCTCAGTCACCATGCAGCAGCACGACCTACTTCTAACCAGAGGGGTTTTGCTCTGAGTCATGCAGAGAAGTAAGGTCAGAAAGGAATGCTCTGTGTGTGTGTTCCTACTCCCTTCGTGAAAGCCCTGAAGAGGTTAACCCAGTACGGTTCAGGTATTTGGATTTTTCCCAGTGCTGTGTCAGCTTAAGAGTTGAGATAAAATATAAAAATAATAATAATAAAAAAAAAATCCCAGGAATTTCCTCATGCCTTGTTTGATACTGACTTCCCTTCAAAGCTGGGGGATGTTTTAAGCCATTACTGGGTAATTTTGTCTTGCATTTACATACTGATCCTGTACTCGTGCAGATACCTGGAAAGATAAACCAGGTGAACATTAAGTAAGGTGGCTTTCTCTCTAAGACTGAAGTAGTGTGCTGATGCCAGCTGTCTAATGAAGATGTCCTATTATGCATACTTATTCAGTAATTTTGTTTAGAACTGCTTCCTCCAGTCTTTACATAAGCTTGCAGAACCTGCTCCCTGATGTCAAACACGTTCTCTCAGGGCCGCTAGATCTGTTCATGTGAAATTTGGCAATTAGCTGTCTCTTCTTCTGATGTTTAATCAAGAACAGGTATGCTTGGTTAGAGGCGGTGTGAAAAGGAGCATCTTGTTAGGGCTGCATAGCTTACAAGTTTTTCACGGAGGGAGAAGTGTTCAGTGTGTACAGAAGGGTGGTGGTGAATGCAGACACCTACTTGAGAGAAAGCACGCTGTGGGCTGTGCACATGCTGCAAGGTGGAAGAGAGCCTAAGGAAAGCAGCAGGAATTATTTTTTTTTTGAGTCCCACCATGTAAATATTTAGAGCAGAGGAGCACAAAACCTACCTTCTACCTTCCTGTTGTTAAGAATCACTGCTACTTATCCAGTTGATAATATTGTGTTTAGAGAGCGTCGTTGTTTATAGCCTCCTTTTCCTCAACCTCCTTTGGAAAATGAAAACCTCCCAAAGTTGTCCAAAGGCGGCTGACGGAAGCTGGACAAGAACCCTGTCTAATATTTTAAAACAAAGAAAACAAAACCAAACTTTCTCGGTGGAAAGGGGGTTTGGTATGTAGGAATGCTTTGCAAGGAGTTTTTCTGGTCTAGCTATTGAAGCGGTGCTTCCAGCAGTGGGTTCCTTTTAGGCTGGACATCTGTGCTTTTCGTTACTTCGTGTGGCTGCAGGAGTACTTACTGTCTGAGTAGGAGTATCTCTTATCAATTACGTTTATAATCACTGCCCAGAGCGAAGCAGAACAAAATGCTTTTCATGTGGAATTTCTGCCAGGCTGCAAGTCAGGTTAATGCCAATCTGGATATTAGTTCCTGTGTCACAAGCTTTTGTGGATCTCTCCAGATCCAGTCTGGATTTTATGTCTCATGGGAGGTGTGAAGTTGTTGTGTAGCCTGGATTGTGTTTTGAAAGCAAATTCTCCTTGCAGGCATAGTTTTTCTGTCTGAAGCTGGGGGAGTATGGAGCAGTCATCGGGTTTTAGACTTTTCTGTTCAACACATGCTCAACAGGGTTTTATCTCCTCCATTTTTAAAGCTTTATTGACCCGTAGAAAAGTTCACTTTTGCCATACACAGAAGTTGTTTTGGGGCGGGTATAGATTTTTCTGTGGCAAATCACTGAGCTGCAATTTTACTGGAAATGGATATGAACGTTAATTCTGTTAGCTGTCTGGTCTATTTAGACTGTCCATGTACTGCCCTTCCTGGAGAACAAGACGTGATATTGTTTAAGAATGGTATGCCCTGGGGTTAGAGAGAGATACTATGGGGTATCTCTGCTTTCCTGAACTGTATAATAATAGAAGATAATCACTGCTGTCCTTCCTGCAGCCCATGACAGACCTGGACACAAAGATCCAAGAAAAGGCCATGAAGGTGGACATGGACATCTGTCGGCGAATCGATATCACAGCCAAGCTGTGTGATGTAGCGCAGCAGCGCAACTCTGAAGACGTTTCCAAGATATTCCAGGTGATTAGGCTGTGAATTTTCCACAGGGTAGGACAAGTAGTAATGGGTCAAGAGGGAGCAGTGTTGAGAAGTGTGGTCCAGGTCACTTGCTTTTTTTTCTCTTTTTATTTTTTTTTATTTATTTGTATAGATATGTTTTCTTCTTTCTCGGTGTTGGAGTGTAGCTCTCTTCTACAATAGCTGCTGTACTACTACAAGCACAAAATTTAGAGAGCTTTTAAAAAAAAAATAAATCTCAGGATCTTTAAGATGTACTGTTAGTCTGATCCTAGTCTGCAACAAATGCAGGGGGGGAAAAAACATTCCAGGGCCTAGGTTTGCATAAACGGTTTCCTCTTCATAAATGAGAGGTGTTAAGCTTGTGGAACTGTTGTCTGAATGTTCTTATTTCTGGCTCAAGCTCCACAGCCAGAAATAACACTTCTGTGGTGGTGAGTTATGATTGCTTTGTGAGACCAGACACTCTAGGTGCTTTCCTTGAGCTCCTTGGTGCTAGGAGGAAAAATCATTTAATTTTCTCCTGAAGTAAGCAGTTACGGCTCTGTGTAGAGCAAACCTGTAACTCCCAATGCAGTTTGTCTTGTGTCATACCCCCACTATCAATGTGATTAACCCAGCTTCCTTCCACTTTGGTCTAAGTGTTGTGCTCAGTCTCTGAATAAGCCTGATGCTTTTCTCTGCATACTGATGCCATACAGTGTGCTAAATGCCATACCAAAGCACTGTAAATACGCTTGTGGTCTCCACTGGTTGTGCATTTTGGCTGTGGTGAAGCTGCCTAAATGTTTGGAGGCTTTTTTCAAAAAGCCTGAAAGATTCAAATCTCCTGTCTGGAGGCAGTTTTTCTCGCACGTTGAGCCACTGCTCGGTGCCAGCGGTTCCTTCTTGTCTCTGAGTAGAATGGCTCTGCCTTTCTGCTCAAAGGTAGCTGCAAAGTGCGCTTTTGGTCAAGCATGCAGTGGTTAAAATGATCAGCAGGCAAGGAGAAGAATACCAGTAAGGGATGGCTCACATACCAATTAGAGGAAAAGCTACAGTGGGCTGGGAGCAGACTGCGTTTGTGACTCCGGTACCGTCTGTAAACTGCTGTGAATATCTTTTACCTTAACAATCCTCAGCTGAAAAACCATCTTCTGTGCCCTATGCAGGGCTGTCCCTTGAATTCTCTGCACATCTGCAGATTTCGTTTCCTTTGAGGTCGTCCAGGAATTTTCATGGTTCAGTTAATCCTCCTTCTCACTCTGAAGACTAGCGCTCTGGCTCTGCTTATGGGGTGGGAATGACCCTGAAATAAAGACTATCCAAAAAGGTTTCTTGTCTGTTCTTCATGGCTGTTCAGCATGGGAGCAACAGCCTGTGGTGGTGGCAGGAGAGGGAGAGTTCTGTCATTGCTCTCAAGCCTGCTGCCTGGGCGCTCCTGCCAGCTTATGCTTTTACCCTGTATCATTCTAACCTCTGCATGTTCTCTGGTAGGTCCCAGACCGTTGTTAGTGAACAGACAGATGTCTGTAGAGCGCTGGCAGCCTGCAGCTTGCTTTGCTCTTTGCCATTTTTGAACTGCTTTCTTGTGCTCTGTGTTCACCACTCTCTAACAGATGCAATTCCTGTCTCGAATACATGCTATCCCTGAATTGCCTGGGAGCTGATGAGCAGTTGTATTCACCCAAATGTAATGCCTCTCCTTTTCTTATTTCCGCCACTCGTGGCGCAGCAGCTCCCAATGAGCCTTCAGTCACTACTCTTCTCTTCAATTAAGGTGGCTTCCAAGAAGAAAGAACGAAAACTTGCGTCTGACGACGACCTCTCTGAGCAGGATGCAGACAACGGCAGGTTCTCTGACGATGAGGTCAGCTGCTCTTTGAACATCACGGATGAAATGAAGCGTATGTTTAATCAGCTGTGAGTATTCTGGAGAACATGGGGAAAGCTGTCTGAAATGCAGGCGATCCCAGAACTCAAGTCGTTTCTGTAGGCTTTCAGAAACTTTTTTTCTACCACCCAGTATTCTCTGTGAGCTGAGCCTGAACTGCCAGCATTGTTCGTACTCAAAAGTTTACTAGAAGTTCAAATAAAATTACCAAACTGACTTTTTTTATTCCTCCCTTAGGTAGGGAGAGTTATAGAGAATATAAAAACTAATAAAATTTGATGTTTGTACACTGTTAGCTGGTAACTAGCAAAAGATGACACATTTAAAGTAAAAGGTACAAAACTCGAGTCTGTATTCGCTGTGTTTGGCTAAAAATTCTGTTACAGAAAGCAGTTAAGCTAGCTGGTGATATGCTCTACTGTTCTGTTTGAGAAATGATGAAGATGGCCACAGGCTAGTTAGAGTTTGGAGGGTCTCTGCCACTTTCCTTTGGCAAAGCGAGCCCCAGCCAGTGCCTTAGGTCTGATTTCTGTGGCATTTGAATGTGTCTCTTCTGCCAACTTCTGCAGCGACTGTGCTGGGAGAGGAAAGAATTCCCAGTGCTTTCCCACACAACATAGGACAGTATTTAGTATGTAGGAGTGTACAAGACATTCCCTAAGGAGTACCAGATCCTGTTGTCAGCTGTTGCCAAATTCTGTTTTCAGGCCATTTGTCCCTTTTCCCTCTTTTTCACATGTTCTGGACATGTTTTGCCCAAGTGATTCTTCATGTCAGGACTTTTTTAGATGTCCTAGCACTTACTCAGGGTAATAAATGCTGATTTTTAACTACTTCACTGTTAAAATTCAGTGTGACAGCACATAGCGTATAGATCATCTAGAAAAGCAAGAGACTGAAGTTTAGTCACTAGGTTGGTAATGTTGTATGGTTGGTAATGTATTTAATTTTTAGTTTTGCTTTTAGACCTGTCCTGTCATACCTAGTTTTTATTGGTCCTTCTAACGACATGCTTCTCGCTTGGTCTATTTGGCATGTAGTGCCGCAGGAATTTTGTTGGTATGTTCAAATAGGGTTGATCTGGAACAATGTTTGTGGCTTATTGAAAAAGGTGTGCTTCTACATAATTCTGGGTTTTGGATCTTCGTCATGTAGAAGGTAGTTATAAGTAGCTGGCCTTGTGAACAGAAACCAGGTGCAACTTGGATCTGAAATGATGACCTTAATCTGTAAGCATCAAGCCGGAAAAAGTCAAAATGGGTCAGTGTTGGACCAAGTGTCTGAAAAAAGCAGCAGTCAGAAGTGTGAGTCTGCGCTCTGACAGGGATAGTTCTTGCAAAAAGGAACCGATTTGGAGAAATTGAATTGCAAAAGGCAGAATCACGTGTCCAAAATCCTTATTTTATTATTTTGTGAAGTTGTGTTTAGACAAATAGAATTATCTCTTTTGCCAAGCTCTTTGGCCTCCTAAAGATGATGTTGGGCTCAGCTTCCTGACTGAGATGTTATCTGCTTAAAAGGAAATGAACTAAAGAAACAAAAATGCATCAGTCAGAAATTAGCGGACTACTGCTGCAAGCAACTTCAGATTTTTGTCAGACCTCCTTAACACGGACAAGAAGCAGCTACTAGTGTTCTCTAATCTGCTGTTCAAACCAAGAGGGACTTGAGTGCCTTCTGAAACTTTTTCCTTTATTGCACAAGTAACTGTACTAAAGGAGCTTGACCAAATAACAGTGTTAAAGGTCACTTCTGCTACTGGTTTTTCTCAGTCTTAAGTGGCTTTAGTGGCATCTTTTGTTGTTCAATTCAATAATACATCCTTACGTTCACTCGTGCATCGTTTTGGGGTTCAGCTTTTTCTTAGTTATTTTTCAAACCAACGTTTTTAAGTGCTGCAGTGAAAATCATTGGCTAATCTTCAGCATGAAAATCAGCAGGGAGTCTTCTAGTGGCTGTTTCCTGTGTAATTCCCCAAACTGTGGTTGGGTTCCTTTTCCCATGTATAAGAAAAAATAGATTGAAATGCTTTTTGTGGTTTTTGCAAACGAGGGAAACTAACGAGCAGCACCATCTGGAGGACAGAACTAGGACTGTGTGCTTGAACAGGGACTGCCAACAAGGATCTCTCTTATGCTGCTTTGGAGTGGCAAAGAGCCCAGGAATAAGGGACTTGCAGACAGTGGCAAAGCCCGTTTTTAAAATATTTCATGACTTTCAGCTGCTTTGTCTTCTCTGTTCAGTTCTTGTAACCCCATTTTTCTTATAGAATGTGAAATGAAGGACTGACTGAAGGGGTAGGGCTGGAGCCGTTTACACTAATGCTTTTTCTGTTACCTTACCAGTCGTGAGACGTTTGATTTTGATGATGACTGTGATAGTTTAACGTGGGAGGAGAATGAGGAAACGTTGCTTCTTTGGGAAGACTTCACGAACTGCAATCCTTCAATTGACCTCCAAGGAGAGGTGAGTTTATTTCAGTTTCTTCTCAAATTGTTCAGTTAAAAAATTGTATCCCTCAACTGCTCATTTAGCCATTTGAGCCTTTAGGTTTTTGACTGGTGACCTGGTCCGCTGTGAAAACTTGCTTTAATTTTAAAATCCCCTTAGTGCTTTCTCTCTGGTTGCTTTTCAGTCTGTGCAATGAGTTTATTTACCAAACTTAATTTCTTCTGCTTCTTCGAACTGAGTATTTAGAAATGGCAAGCGCCAAAAGATCTAAGGCCTCTAGCTGTTGTAGGATCATTGTGCAATCTGTCACCTTGACCAGTGGGCTTTCTAAAGCCCTCTATCTTCCATGCAGCATCTTGCTTTCTCCGTAGATGATCATTCACACTTTTAACTGTCAAAATGTCACACATGGTGTGCGTGGTATCGCACCTCCTTTCCCGTGGGGAGAAAAATAAACTTCGTGTGGTCTGCGTGTGATAATAAAGTACGTAGGGCCTGTCGCAGACAAAGAAGCTGTGGCTGCAGGACTGCGTAAGGCCCTGGGTATCTTCTGAATCTCTGCTTCCATCTTTCCAGTCAATAGGAATCTCCTGATGTGGGTGGATAATAAACAGCTTGCTTTTAATCCTTAAGGTCCCACACAAAGTAAGCTAATGGCTGCACGCTGCCTCATTCAGTGACTCCTGAGCCTTTTTAAGCAGGCCTAAAGAGAGATTGAAATGGCAAGGTCTGGCTTTGTGCAGGCAGTCTTAAATGTGATGCTATTATTGCATTACTGAGCAGCATGACAGCAGTAGGTAGGCAATAATCCTACCTTCTCCCATCATTGGTATAGTACAAAGATGCTGAAGCAGCAGTCTCCTGAATATTGTCTTGTGTTGACTGCCAGGGGTGCGTTAATTTACATCTTCCCATTTGTGTATCATCTGGCATACCCTGAAACTGTGAAGATTATTTCAAAGTGCTAGGACTGCAGAAAGCAGCATACTTAGCTGTATGTCATCTTCTGAGCAGGGAGAGTGGCAGAATGATAATGTGTAGCCATGTGCTGGAATTAGTGACAGATTTATTTGCATATACCCGTGTGTGCACGTTTAAGCACAGCTATCAGAGGAATATTGCCGAACATAGACCTTCCATGCAAAAACTCTAAAGGTTTTAAGAAGCTTAAATCCTTCTAAATGAAAATTATACAAGGAAAGGGTAGATTTGTCTTGTAGATGGAGATTCAGAATAAAGACGGCTCCGTCTGTGCCTGGTCTTTAACATAGTCCTTTACATGCCTGAATCTTCCTTCCACTGGCTTTATTCCTTTCAAGTTCTTATGTGGTGCTGTAGCCACCTTCTTTTATGACCTTCCTCCTTGAAGCGGTTCTGCATATAAAAGGATAAGTGGAATGATTCTTGTAACTACAGGCTGGTTAGCCTGACGTTGATCCCAGGTATGATCCTGATAAAGCTGCTACAGTTGTGGTCAAAGATTGGGAACAAAATTAACGCTCATCAGTGCGGTTGTGATAAATTAATGCCCTTTTTTTTTTTTTTAAATGGGAGGTAGGTAGTAACCTGAAAGAGAATAGTGACATTGTTAAACTGGAAAACAGTCTTTTAGTCTCTTCGTGGCAGCATGAAATAATTTTGTAGCCTGGACTGTACTGTGAATTCAAAGTAACGATGGCGAGGGAGTTGTCTGTCAGGATGCTTCCTTTGGGGTGCAGCGTGTTCTTAAGTGCAGTATTTTACTTGTTAGTGTGCTGGAGTGAGCTTAATTTACCTAGCATTTAAGTAAAGAATTGTAATAGGCATGTGGAATATATGTGTGAGGTGATGGAAATGGAAGTTCTGGAGAGTAATATTATGTAATCAGAAAATAAGAATTCCAGTACAACGCTGTAAGTGGTCGATGGTCAATGCAAAGAAAAAGAAAATCAAGTTGCATGCCTGGAGAGCAGCAATTACAATCTAATTTAAGCATGATCAGACTGAAAGGTTCAGCAACTGCAGCTTTTTGGTTCTTTGGCATGTATCAGGTATACGTTTAACTGCTGGAGTCTTGATCTGTAGGTTCCTTGATCAGAGAAGATGTCTTCCCTCGTATGCCAGTTTTAAGAAGCAGTGTACTCCTTGTCTGCATAACCGTGTATTAGAAAAAATCCACACCTTTGCATGAAAGAGCATAAGAACTTGGATTTCTGAGTGAGGCTAAATGAGAAAAATCTGCATGCTGCTACTGAATTCCGTGTTAGTTTCCTGACAGTTTTTGGTGTCTTAATTTGCTCTGCAGGAAGAAAACCTGGGAAACTTGATCCATGAAACAGAGTCTTTCTTTAAAACAAGAGACAAGGAATACCAAGAAACAATAGGGCAGATAGAGGTAAGGAAGTGATTCATGACAAAATAAATAATTACTAATGAATAAAAACATGTGAGGAATTCTGGTCCAGTAGGCTTTTATGCATGTGTACACATGCACAAATGGGAAAGGTGGAATGTGTATCTATATCAAGAAGGCAAAGGTATTTTCCTTAGACACATCCTTTGGGTTTTTTTCTAAATACTGTTCTCTGTACAGCACTACTGTTAACCAAGCATAAATCTAACTGACGTAGAGGAACCTTTGGGACAAAGAGAATAAATGTGCGCTGTTTTTTCCCCTTTTTGTCTTGCATCCCCACCATCACACTGGGAAATGTATCACAGGAAATGGCCTCAGAGGTTGCCAGACACAACAGCTGTAGCTTCTCACGGTCTTTGCCTCGTCTAGAATATGCTTTCACTAATTACTACATGTTGACAAACACGATGCCAAGCAGCAAAAAGAGAATGTGAGAGCTGTTTAAAAACAGTGTTGCACTCTGATTAAAATACACTTGATTAAAATACACTCGGTAAGCTGATGAATACACTTGTAGCACACAACACTGATGTTAAGGGTATGCTGTGCAGGCGTTCTGGATTAGCTCTGGGCAGCTTTATTACCACACCACTGAGTAAAGTTGAGTGAGGCTGGGAGAAGCTGCTAGAAACTCACCTTTGACTGATCACTTTCTTTTCTTACAGCTGGAATTGGCCACGGCCAAGAGTGACATGAACCGCCACCTTCATGAATATATGGAAATGTGTAGTATGAAAAGGGGCCTGGATGTACAAATGGAAACCTGTCGTAGGCTTATCAAAGGTTCAGCTGACAGGTAGTAAGATATTACCACGCTGCCTGGGGTGTCCTTCAAGAATTTATTTTGCTCTTGTTTCCTGACAAGTTGTTTAAAAGCAATAGCATAATTTTGTCCTAACTTTGTCTTTTACGTAATCTCGTTCAGGGACAAATGCCAGTCTTCAATAGATCCCTGCAACACTGGATAATTTTCTATGCTCAGTAACAGTTCTAAGGATTCAACAGCTATTGCCAGCAGTAGTACTGGCAGTATAAATGGAGTCATCTCTTCTCTATTTGTGATGGATGGTTGTTCTTAATGTCATAGATCTAGAACTCTTTAAAAAGACCGAAAAAAAAAAGCCTTGACTAAACTTGTATGAAGAACATGCTGTTTCATCTTGTGTGTGGAACCCATTTTTTATATACTATGAGGGATTTTTTGTGTATCTTGCTCACCCACAGTACCCATCCTGGCTTTAAAAAAAAGAAAAGGAAGAAAACAAACATTTTAAAACATTTTTGAGTTTTCAAGAGTGTGCGTACTGTAGATGATTAAGGTTTCTGTGGGATATTCATTGGAGTTAATTTCAGTTTCCCTGTCTGTAAAGCTAGGACAGCCTTTATGCCTTTATGTTTGTATAGGAGATGGGGGGGGTGGCAGCATGCAGGGTGTTCAAGCTTACTGCTGATATTTGCTGCAAAACAGATAAGAATACCCTTTATTACTATTAAAATGTCTTAGGGAGTGTCAGTGACTATTTCCTTTAAAGGTCTCATTTTTTCTTGTCTATCAATGGTATTTATTTTTTTTTGTCTAAACCTTTCTCTGCATTTTCTACAGAAATTCTCCATCTCCCAGCTCTGTAGCCAGCAGCGACTCAGGAAACACAGATGAAATTCAGGACGAGTTGGACAGAGAGACGGATGTGGAGCCCATGGTCAGCTGATACGTAGTTGGAGCATTCCAGTGAAAGGGAAGATGCAAGCAAAGATTAAAAAACAACACACACTGATGGGGGGAGAAAAAAAAAATAGACTTGTAAGCCCCTGCACAGGGCTTCTAATGACTCATTCCTACACGCATCCCTATCCCACCCAAGGATTGGTGCTGTCAATTTCTATCGTTACACAATTCACAAATGCAGAGTCCTGTAAGAAAACGTGTTTTAATTGTGCCTTTGCCCCAAGCTGAGCCACTTTGAGCTCCAGTGGAATATAAATAGCAGGTGTTTTTATATTATATATATATATAAATATATATATATTAAAAGATGTATCTGGTAGCAGCAGAGAATGGTGCTGCAAAGGCTCTGATATTTCAATAAGCTTTATGGTTTTATTGAACTGCTGCACTGATTGGCAAAAGGAACATTGGCAAACTGAGTAGTAAACCTGAGACAATTATTGTATAATTACCAATGGCTGGCATACAAAAAAAAAAAAAGAATGCCTCCAAATTGATCTGTAAACATTCAAAAATAATCCCGGGTTTGGAGGCAGCTTTTAGGATTAAGCAGACATACAATATTGAAAGGAATTTCTTCATTCCACCTTTCTGGGTGAAGAAGACTTTGAGACTCGTACAAGCTTTCTTCCAGACTCCAGAATCTGAAGAAGCAGGTCTCAGCTCGGGGGCAAAGCAGGTGGATGAGGGAGGGTTCGGTGTGGGATGGGACTATCACTGATAAACTACTATGCAAAAAACAAAAGCGCGCCTTATTTGTATGGAATGTTTGGTCCCTGCTGGGCTATGGTTATCTCTTGGGGAAAGGAAAGCTCAAAACACGTTTGCACAAGTTACCTGTAGAGCTTCTTTTGAGGAGTACATTGTCTTGTTTCAATGCCTTTGTTTCCAGTGATTGGATTTAGAGGGGAATCAGCCCTTCAGTTCCCAAATTGTTTTGTGTTTCCTTTTTTTTCAGGAAGTTTTTTTTTAAACCATAGTGTTTGCAGATTTTACTTTGCTGACAGGGAGATAACTCCATTTTATGCTGCTTTCATGATGTTTAGGGTGGGCTAGCATCAGGATAAACTGACATGCTGTGCTATAGATTTGGGCTTGAGACATGACATGGAGAGAGTTCCAGACCACTCTTCTTCGGCGAAGCTGAGCATGAGAAAATACTGTAATCCTTTTTAGGGCGAAGTAAAACGAATCCCCAACTACTGCAGCCCTAGAACTAGGGAAGAACAGCCATGTGCTTTCTCTGTGAGAAAGTGAGAAGACCTAGGTTTTATCAATCTGTCTGTATTTTTAAACAGGAGAAGGCAGCATCAAAAGTCTGATTGGTACTTGAGGAAACTCTCTGGTGTCATCAAGCCGTTCGTGGTTATTAATAGGATTTGTAGCATCTCAGCCAGGTAAAAACAGGGTATAAACCGAAGCCAATACTTTTTTTTGTTTGTATTTTAGAGCAAGATTGCAAGTGCAGTTAATACTACCTAAAGGTAACTGTAGTTAACTAGCAGTTGCAAGACTTGAGTAAATACCAATTGTATTTTTTAACCTGCCAGAAAACTTAGAAACTGTTATGTAGGAGCAGTGCTAGGACTGGACAGGGGAATATCAGATTTCAGCATCCTCTCAGTGTTAGGTGAAGCTAGAGAGGCCAATCTTTTATCTTCCTGAGTGTTGTTTCCAAGCCTCTCTTATTTATTGATCTGAATCAGCAGGGCTGCATTGCAAACAAATAGCCAGTATAGATCAGTACTGCTTTCTTCCAAAAAGAGCACGAGTGTTTCAGCAAATGGCGCATTCCTGGGCAGAAAATCTTTCTCCGTCTTGCACAGCTATGCAGAGGGGCAGGACCTCGGAGGGTTTCTGCTCGCACTGTAACTGCGGGTACAGTATCGTCTTTTCAGTTTGGGTTTTGTTTGTTTCTGCATGGAGTTTCATCGCTGTTTAGATCGGTCGCCCGCTAGGATGTGATGGTGCTTTTAGGCCAACTTTTGAGTTAAATGGGCCCTCAGTTTTTCAGTGAGGAGAACTACTGGGATGATCCGTTCGGATTCATAACTTGAGCATCAGTGGCGTCTGTCCCAGGTTATACTTGTCGTTCCCGTACTGACTGAAATACTCAGTGCAGTTATTCATAGAGTAGTTAGCAACTTCTTGGTTCTTGTGGTGTTAGTTAGGGGCTTTTTCAAAGCCTGTAGATAACTTCTCTCTGGAAAATAAACCTTATTCCAAAGTGCTCATTCCTATTATCTCTTAGGTGGCCAAAGTGGTAAGTGTCATGTTCGCTAGGGCTGCAAGTTTTGGGGTGGGAGGGTGGGGGTAAGAAATGCCAGATGTGATATTTTTGTGAGGGGGCTGGGACTGCATGTTTTCAATAAAGTACTCCTAAGGTTTCCAGGCCTGTATGAAGCTGCTAAATATGTAGTTTCTCACGAGGCTGAGAAACCATGAAACCATCTGCCAAAGCTGAATGTCTGTAATGCTTTAGTGACTTTGGTGGAGGCATTGTTAAGCAATCTACTTGCACAGTGAGTCAGCCTTGCTGGAGGCTGTCGTTTGGCTGTCCTCAAATTATGAAATGCTCTTTGGTACTGGAGAAACTGAGCAATTTAAGTGACTGTCCGGCTTAGCTGCTGTTTTTTGTAACTTTTTTTTTAAACTCAGTGACCTAGTAGGAAAAAAGGCTGAGTGTTCTTGAAGCTAGTAGCTGGCATGTTGAGGTGGGAAAGAATATCCTCAGTTTGACAGTGGGGAGCCAGAGGAAGCAGAAGTGTAGCTGTTGAAATAAGCTATCTGTAACCTACAGTTTATCTCATAGCCATAATTATGAGGAGCGCCTGTAACAGGGTTGCATTTGTTGGTAAGTGTAAGGGATGTGGGTCTATAGTAGACGGTGTAGAAATAACGTGTATGATGGTGATGTATGTGTATGATGGTAAATTACCATGGTTCTTGGTGTCTTTCTTATAACCATATGTAATCCATTTTTTTTAAAAAAAGAAAAGGTGTTTTCATACTCGGGGTTGGGGTTTTATTTTCATCTAGGCTGTATGGGACGCGGTGGATCAACCTTTTGGGAGTTACTGGGGTTGGTCTTTGATAGTTTCCCTAGGAGGTCTTGGTTGGTTTAGTTTCAAGCGATGCTGCTGATTTAGCTGACAGTGGTCCTGTTCTGTTTGCGTTTAACCACTCTGTAGCAACCAGATCAAAAGCTTGCCAGAAAAAAAAAATAATAATAATTGTGAAAATGCTGGAAATGAATTTGATGACCTCTTTTTTTCCTTTGTAAAGCTGTAAATACTTTATTTTTGTTTTCTATTCTTAATGCGGTGTCATATTGACACTTTTTTAGACTTATAATCAGAAAATCCTCCTCATTGTTTCTCATTTTTTAAAAGGGGATTTCAAGGAAGCAAATTTTTTTGCTTGTTAGCGGTGTAATAATAGATCAAATTCCTAAAATGGGTTTGTACAAAAAATGTTTTCAGTAAACAATGGCAGTTGCTTTTGTGGATGCATGTTGTTCAAAAATGTCCAAAGAATAATGTGGTACAAACACTTTTTTCAAAAATGTAGTAATTATCATATTAGTTCAGACAACACAAAAACAAAAGTATTTAAAAAAAAAAAGTAGGTGGGGTGTAATGAAATCCAACTAAACTAAATGTGTAATCTATTTATAAGAAACACAGTATATATTCTATTTTTATTAGAGGTTTTTAAAGTGCAAACAGAATTCTGTTAGCAAATGCAATTATTCCCTTGTAAGGTATCTTTGGCTTTGATGGGACTCCCAAAATCTCAAACTGTTCCAGGTAACTGTGCAGAAACAATGTAATGGGTACGGCTGTGGTGCACTCGCCCGTTGTGTCCTGGGAGCAAGAGGTGGTGGCAGTGGGGAACAGGCCAACAGCTTTTCTCTAACTGCAGAATTATTGCTGTGCTCCTGTTTGTGTTTTTTTTCCCCTTTTTAGAGGTTGAGGCCTTCCCCAGCGGGTAAGGATCTCCATTCGTTCCCCTCATTACCAGGGATGCTTCTGGTACATTTGGTCTTAAAATCTGCCCCAAAGTAGGCTTTGTCCTACCTGGTGAGGAGACAAATTGTAATGGTCTACACCAGTATAAATTGGAATTAACTTGATGGAACAGAGTATTAGATCTGACTTGTGCCTGGCTTTAGATCTAAAGCTGTTTCTATCCAGTATGAGATGCTTTTGCATAACCATTCCTGCCAGCAAAAATACAAGTTCAGTTACTGGTCCAAGACTGGCTGAGGAAAAGCCGTGGCAACTGGTGGGTGCCCACAGCCTTACCACAACGCTGCAGGCTCTGTGAAACAGCTGCTTGCTTGTGTTTCCCTTGGCTCTGGAAAAAAACTTGGAAAGATGCTTGTTCTGGAGCGTGCGAGGAAGAGAATTGCTATACTGGGAAGTCCCTGTTTCATGTTCACGAGTGCTTCTTTTTAGAGCTGAATGTTTAAAGTGAGATTTATTACAGCAAAATTAAGCAATTATAATGCTGCGGTGAATGTTAAATCACAGTTTAACTGGTTGACCAGATTTTTCCATGCTGTGCTTCCACGGTGTAATAATACCCTCATGAGGATTTTCCTCATTTGGCTTCAGGACTTCTGGGTTTTGATTCTTTTGCACTGGTCCAGGACTCGGGTTGCAGGGGAACACGCAGGTTTTAGCAATGTTTGCCTTCAGTGTTAAGTCACACAAATGCTTGATTTTAAGCTTTTATTAGAATGTAACTTGTATCAGTTTGAGTTTTAAATAAGAAAAGAAGTCGCTGATCAAGGCAACACGCAGTATGCTGGTGTTAGTGATGCTGGTTTTAGAGGTGAGCTAGAAATACTACCTGCCATATTCTTAATTCAGTCCTTCACCAACCCATTTCTGGAGAGGGGAATGCTGGAGGCTTGAACACAAGTCTTTGGCAGAGTAGTGAAGAAACACTTGACTGTTTTCTGTCTGTTTTTTTGTGTAGTTCAGTGTCTTAAGGCCCTTCCGCATCTGTGGGAGCTGTTCAAAGCTTCTCTTTTGAAGAAGCAATGAATTGTGTTGTAAGCAATGGGTACTAGATGCTTCTAGAAGTCACGATGTCACAATTCCCTCCTATCTAATTCGAGGCACTCCAACACTGAAGCACTTCTGTAAGCAAGGTGGTGTTTGTATGTATAGTGGGTCTGTCTTTTGAGGAAAAAAATATGTTTAAAAAAAAAAAACACCCAACCCCAGGATGTTTTGAGAGCTTTGAACCTGGTAGTCTGTGTCACTTTGATGGCAGAACACTGCAGTCCCACTTGGCCACAAACCCAAGGTGTGGGATTTGTCTGCTGCCCGAACTGATGCTCCCTACACAGGTTTCATTGGAAATGAAAAAGATTTATTTTAATCAAGAAGGGGTTGAAGATGATCACAAAAAAAAAAAGCTAAAAAGCTTGTTAACTAGACACTTCCTGTGTAACATGGTTTCACTGAAAGGAACACGCAATCTGGTTCGTAAAACACCTTACCTGTGGCTAAAGTGTATGTAGCTAAGTTCTGCCAAAAAATGATTATTTATTATTTAATGTGTTTAAGTGGAGGGTATTGATGAATCTTTTCCCATTCTGTGTCACTTTGTGTCAGTTCCTCTTAGGTCATGTAAGAATTTCTTTTATACACATTAAAACAGACTACTGATCAGTGTGGAAATGAAACTGTTTACCATACAGTTGTAAATATTGTGCTTTATATTCTGTATATTAGCTTCTTTTAAAGAAAAAGACTGAACTGTGATGCTAGTTGATCTGCGGTGAGGTAAGGACGAAGGATACACCAGCTCCTGAGCCTGCTGCGGGGGGCTGTGGGCCCGTGCCCTGAGCTGCGGTGTCAGGCCATTTGCTCCCCATTTCCAAGTCCGTCCTTGGTGTCTAAAAGCAGACCTGACTGCAACCGGTGCTGGATTTCGGACCGTCGAAGTGCCAGCACCCTGTGACAAAGGGGCACCAAGAAAGGCCCACAGCGAGAGCTCAGCTCCTCCGAATCGCAGTGGCTCACCTCCACCTTCCTTTCTCGTGCCAAAAGCCGCTCCCACCGTTCGAGGCCTGCTCTCCAGCTCCCCGTACGCTGCTCTGCCCTCCTGTCCTGCCTCCGTCCATCTGTCCCTTGGCTCTTGCGGAGCAACCCCGGCATGGTTCATCCTTCGGGCCTCGCTGCCTCGGCTCCCTGCTCTTCCAGGCACGGCTCCAAGGGGCTGCTCCGCGGCCAGGGGCTGGGGGGGGAAGCTGCGGGATGGAAATGGGTGACAGTCCGCTCTGGTTACGGGGTGGGGTGAAAGCAAAACCACGTTAAAATAAATACCAACCTTCTGGTCACAGCTGTGTGGGCTGCTTCTTGGGCTGCGAAGTGCTGTCTAGCACGCTGGGGGTTTGTGCGGTTCTTGGGGTTGGTGGAGGGGTGGGGGTGTCCTTTGTTTTTTTGGAAACCCCCCAAAAATCCTGAAATCGGGTAATTCAGGGCATCCTCCCACCAGTCCCTAGCTCCCCCTGTGCTAAATTCAGACCCTCACAGTGACGCCTCTCAGGTGGGAACAGAAGCACCTGGTGTGGATGCAGCCTCCTGCTGCCTCAGCCCCCCGGCCTCTCTCCCTTTTGTGTTAAAATCCCATTTTGGGGGGAAAATTTTGCTAATAAGAGGATATTTTGCTGTGATGAGCGCGTGGCTGCAACGTCTCTTTCTGTCCCCAGCCATTCAGCAGCAGCCGGGCCCCACGGCGGCCCCAGCAGGTGGCAACCCCCAGCCCCACCCCCCTCTTTTTTTTTAATAATTAATTACTTTTTTAATTATTTATAGCTGATTTTATGCCCCGCCCAGCACCGCCCCCCTCCCACGTGCCGGGCGCTACCACGGCGGTGCCAGGGCCGGGGGGGGGGGTGCGGCGTGTGTGGGCCCCCCCACCGCCAGCCCCACGGGAGGGGAGGGGGGCGCCGTGGAAGGGACCCCAGAGCCCCCACGCGTGGGAGTGGGCCCGCTGCAGGCAGCTCACCGCCTCCCCGTGGTTTATCCCTTTTATCTATGTTTTATGTCCCCCCCCCCCCCACTTCCTTCTCCCTCCCGTGTCGGTGGCTCGGGCACGGCAGCGGGGAGCGGCGCGGCGGGGCTGGGATGTGGCGGGCGCTGAGGGGCCGTGGGTGAGTCCCTGCGCGGCCACGGGCCTCACGCGTGGCCCCTCTGCTCCCCCGCCTCTCCCACCTTCCCCAGGGAGCACCCGAACCCTGCTCCCCCACTCTCAGCCCCCCACTTTTCGCCCCGCTTCCCCCCCCCCGCAACCCTTGGTAATGCTCCGTGGGGTCGGTCACGGGTGGGAGCTCCGCGTTCGCGTGGGGTGAGAGCCCCGCGGGTGTCGTCCCCGTGGCTGGAGCCCCGCTCCCCCCGGCTCCTTGCGGCCCCCCCCCCGGGCCCAACCTTTGCCCCGCGGCCCCGCTCCGCTGCCTGAGGGAAGTGCGGAGCCGCCGTGCTGAGGGGCTGCGGGCCCCCTGTGCCCACCCCCACGGGGACCCCTTTTCCCAGCCCATCCCATCGAAACCCCTTGTTCCCGTCCCATAGGAGCGGCTTTGCCCACCCCATACAAGCCCCTTTTCCCATCCCGTAGGAACGAAACCCTTCTTCCGACCCCATACAAACCCTTTTCCCCATCCCACAGGAACCCCCGTTTCCCCCTTTTCCCTACGCCACGGGGAGTGACCCCCGCTCCCCACACCATCGCAGCCCCTTTTCCTGTCACACCAAAACCCCTTTCCTCACCCCACGCCCCCCTTTCCCCAGCTTTACTCATCTGGGGTGCACCCAGAGGCACCGAAGCACCCCATGTTGGCAGCACGGGGTCGGGGGCGTTATTTCAGCCCGTTTCCTCTCTCCCCCAGGCTCAGGAGCCTGCACCGGGCGGTCACCACGGTGGCCAACGAGCCCATCCTCGAATTCAAACCCGGGAGCCCCGAGCGAGCGGCACTGCAGCAGGTATGGGATGCTCAGGGCTCTGCCCTTCACCTTTTCCCCTTCCTCCTCTGCTCCTGGCCCAGCACGGAGCCCCGTGGGGCTCCCTGCTGCCCTGTGTGACCCCAACACCTCCCTCTGCTCTCACCCAGGCGCTGGCGGACCTGAAGGGCAGGACCGAAGCCATCCCCTGCGTGGTCGGTGGGGAGGAGGTGTGGACCGGAGAGGTGCGGTACCAGCTCTCGGTGAGTTTTGGGGTGTTGGGGGGGACTTCGGTAAAGGAGAACGAAGCGAGGGATGCGCTAGTTGGATGGGGAAGTGCCAAGGTTTCCCATCTCTTTTTCAGCCGTTCAATCATGCGCACAAGGTGGCCAAGTTCTGCTATGCTGACAAGGTGAGTGCGCCCACTCTCTGTTCCTCTTCCCTTCAGTCTTCTTCGTGGGGGACATTTTGGGGACAGTGCAGTGACCACAGGGCCCCAGCCAGCTGCTAGTGTCGCTGATGCAGCTCGACTGCAGGTTTCACAAGCAGAAATGGCTCTTTGGAGTCACAAAGCACCTGGCTTTTCCAAAAGAAGCAGCAGTGGGTTTAGGCTTTCCAAGCCCTGGGCCCCTGGAACAAGGTGGTCTGAGGGGCTCCCATGCTGGTGGGAAGGTGGCTGCCACAGCATGTGTCCGGGCTGGATGTCCCCTCACTGTCTCATTTGGTTTTCTTGGAGGATGGCTTCCTCACGGCTGCTTTTACCCTTCACGCAGGATCTCATTAACAAAGCCATCAATGCAGCCTTGGCCGCCAGGAAGGAGTGGGACCTGAAACCTGTCCAGGACCGGGCCCAGATCTTCCTCAAGGCGGCTGACATGCTGAGTGGCCCACGGCGAGCCGAGGTGCTGGCCAAGACCATGGTGGGGCAGGTGAGCGGGGTGCAGGGGGCGAACAGGAGGGAATAAGGGCTTTGCAGAGGAGCCGGTCACACCAGGACAGGATGGGGGCTCACAGTGAGACCCAGCTCTTTCCGAAGAGCACGAACCCCCAAACCACATCAGACGTGCCAGGCCATGTCGCATTTTCTCCCCTTCCTCTCCCTTGCCTCTGCCGTGTGTTTTTTTTTATTCATTGCAGTCCTCTCCTGGCAGGGCAAAACCGTCATCCAGGCAGAAATCGATGCGGCGGCAGAGCTGATCGACTTCTTCCGCTTCAACGCCAAGTACGCCGTGGAGCTGGAGAGCAGCCAGCCCATCAGCGTGGACATCAGCACCAACAGCATGGTGTACCGCGGGCTGGAGGTGAGGAGCTGGGGCTGCAAAGTGCTGGCTCGCCCATGGCAAGCGCGGGCGCCTGCAGCCGGTCCCTTTCTCCTCTCCACCGCAGGGCTTTGTGGCGGCCATCTCTCCCTTCAACTTCACAGCGATCGGTGGAAACCTGGCGGGGGCTCCGGCGTTGATGGTGAGCATCACCACAGGGTTGCCTCTCTCTCCAAATCCAGCCTCGCTGGTGCTGTTCCACACCCCGTGGCGTGCACCAGAGGGGCTGCTGGCATTGCGCAGCCTCCTGCTGCTTTGTGCCGACTCCAGGTCGCAGGAGTGTTGTCCAAGGGGTCAGAGGAGCCTTTTGGGGCCGTTCTCCTAAGGCGTCCCCAAAATTGGACACCTACAAATGCAGCCCAACCCCATCAGGCACACCCGGGGTTCTGCTTCTGGAACCCTCCCTGGAATTCAATCAGCTGGTGACTTTAATTACAGACAGGCATTCCCCTGGCTGCTGTTTAGACCTGTCCACCAAACTGCTGTGAAGGGGGAAGTGTTGGAAAAGGAAAAACCCTCCCACACCCGCTCTTGGGTCTGTGCTTGAGGCTTTCATTTTGGGCTTCACTCCTCGCCTGGATTTTAGACAGAAGGTTGGGGTGCTGCAGGAGGGAGTTCTTAATAAGTGGCTGCTAATTAGAGCCCCTGGCTGCACTGTCATCCCAGCCACACGTGGTGATGGTGACGCAGGGGAGATCACCAAGCCCAAACGAAGGCGGTGGCGTGGAGCCAAAGGGGTGGGGAGCCATGGTGGGGCGTTTGCACCGTGTTCTCCTGCCAATTGTGCCATTGGTTTGGGCACGATTAATCCAGGCACGGGCTGGTGTTTCACTCACGTGGGCACCCACCGTGTTGCTGCAGGGCCGTAAGTGGCGGCATTCCCAGCACGGGAGGGCGTAAGAGAGCACCACGGTGACTTGGTGGCATCTTTTGGTGCGAAAGGGGGTGATTTTGGTGCTTTTAGCTGGGCTGGCAATCACAATCCATCTCAATTGCTCGGGGTGCAAGGGAGCTACGAGCCACCCGCAGAGCAGAACCTCTGCCCCATCACACAAACCCTCCCAGAGGTGCTGCAGGCTCCGACACGGCCTCTCCCTGACTCATTTAAGCCCTGCAGTTGTGTGTTGCCCGCACTGACTGTCCCCTGTCCCCCAGGGAAACGTGGTGCTGTGGAAGCCCAGCGACACCGCCCTGCTCTCCAGCTACGCCGTCTACAGGATCCTGCTGGAAGCCGGGCTCCCTCCCAACATCATTCAGTTCGTGCCGGCAGATGGGCCCGTGTTCGGCGACGCCGTCACCAGCAACCAGCACTTCTGTGGGCTCAACTTCACCGGCAGCGTGCCGTAAGCCGGGGAGGGGAAGCGCAAGGAGCTGCCCAGCTCATGGCTGATGCTTGCCCACTGGTCCATCGCGCAGGGCAGCTGCTTTCCTTACACCTTGTAGGGTGAAAAAAACCTGTATCTAACCAGCCCAGGGAGTGTGTTTAATATCAAGGAGTTTCTGTTGCTGAAACCAAGCCACAGAGAATAAACTTGCAAGTTAAACAAGGGAGACACCGACCTGTCTCCTAGGCATGCTGTGACTCGGCAGAGTGATGCCGGAGAGCAGCAGGGTTTATCCTTCCCTCCTCCTGCCAGCGTGCCCACACCCAGCCCCAGCTGTGCGGCACTATGAGCCCATGCTGCCTTCACCCCTGGCCGATTCGCAAACCCTCTGCTGGGTTAGCGACTTGCCCCCAGAGGCGATTAAGCCCCAGGGCCCTGCGAGTGCCATGGTCTGATGAGCATTGTGCTGTAAAGGTGGGGAAGCTCATAAATTAGTATTAGTGGCCGTGCCTCCTGCTGGAGGTTTATTAGCATTTTTATTGTTTTGCAGCCAAGGGGTTTGTCACAGTGAGAACCAAAAAAGAAGGGCTGAAAGGAGGAGAACAGAAACTTCTGGATGCTCTCTTGTCGTTCCTGTGGCGCTTACTTGTAATGTGCTGGGGTTTTTGTGTGGTGCCCTGAGCTTTGGTGTCTTAGGGACTCATTCTCACCTAGCCTCTCCTCTTCTGTTCACAGAGCATGGCCTCTTTTGAGGATGGACCTGGTGGTTTGCTGGGGTTGTCTTCAGCGGGGTCAGGAATTTTTCCAAGTTCCCCTCTCATGCTAACCACCTCCTCCTTTCTCTCCCAGGACTTTCAAGCGCCTCTGGAAGCAAGTGGCCGAAAACCTGGATTGCTACCGCAACTTCCCCCGCTTGGCTGGAGGTAATGGCTGTGTCTCCCCATCGTGGGGAGAGGCCGAGCAGGGCCTGGGGTGCTGAGAGCTGGAGCACCTGGGCTGGCCTCCCTGGGACATCACCCAATGGGGCATGGACATAGCTCGAGCTTTCCAGCAGGGGCAACTTCTCACTTGCTCCTTTTCCTCCCAAACCAGAGTGCGGTGGGAAGAACTTCCACCTGGTGCACAGCTCAGCCGATGTGTCCAGTGTGGTGAACGGGACCCTGCGCTCTGCCTTCGAGTACGGCGGCCAGAAATGCTCAGCGTGCTCCCGCCTCTACGCCCCGGACTCGCTGTGGCCCCAGATCAAAGAGAAGCTGCTGGAGGAGACCAAGAAGATCAAAGTGGGAGACGTGAGTAGAGCTGCCGGGCTGCTGAAGGGCTTTGCAGCTCAGCGGGTGGCTGATGGGATTAGAGACTGCGGTAACTGGCTACTAATTCCTATTGAACTGAGCTTTTTATCCACTGGTTCTCCCCACCACCACCCCTCTCCGTCCTCCCCCTTCATCTTTTTTTTTTTTTTAGTGATTAGAAATTAACTTGTAGCCAGCGTCTGCAGGAAGGACTGTGTAAGTCACTGAATACCGCAGACTAATTGAAAAGGGGGAGCTTGCTCCCTCGCGCGGAGGTGTGTTTTGGAGCAGGGGGACGTGTTACGCTGGGAATTTCAATTTTAGAATTAGCTTTCTGGCACAGCGTGGACTTACATTGTCTAATTCCTTTTGCCCCTGCAGCCTGCCCAGGACTTTGGGACGTTTTTCTCAGCAGTGATCGATGACAAGGTGAGCTCGTGCGTCCTTGCCCCTGCTCGTGCTCGAAGGTAACACCGCCAGGCTTCCGCTCAGCGTTTGGCTGGACGCTTTTTATTGCTTTCAGCAGTGTGACTAGGAAGGTCCAGCACTGTGGGGTGCTTTTTGCTCCCTTCAGGAATATTGCGTGTCACTACCCCTCTTGAGAAGTGAGTTGTTTGTTGAGAAGCCCTCGCGGAGGTAGGGCTCAGAGTGTCCAGGGCTTTATTTCCAGCGTGCAGCCTTCCTCCTGAGCTGGAAGCGAGCAAAGAGCAGCATAGCCTCAAAAGGCCTTGCCCCAAACTCCTTTTCAGCCCCCAACTCCACACTCTGTTCATTTTCTTCTCTTTCCTCAGTCTTTCGCACGTATAAAGAAGTGGATCGAGCACGCCAAGAAGTCTCCCAACCTCACCATCCTGGCTGGAGGCAGCTGCGATGACAGCGTCGGGTACTTCATTGAGCCATGCATTGTGGAGAGCAAAGACCCGAAGGATCCCATCATGAAAGAGGTGAGAGTGGGAAAATCACGGCACGGGACGTGGCTCTGTGTCTTGGGGCGCGAGTTGACTGGTCTTGTAGGATAGGTAGATGCGGGGACGGTCCTCTTCCATCTTCCTCATGGCTTTGGCTAATCGGTCACTCGTTTTTGGAGGCTGTGGTTTTGTACAGGGCGCTTGGCTTAATTGAGTTTTTTGCTCTACAGGAAATCTTTGGCCCCATCCTCACCGTGTACGTCTACCCAGAGAAGCGGTACAAGGACGTCTTGGAGCTGATTGACACCACGACACCCTACGGCCTCACGGGGGCGGTCTTCGCCCAGGAGAAGTGAGCGCCCGGAGCCGGGAGGGAAGGGGGCGTCCGGGGGGAGTCGGCGTCCTTCTCCCAGCCACGGAGACCTGGACCCGCGGGGTTTCGAGTCCGAGATGCTTTTTTTGGGTTAGAAGCCGGTTTTGAGGTCCTTTATTTTTTTTTTCTGTGAGAGGAAGAGAAGAAAAAGTTAACTGATGGCCTGAGGAGAGGAGCTAAGAAGCCTGAAAAATACTTTCTCTAAGTTATGAGGAAAGGCAGAAGCTTTTTGGGTAGTATGAAAACCAAGGTGTTTTTCTTTTTGTTGTTGTTTGTTTGTATTTATCTCTTTTTGTTGTGAGAAAGTTCTAGAATACCATGAAGCAGATGGGGATCATAAATTTTCAATAAATACCTAAGAATCAATCAGATATTAGTGAACCCAAGAGCGGGCATTGAACAGCTAACTTAGAAGGTCGTTAAGTCAGGCTATCCTTGGACTTAATTAACTTCATTTTATAACAGCAAATCTTGAGGAAAAACATGAAAACTTGAAATGAGAAGTTGCAGTCATTTAACCGAGCTTTAAGCACACAGGCCCCCTTGCAGCGTGTGTCAAACTCCTCTTGCCTACAAGAAGCACTTGTGCAAAGAAACACAAATACTGGGCACCGGTGCAGCTACAGGAGCAGGGCAGAGGCCTCCAGGTGTGCCTTTGCTGTCCCCTCCTGCTTATGTTCCTCTCCCTCCCTCCTCAGGAGCATCATCGAGGAAGCCAGGAGCTGCTTGCGCAACACAGCTGGCAATTTCTACATCAATGACAAGTCAACGGGCGCCGTTGTGGCTCAGCAGCCCTTCGGGGGCTCCCGCATCTCAGGTGAGACCAAAAAAACTCTCCAAAAAAAACCACATTTGATTGTGCAACGGGACACATCCCCTCCATCCACCTCCTTCAACTCGTGGTCCCTCTTTCCTCTTGGCACAGGAACCAACGACAAACCCGGTGGTCCGCACTACATCCTGCGCTGGACGTCTCCCCAGGCCATCAAGGAAACCCACGTGCCTCTGCGGGACTGGCGTTACGCCTACATGCACTGATGATGCCTTCTCCTCATACCCGTGCCTCTACTACTGAAGCTGGACGCACACAGTGGCTCCTCAGCCACAGCCTTGAAAGCACTTCAATCAGCCAATCTTCAGCACAGCGAGCTAGGGTTTTATTTTTAGAGACTAATTCTATTATTAAATTGTTAACGCACCAAAAAAAAAAAAAAGTCCCTATGATTTCTTAGTCTTGGAAGAAGCAGGCTGTGGGTGACAGCAACAGCAGAGATGCACTGCTGGTACCTGAGGTCCCCAGGCTGGGAACAAGAAGAGCAAGTTGTCTGCAGTAACTCCACAAAACAGCATCATTTGAGAAGTGATTTTCTCTGTTACATGCTTTAAGAGGGTAGGAATAACGCTTTTCCCAACATGTAAGGATTTTTCCATTACTTAGCTCAGAGCGTAATAGCACCACACCTCCGCAGAGGGCTTTGGGCTTGCCCAGCGGTGCTGAATCCTAGTTGTTCTTTATCCTCCTGTCCCCCCCCTTGTCCTCCCATCCAGCCGTGCCCATTTGATGGGCTGGGAGTGCTGGAGCTGGAGCAGGGAGCAGCATTCAGAGGCTGGCCGCAACCTGGTCACTTGGAGAAGAATTGTCCTGTCCCCAAGACATCGTTCACCCAGGCTGCTCCATTAGGGAGCCTTGCACAGTGGAACAACGAAATTTAAGGACTTTCCAAGAGGGCTGCGAAGCCTGGTTTGGTTTAAACCATAGTGCCAAGCAATGGGAGCCTTGGGCCGTGTATTTTCCTTGGTCCCAAGCAGGAGCTAAGCCTCCAGAAGTCACATGTTGCCAAGAGATGGCAGCTGTGAGCTCAGAGCTGCTCAGAAATTGCCCACGTGCCTTTTTTCACTGAGAAGGCAGTGGCCAGAGCTGCTCTCATCCTTGGATGTTGGCTGGAAGGAAGCAGAAGGATCTTAGAGAAGTTCCACTAATGTTCCTGCACAAGCTGCTTAGGTGGCTGCAGCATCCTTAACCCCCAGAAGGAATTTAGGAAGAGAGGCCAGGCCAGCAAGAGGAGGTTTGCAATAATTAGAAGCAAAATCTTTTCCCCAGGTTGTCATGTTCGGCCCAGGACCCCGTCCCTGAGGCTCTGCGAGCTGCTGAGTTGTGAAGTTCAGCATTAAGTTGTTAAATTTGCTCTTCTTTCCCATCAGCAAGCTCTTTCCAAATGCGTCCTGCAGTGCAACCTCTAACAGGGAGCTTGGACACCAAGTCCTGCATCTTCCAGGGGCATTTCTGATTTAGAAATGCATGCATTTGTAACACTGCCAATTACTGACCAGTCAATTAGCACGATTTACAGATAATGTGGCTAACCCTTTTATGGCTGCTGCAAGTTAGCTTGGCGTGTAGGTCAAGAATGTGTTGCATTCATACCTGCAAATCCAGGTTTAACTGATGAAAATTGCAATAAAATACATTATGAAGATCTTTTTTGCGTCCTTTTTTGAATTATTTCTTCAGATTGTTGCCAAAGGGAGCGAGCATGCGTTAGGTACCTTAAGTGCATGCAGCGTTGTAGGCAAGGACAGGCACAAGGAGGCATTGCCCCGAACTGCTGCCGCAGCATCTGGACGGGGCGTTGCAGCTCTGCTCCGTTCTGGTGCCCAGCTGCAAGGTCTCTCCTTCACCCTGCTGCATCCACTGCCAACCAGCTCTCGTGTGCATCAATTATTCATTTTTTTTTTTAAATAAATAAATGAAAAACACCCTCTTGAGCAATTTAGCCTTTTCCAGAGCAGGACTGGGCTGGCATTGGGGTGACCGTAACAGATGTCTGCTGAGTTCAAGAAGTTCACAGGCCAGGAGGCCACCAGCCAGGTGGGACCCACCACAGAAGATCAATGATGGCGATGATGATGATCATCATCCTCATCCTCCGAATTGCCAGGGAGGCGTGAGGAACGCAGCTCTGCATGGATGCTCCTCGGGCACTGAGGGGTTTGGGGGAACAGAAGGGTGCTGTGATTCTTTGCCGTGGGCAACACAACCCCTTATGCAGGCTTCGGAGAGGTGAACTGTGCTCAAAGCTGAGCTCTCCTGCCCTATTCCCCAGGCATTTGGGGTGAGCACCCCAAATACACCCCACCCCACCCCCTGATGGCATCCCCAACCACCCCAGCTTGTTTAAATCTCGTTAAGGGCTCTGCCTCCCTCTCAGGGGAGCCGGCGATTTGGGGAGCTACGGCGAAGGCTCCGAGCGCTCGTCCAAGCCCCTGCTTTCGGCTCACGCCTTTTAGGACTTAAGGCCAGGGTGTCAAGTGGATTTTTAGCCTTAACTCTGAATTTCATGGCTTTTGTCACTTCAAATCAGACCCCTAATGCTATTTAAACAGTTGGCTTTTTGAAGCTGGTAACGTGTTGGGGAGGCCGGAGCGGAGGGGTGGGGGTTGGTGGTTCCTGAGCTTTCTTAGCAGCCCCCCGGGGATGCTCCCCTGCCTGTAGGGACAGGGAAAGCACATTGCCTTCTTCAGGGAGAGAGGAATGGGGATTTTTCCCCAAGGATAGCCCACGGCTCCATCTGCTTCCCCTTAGCAGCTCGGGCTGGAGCTCCTTGGCAGCTCGATGCACCTCGTTAGGGACCTCGTTAGGCGAGGCCAGAGTGAGCATGGTATTTCTTGGACGGAGCCCAGCTGCGTTCTTCCTTTTTCTGCCGGGAGATCTCACACCTAACAGGCTGTGAAGCGAGGCAGAAGGGGAAGAGGAGGCAGCACCGACCTGTTCATCTCCTTTGGGGGTGAGTGAGGGGGAGAGGCTGCAGGTGAGAGCCCTGCAGCAAGGCCCACGCTCCTCTCCGTGCCCCAGGGACGTGCCTGCAACTGAAAACAGAGAGGTGAACCGTGGCCACAATAAGGCAATTGCTGTGCTAACTGTAACTTTGCTTTTTTCTATTAATTGCTTTTTTTTTTTTTTTTTTTTTTTTGAAATGTTTAACTCACTAAAGGTTGTAACAGCCCAGCCTCAGCTGCCTTCGGTCCTCCACTTCGGGGCATGGGATGAAGAGGAGAAAGGATCAGAGGAGGAGGAAGAAATCTGCAGAGAGCCCAACGTCGGCTCCTTTCCCACAGTGCAGATGGAAGCCCCAAACAGCAAGAAGGGGACGGGATTTGAATGCTGGCCCTGCTCAACAAACAAACCACACTTGTTAGAGGCTGCAGCTAGTGGTTGTACTCCCCAGCCCTCCAAAAAACGCTACCAGCTCCTGCAAAGTTATGGAGAGTCTTCTAATATTTAGCATTTTTGTGCTAAAGCCCCAGGTCCTGGAGTCATGAGAATACAGCAGGATGTCAGCCTCCAGCTAGAGTAAATAAAGTGTGGATTCCCATTGCTTGGGCCGGCCCAGGGAAGCCGAATAATGTGACCCTCAGGGCCAGAGGAAAATCATGGAAAGCACATAGAGGGACTGGGAGGCAGAATGCTGGAGGCTGGGGATCAGCCTGGTCCCACTTGTTGCTCCGGGGTCCCGGTTGTGCCACCCACCAAAGTGATGATGAGGAAAAGGAGGCAAAAAAAAAAATCCCTCTGACTGCACTACGTTTGATTTTTGGTTAGCAAACGAACCCGGCAGGTCGCTTCCCGTCTCTTTTGCACAACCACGCTGCCCACCGAGCCACTGAAACCCATGGGGCAGGGCCCCAGGACACGCAGCAGCCTCCACCCTGGGTCATCTGAGGCCAACTGCTCCCCAGTGCCTCTCCCAGCCGCTCCCCAGTCTCCCCAGTGCCTCCCCCAGCTGCTCCCCAGTCTCCCCAGTGCCTCTCCCCCGCAGGATGCATCGGCCAGAGCTCTGCGGCCCCGGCGAGGCTCACCCCCACCCCAGCATTCCCTACTTTACCCCAGGGAAGGCTCGTCTGGGAGCCTGAATTATTTTGGAGCCAGCCTGCTTGAGAAGAGGAACAGGTGAAGGAGGCCGGCGGAGCCCGGGGAAGGCGCCCCCCAGGAGATAAATTACTCGCTGCCTCCTGACGGCCCCGAGGTTGGCTTGAATCAACCAGGCGTATGACAGCAGCGGGAAACCGCAGCAAAGTTGGCCTGGGGCGGCTTGGGATTAAGAGGAAACTTCGGCATCCGCCAAGCCTCCCGGCCTCTCCCCGCCAGCTGCCTCCCAGAGCTTTCCCCCGGATCCTGCCCTGACCTCCCGTCCCCTCCGCTCCCGGGGGCTCAGCACCGGCCGCGCATCCCCTGCCAGCACCGTGCTGCGTGCCAAACACCCCCCTGGTATGTGTGTGTCCCCCCCCAAAAAAAAA
>CM021751.1:7031355-7119753 GCA_011075105.1 Heteronetta atricapilla
TCTTTCTTTCTTTCTTTCTTTCTTTCTTTCTTTCTTTCTTTCTTTCTGTGCATGGCAAACCAGGAGGCAGAGCAAGTTTTTTCACACCCCTCCCCACCTCCGCTATGCCAGCGAATTTCCAATTTTCAGCTAATAACAAGGTCATGACAGAAAGCGCAGAGGCCCTGGTAGGACATAATGGCAGAAGAATTGTAAATGTTGCTTTTAGTGAATGCAGAATGAGGAAGGGCCAAGGAGGGGAAATTTTCCATTCAGTGCCGGCCTCTGAAAAGCGAATACATTTTCTCCTCCAGTGTGTCGCATTAGATTTCCAGAGGTGCTCGGCACCAGGTACATGTCATTAGTAACAGTTTGCGTGGTAATGAATCCTTTTATTTCTCTTCCACACAGCTCATGAATACATAAAGAGGCTGGTTTTAGTCGCATCTGGTTCAGCTGCAGGAGCCTCACATAACTTAATTTCTCAGCCTCTTCTGTACGGTGGAAAACGCAGCTGGGGCCAGCCTTAAAGGCACAGGGTTTTCAATAAATGAAGTAAATTCTGGTCTCAGAGGTGAGGATTTTCTTGGGGATGGCTTTGGGCTTGCTGGTGGTTGTCCTAGGGATGGGGCTCCCTTTGTTTAACATGGGCAAGGAGGAGTGCTCAAGCTGGACCATGAGTTTGAGTGTTTGGGGCAACATCAGGTAGATCTTTCAGGAACAGGCAATGGACCAGAGCAGCCTGTTATGTGCCTCACAGGGAACAGCATCCTCCCGGGGCTCATTTTTCTTCATGTCATTTTTCTTCATGTCCTCTCTCCAGAACCAGCGAGGCAAATGCAGATGCTCTTTCCTGCCAGCACAGTGTCAGCATGATAGCTGTGCTTCCTCCTTCTGAAGCTTTATATTTTTAATTACAATTAATTGCTCTGTAATTTTAATAATAATAATAATAAAAACGCTCATGCATTTGGCTCTCTGTGCCCATCCGCTGGCTGCCAAGCCCTCCTGCAGGAGGTGCTGAGCAGTAACAGCAAGAAGCGGCTGCGAGGGATGAAGGCTTCCCTCATCCAAAAGAGATGCCCATGAAGCACGACAGGAGAACAAATTAAGCCCAAACCTCATCAAGCACCATCTGAAGCCAGACCTGACCAATGCCTAGAACTCCCTCCTACCGCTGCTAGATGGCAACTGAAGCTCTAGAGCAAGGCTCTCTCTCTAATAACGTACAACCTGCAGTCTGGAGAGACTCTTGGAGCTCAGATGCTGAGAGGTTAGACATTTGGATGTGTTTGGATGTTAGACATTTGGATTTGAATGGGAGTGAGCTTAAGCCACCACAAGTTCAAGCTATTCCCTGAAGGTGAAGGTTTCAGAAGAATGTGGCTGTAGACAGCGTTATATAGTTCCCAAGGCAGACATGGTCCTGTAGGGCAAACCCCAGTAGTTGGGGGGCTGTGTATGAATAATGAAGGGAAACCCATCGTCTCCTGGGGTTGTTGTAGCTCACGGGCTCTGCAGGGTGAGGCTGGGCCTCTGGCTGAGCCCGTTGTGCCTGAAATGGGAAGACAAGAGCACAGCTGAGGCCCAGGACCATCCCCCTGGGACAGCTTTCTGGATACCTGCATCACTTGGCTGGCACCAGCTCCAACGCTGGGCTCTGAAGCACCTGGGGAGGATTTAAAATCGAGAGCTGTGACCTCTCTGTGAAGAGGTGAGGCTGAGATGTAGGTGTGCAAAATCCAGGTGGGTGACGGCAGCCTTGGGTGATGAAGATGGGCAACACCTGGAGCTGCATGCGAGCCTGCGCTCCCTAATCCCGGTCACAGGGAGCAGCTGCACCTCTGTCAGCAGAGATGCATCTTGGCTCCTTTTGGGTTAAAAGGCAAGTGGCAATAGTTGTGTAAATTATTCTCATGCTTCGTGGCACAGGCTGGGGGAGGTTTGCCTTCCTGACCACTTTTTGTTCCCATGCTACGTGAGGGTGGGTGCGCTCCCTGTGCAGGCACAGGGCTTGGCAAAGAGGGAAATGTGGTTTTAGGGACGGTTCTCTTAGATGCCTCCAAACCCAGAGCATCTTCACTCAAATCGGGGATTGCCTCTGGTTTGGGGAGGGAGAGGGGGGAGGCGGGGAGGGAGGGTCTTTTTCTGTGAAAATTTGGTCTGTTTGGGACCTCAAGCAGAGCCTGAATGCCACCAGGCCTCAGGGCTGCCGGGACCCTGGGCTTTGCCCCACGGAGCCCTTGCTGGCAATGCCCCGGTACAGTGGGAGCACTGTGTTTCACTGCTGGGCAGTACAACAAGCAGCTTCAGCTGCTGTACAAACACTTTTCCTTACCCAATTAACAGTGATTTCTCAGATGAAGTTATTGATTGCTTAAAAAAAACAATGCTCAATGCTTTTTTTTTTCCTGCTTATCTATCTTTTCTAAAGTGTTTTACTAAATGTTAGTAAATATAAAGCATTGCTAGGTTTTCTCAGGGAAGAGGGGAAATTTCAAAGAATATGTTAACCAAAAAAAAATGTTTTTAATGGGGTAAGAAATAATTTTCTGGCAATGCCTTTATCCTCTGCCTGGCTGCTCCTGCTGCAGGTAACTGGACTTTGAGACTTCTCAATAAACAATTCCCAGATCTTCCTTATTTATGCACACTCAGAGCACTGAATGCCATAATTACCTTGAGAACAGCTTTAAAGTCTGCCTAAATTTGGTGAAATTAAGGATTAAGGGGCTGTGTGGTCTCAGAGAGCACCGATGCCCGTTCTGCGATGTGAGCAGCCACAGGGATGCTTCCCTCCAAGAGCATTAACACCTCTGAAGTCTCCAACATTTCCTTTTATCATGAGCTCATCTGAATTTACCAATGGATGTGGCTTTTTTTTCTTTCCCCTCCTGACTTGTAGTTGTGCTGAACGCAGATCACAGAGTGTGATTTTTTTTTGTTAGGAAACCTTCCGCTGTCATGCTTTTGCAGGTAAAGTCTTGGAAACATGAACAAAAGTCAACTCACCTTTAAGCAACAAAGACTGGAAATATCACAGCCAGCTTCCCATTCCCTGCATGGATGCTGTAGGCAGGGGCACAGTTTTGGAGAGACAGAGGGATAGAAATTGGTCCTACTAAGGTGGCAGGACCACCTCTCTACTCAAGGTTTCTCAAGAATATTTTCCGCTGCACAACCACACACAAAAAGCCACAAACATTTTAATTTAAAGAGCTGGTCGCGCCCACCATGAAGCCAAACACTATTTCCCCCACACCAAGTCTCCATGCAAATGGTTTTAAATTCAGCCAAATTTTAAATTCAGGCTGCACAACAAAGAAGGGAAGAGGAGAACTCCCAGCCTCATCCTGCCTGGGCAGTTTGCTACCGACATCCACAACAGGTCAGACAAAATGTGTCTCCACCAGCTGTGTGCTGCGGCAAAGGCTGCCCTAGCTAATTTCAAGGCACCGCTGATCTGTGCAGAACTGATGGGGTGGATTTTTGAGCACAGGACCGGCTTTTCACTCCTCCCTGGCCAATGCACAGAACCATCGGGCTCACGGCAATGACAGGTGCCTGGATGCCAGAGGACACAAAGTCATTTCTGAAGGACTCTGCTCCCTTTCTCTGCTCCAGAACAGAAAGTTTGTATTCTACACTCACCATCTGAAAATCTTGAATTGTGTTCCAGATTACAATTTAATCCCAGCACACACCCAGTAAAATATTCCCATGACCCATTTTATGGAGGGGTTTAAAAAGGACCACTCCAGTGTGGGTCTACCAAAGCACCGGAGAACTTCACAGATTTTCAGTGTAAGAAGAGGCATAGCTCATTCTCCCAACCCACTAATGACCTTTAATTTCAATATATCCTAAATAAAACTGCAGGTTAGGCAGGAAACTGGGCGTGCTGGAGGACGAAGGGAGGGCAGCGTTTGCAGAAGTCATGGCCCCAGCCCCACATTCCCTGGAATCATCCGTCCAAAACCATCAGCAGAGCTTGGTCCGGGTGTGACAGGTTGCAAGAAGCCCCCAGCAAACTGCATCCCATGGGGGTAGGTTGCTTAAATCTCCACCGAAGCACTTTAGGTCTTCAGGCGTGGCATTTTACCCCAAGTAACCGGCACTGCTTCTTTGCGGCGTGTGAGCTGGGCAGTGTCAGGACCCCTCTCACCCACCCTCCCTCTCCCTTGCCAAACTTCCCTGCCATCAGTAGGACCTGCATGGGCATGTGCATGGAGAATAATTTCTCCAGTTCACCTTGTATCTCTAGCTATCAAAAGAGAACATAATGGAAAAATAATTAAAAAATAAAAGAGAGGAATAAAAAAAAAAAAAAAAAAAAACCATCATTTTAAGGGAGAAGGAGGGGGGGAGGCAGGAGATCTGCGGAGCCAGTAGATAACCAGCAGATGTGATTTTTGCAGATAAGCGTAGTAATTTAGATAAATCTGGAGGCTTTAGAGCCTTTCGCTTGCGTTCCTTTTCTTTCTGTCTGATTTTTTTTTTCAATTTTATCTCATAAGTCAAGAGGAGGGGGAGTGAGGGGGGGGCGGGCGCGGCAAGCTTAATCTTTGGGTAGTTTTTCTTTTCTTTTTAATGTGTTTTTCCCCAGAAGGTGGGATAATGTGAGCTGCTCTCCCCCCACGCGTATACACACACACGCACGCACATGCACACAGAAGCTGGGGCTATGTTTTTTAAAAGCGGCGGACAAAAATCAAAATATTTGAAAATGTATTTCATGGTAATTATGTCATATTTCATGGACTGATGCCACTACTGAAAGAGAGCCTGAATGCCTTAATTTGTATAGAAATTGTAATCATTTGTTCATTTCAAGGTGAAAATTGCATTTTTTAATTTAAATTGTATCCTGCATGATAGTCTATTATCTAGTAAAATTGTCTCCATGTCTGAATGCCTTATATGCAGCTGCAATGCTTGTTACAAATCCAGTTATATTCATAAAAGCTTTGTCGACGTCTCAGGAAATGTGAACAGTTTCTTGTGGGTTTCTTCTCTCTCTTTTTCTCTTTTTTCCACCTCTTCCCTCCCATTCTCATCCTCCCTCCCCTCCCCCCCCCCCCCCTTTTTTCCCAGTTGAAACAAGCCCATATCTGCTATTAATAATAATTAGCCTGGGCATACACAAAAGACAATTCCGTGTAGAATAGGGTGAGGAGCATACAGAAAGATTCCCCCTTCTTTATTTATTTCTGAGGGAGCACCTCAAGGTTGCGTATTGCTGGGGAACAGGGGGCAAGAGGCGAAAAAGGATGTGACAAACCAGCTCTTGGTCCCCTGCGAACAGCAGGGCTGGGCCTGGGGGCAGCCCACCTCAGCACCTCCTGGGAAAATGTCAGGAAAAGTCAGCTTGGATAGGAGATGATGGGAATACAGGCCCAGGAATGCATAGCATTAGGAGGACTTAGTGCTGCTCGCTGCAGGAATGCGGGATGAGCTTGCGGGCTAGTGTAAATCAGCAAAACCAGTTAAAATTCTGGGCTGGTTTGTGCCTGGTGAGACTGTGGCCCGCCCGGGACAGGATATTAATTATATTAATCCTTAAAAAAGAAAGAAATGGGCCTCACAAGGAAATCCTTTTTCAGTCATTTAATTCCCTTTCATACACCTCTCCCTGCTCAGAATACCCTGATTTTATGCAGGTCCACAGCCCATTATAATAAACTTCTCTACACCTATTCCGAAAAGAAATTGCTCATAAAATGCTGCAGAGCTAAAGGCTGCTGAGCCAGATTTGCTGGCACGGTCACTGTCTGGCAGTACTATAAGCACTGGGACAAGCAACCACGGCTCTAAACATGGGTTGTGCACAGGGACTGACCCCCGAGCCGGGCAAACAGCGCTGGGGGGGCTGCAGAGCACAGCGATTCCTAGCAGGACGCACCCCTAGGCGTGCGTGGGCAACCCGGGGTTTCTGTAATTATGCCTTTTGCGGCTTCGTTTGTAATCTCCCCAGCTCATCAGAGAGATTTAGCGAGGGGAAACAGCAGAGAGAGCTGTAGGTGAGACACTGGCTGAGCTCGGGGTATCGCAGGTGAAAAGCGAGGGAGGTGGCAGGAAGCAGGTGTAAGATCCCATGGAGGAATTGTTCTCCCAAAAATTGTTCTCCCAAAAAAAAAGAGGTGTCGGTGCACTCGCCATCCCCCTGTCCTGCTCTCCAACAGGTTGCATCTGCTCTACACAAGACCTCTGAATGGGTTCCGCTGGAGTCCTGGGGTGGTGTTTGAATCAGAAGGGAAATAAATGCTGGTATTTTCTCGTGGTTGGAGATCCTGCCAGGAACAACTGAGCGGGCATTTGCACAGGGCAAATGCTCTGCACTTCTCCCCAAAAAATCAAGCCCACTGATGCCAACTTTTGGAACTGAGCTAAAACCATGAGCAAGTTTTAAACGTCTCGGTGAGGTGTTTTAAAGAGCAGGGACTGGTATGGTCCCTGGGTCATACTTCTGTGTGCATTTTCACCTTAAATGCAAAACAACAGGCAGAATAGTACAAAAACAGCCCAAAACTCTCACAGCACTCACACCCCACACAGCTGGGCTTTCTGCCTTGCTTATCTCTAATCTTTACAGCGCCACAGCTGAGATTTGCTGAGTGGTCAGCTGAGACATGACCAGGACTCAGACACTTAAAACAATGATCTGGTGTGAGTCACTTAACCTTCAACCGTGTTTGGAAAACAGCATTTGAAACCGTTACGTTACAGCAATGCTGGGAAAGGTAACATGATGGAAAAGAGGAGAAAATAAAGCTGGTTAAAACAACCTTTTCTGAAACATTTTGTTTCTCTAAAAAGGATGTTTTACAAATTATTTTTGATTATTCAGTTTTTAATACAGAGAAATTAAGGAAAAAAAAAACAGTTTATTTAGGTTTAGCTTAAAAGAAGTTTTAAACTCCAGGTTAGAAAGGCAAAAATGTTTTGTTTCCTTTCCATGTTGTTCTTTTATTTTCTTGCACATTTTTTAAAATGAAGACAAAAATGGACAAGTGGAAACCATCTCAATATTAAAAGTATTTTTGTCTTTTCCTCCTATTTCTTCTTGGAAAAATATTTGTGAAAGCGTGAAGATGATGTAAATACTTTGAACTTTTTTATTATTATTTTTTTTTGGGGGGGGTGTAATTGAGAAGAAAAGTTCTAATTACCCTGCCAAGCCCTCCCACCCTCCAAAATCACGTAGCACTGACAGGTGGAGGTGCTCTGTGTCCGGGCTCACCTGGAGCCGTGTCCTCCTGTGCCTTCCCCAGCTGCAGAAGGGCGACGGCAGCGGTCCGGGGGAATGCCCGTGCAGCACAGACGTGCCCGAGCGTCCCCACGTCTGGCTCCACGCAGACGTGACACGGTGACCCCTGGGCGCCTCGCGCTTGCCCGTCCCCAGCCTGCAGGATGCGGTGCGCTCGCGAAAAGTTAACAGCTGGTGTCCAATTGACTTGAGTTTGATTTATCACCGGCTTATCAGCAGATTAAAGCTGATGACAGCTTAGAGCCATAATTGACTGGTGATACTTGTAGCTGGCGCTCTATCGGCCGAGAGCAGCTCCCTCGTGGGCCAGCTTGCACCCTTGATGTCTTTCAGAGGGCAATAGATAGGCTCTGGTAAGGCCTGGGAAATATCCTGTGTTCCTCAGATAAGGTTTGTGTCGTTAGGAGAGAGGACAAGGAGCTCAGGGAACAGTTGAGGGCAGTGTTGAAACGCTTGCAACTGCAGGGCCGGCGGCAACGGCGCCTGGACGTGACCAGTGCTGGAGCAAAGCTGCTTCTGGGAGGGCTGGTGGGGAGGCACAAAGCTGTTACCTTCCAGCAGCAGCTCAGTGCAGGTTTTAAAACAGGGATGTGGCTAGATATAATGTCCTGTTTTAGGGCTCCTAGGAAATGACGGGCACCTGCTCTTTGCACTGCCCATACAACGCCCTCCCTGTGTGAACACACAGTGTGGCCCGCTGAGCCAAAATGCGCCGGCTGCTGGGTGAACTGCAGCAGTGAGAGTGCATCGAGGGTGGAAAGGGTGTTTTGGTGTGGATAAAATTTGCAGACCTGGGTTATAGCTCCCCTGCGATGCGGCTAAGGAGCTGGTGCTAGCATCCCTGCTCTGGCTGTTGAAATTTAGCATGGTTCTTTCACAAAGGTGGCCTTTTCATTTCTCGTGTCATCACACACACAAAAAAAGGAGCTTTTCTGACAGCACAGCACCTTTGGCACCATGCGTGAGCTTTTTCCCCACTCATGCCCCCAGAGCTTGGCAGAGCCCACCGCAGCCCCCAGCCCACTGCCCTGCTGCAAACCAAGCCCACCACAAAGCCACCTCCTGGGGTGGCTGGCCCCAGGCTGGTGTGTCCCCGATGTGCCCCCCCCTTGCATACGTGATGAGAAGGAAGGCAGTGGCCAGGGTTTGAAGCCCACCCAACACAGAGGGAGCTTTGCTGTGCGCTAAGAACAGCTTCAGAGTCCCCTGGGAAGGCAGAGGACACCGCACAGCTTCAGTGAAGGTCTCTGCCCAAACCCAGGGCTCCAGGCTCAGTGTTTCCTCAAAGCCAGCACCAAGGGGAGCAGGATAGGTCTAAGACAGATCTCAGCAAGTGCATGCTAAGGGACTGACTCTGAAGCTAGCTGCATCTGTCGGTGTGCACAAGGTGAAGGATGGTGCTGCTGGCAGTGTTTGCAAACACAGCGGGCCCTGTTCCTCCACTGATTCTCCTTGTGCTGGTGCAAGACTCCAGCCGGGCAGATTGCTGCCTCTTTTGCTCACAAGAGACAAATGCATGAGCAGCATCCCATCACGCATTTGGTATGTTATCTAGCACTGATCTCAGCTGTGCTGGGGAAGGCAGTCAGCTCCCACTGCCCCTTTGTGGATTGATCCCTCTGCTGAAAAGCAACCAGAAAAAAAAAAAAAAAAAAAAAGAAAAAAAGGAAAAAAAAAGTCAGTACCTAATTACCCTGGTTTCTGTGTGCAGATATTGGTCCAGTACCACTTGGATGAGGACCAACTTATTTTACAGAGAGCCAAAACATCTTCAGATGGAAATTGCTTTTGAATTCAGGGCTTTGTTTAAAGGCGAAATGCTTTATTACCAATTGCTGAAGCCCCAAGCCATGCATTGCTCCATAGAGTTTCAAAATATTTTTCCGCTTATTGATGCTGTGCTTTGCCCTCTAACGAAAGCCAGGTGCCTGCAGAGCCGGAGTTAACGTGGCCTGGTCCCAACCCAGCCCGCACTGCCTGCCTGCCTCTGCCCCTGCCATCACTTGCTGGAAATGAATGCATGAAGAAATGGTTGTCTTTAGACTAGGCCAGGTAATTGTCCTTCCCTTGTGAAAAGTCACAGTGAAATTAAACGTTTCATTTATTTGTGTGGTTTTTCTGCATTTTCATTAAGGAACGAAGCCCATAATTTTGCCTTTTTTTAAGCAAAAACATCTGTAGTTTGTGTGGGGGTAATTATTTTTGATTTACCACCTTTTCTCCCTGTTCCTGGCACGCTGCAGAGCGAGCTAAGCAAACAAGCCACCTGAAGACGCTTTTAATTTTTTTTTTTTTTAATGTATAACAGTTATGCCTGAGTTACAGAGAGACACCTACAGGCAGCAGGTAGTTAAAGCAAATACCAGTTTCTCTTTCTACTACACTACTCCATATAGCTGAATAAATTATGGTGCGATTATATATATACACACGCACGCACGCAGGCACACACGCACACATACTCACACGCAGGCTTACACATGGAGCAAAATGGCTATGAGTCAAACACAGAAGCAACATATTCGCAGTTACTAGGAATAAGGAATGTCCTATAGTGCTATGTAGATATTCCCCAGGTGGGTATATGGAGGTGTTAGGGATGACGGGTTAGAAGCATTAAATACACAAAGTCTCTGAGCAACGGGAGCCAATCTGCTGAGTTACTGGACACAGTGAGGAAACGTCCATTCTGTGGTCTCAGGATGGTGCTGAGAAGGTGAAGGAGGGGTGCGGGGAGGTACAAGAAGCCCCCTTGGCGGTTCTGCATTCCCCCGAGGCTGTCAGTTCTCATCTGCAGGCACGGAAGAAATGTCGACCTGAGAGAACGGCTCTGGAGCGCGTCACATCGCTCGGTGGCTTGGTTGTGCGAGGTGCGTGACCGGCTTGGGATCCCCAGGCACCCCCAGAGCCACCAGTGGGTGAGTGTCTGCTCAGTCCCTGTCTGGTCTGCTTCAAGCGACCACGGCCGCACATTCTTCAGGGTCCCGCTGTCCATCGCTTGCTTGCCTGTTGTCGATTGCTGCTCTTCCATGCTCGGTTTTGTTTCGCCTTCACGGCACCTCCCTCTGTTCTGTCCCACCCTACCCCCTGAGTGTGTCTCTTTCAGCAGAACTGAGGTTGGCAATCCATAAAACAAAACAAAACAAAACAGAAAATACTTTGACTTTCATACATGAATGTACCTTAAAACAAAACAAAGAAACCAAAAAAATCCCCAAATCAAACCCATCCCGCCCCAAAGATTCTGGAATGTATTTTGAAAACACACGATAGGCAAATTTCTACGTTTTTGCCTTCCCCACCCCACCCCCCCTTTTTTTTTTTTTAATTTTTATTTTTAACTAGCACGGTACTCACTGTGGTTTTAGTATAAAAAAAAATGTCAACTTTCTATAAACATACAGCACATGACCAAATTTCCAACTAATGTACAAAGTGCGACCACAAGGGAAAGGTCAGAGAACAGCTATTTGCACTAGCATGGGGCGTTTTTCATATTCCTCTAAGAACTCTATTTACAGCAGTGCCCGGGTGTTCGTGGACTTTCTGGTGAAGCTAAGTGGCAAGCAGGTTTCTGCAGCGCTCCCTCTTTTTTTAAGACGTTTTACTTGCAGGGTCCTGTACTCGGCTCTGAGCTCTGAAGTCCTGCTCAAGAACACACGTGCTGCTAGGACTGGCCGCCCGCTCTTCGAGGATGCCTGGGAGGTGGGCTACGTGCATGGGTATGCACACAGCCGGAAAACAGGGGAGGGGAGAGGAGAGCTGGCAGGTTTTTGCTAGTGGCAGTTGCGGACAGGCAATTCTCATAACAAACTGAAGCTTTCCTTCCAGTTTAGCAGGCAGCTAGGAATGCATTTGGTCAGAAATTTCAGTGTAAAGTACCGGGGATACAAGAAGGGATTGCAAACGTCCAGGGCAGGTACAGGGCCAACAGTCACTGTCTGCAGACGCCGCTGCCTGGTGGCAAGGAGACGCAGGGGGCTGTAGACTTGAAGGTGCTCCAAGACCAGCGAGGATCAGCATTTGGCCTCTTAAATATTATCGGTGGTACGCAAGAAAATCATGTGCTCTGTTGCTTTAGCAGTCAGCTCAGAAGGATGCTGACACAAAGGAGCAAATTCCAGCAGGTGTTTCAGGCATTAATCCCTAGGCTGGTGTCCACCACAGACACCCTTGCTCTCACCCTCAACCCCCCAGTTCAGCTGTGACAGTCACAGAAGGCGATGGTTGTTGGGAATGGCATTTAAACCAGGATTTCAAAAGGGATTTTTCCCTTAGATCATCTCTAAAGCATTAAGAACATAGAACAGCATCTTTTGTTGCTTTCCAAGTTTCCAAACTGGCACAAAGCAGGGAGATGCCTGAGGTAATGTGACTGGTCCTGTGCATTTTGGCTCTCCAGTCACCTCAAGGAAAGCGGTGCCTCTGGCCTTAGCTGTTCATCCAGCTGTAGCTGCAATGTATTAGCCTGAGAAAGGGAGCGAAGAATGCAAGCTTCAAGTGCTCCAAAGCTCTGTGACCCAGGGGAAGTCTCTTGCAACTAGAGGGAAGCTTTATGCGTGATACAGCCGGACAAGCAGAGGCTGAAGCAGGGTCCCTGCAGCAGGAATGACAGTAATGCAGCCTGCAGTTGTCACCCTCTCAGCCCCTGCACAGCCACGTGCAGGTGAGCGTGAGGCAGAACGGCCGAGCTGGTGTTATTAACACACTTCCAGGCATGTAGAGCAGGCTCTGTCACACCCGTACGGCAGAGCTGATCAAAGCCACATGTGGATCTGATAGGATGCTGAGCAACATAAGAAACAAAACTCTGCTTTGGTCCCAACAGGTACTTGCCCACATGGCTCAAAAGAAAGCGCCTTGCTCGTTCATGATAAATGATGTTGGGGCAAGGCAGGGGACAGTTCCCCTGAAAAAAAATGTTGTTTCAGCTGCAAAAACAAGATCAGATTATTTGGAAGGAATGGAAGAAACAGCAGTAACAGAGTAGGGCATGGCAGAAGTGTCTCCTTTAACAACCTGGCCCTAGGAACATATGCTAGACCAGAACTCATCCGACCGTGTGGTCTCCAGTGGGCAGAAGCAGATACTTGTTATCCTTTAGGATGTTTCCTAAGTAGACATATAAAACAGTAAGCAGACTGTGGATGACTCTGTGTACTCTCTGTTGCCATGGGACTTTACAAATCAGCCACTGGCTGGCACAGATTCTGTGCATCAAGATGGTTGTCTCAGGGGCAGCTTTCCTCATTGTCTCCAGGTCAAATTTCAGGGTGTTCTTGAAGCAATCCCTCTCAATACAGGGAGATGAGGGGGAAAAAAAGCCTATATATATTAGAGATCTGCTTAAGAATTGTCAAGGATCATTACCACATGCGGAAGGGAAAGTATTTAAAACTCCATGTGGCCCATGACTTAGCAATAACTTCTTATTGTTAGCTTCTTCTATCTGAGCAGTGTGATGAGCAGAACTGTGAGCTGATACAAGAGCAAGAGCACTGGCTTCTACAGAAAAACGGGGTGATAAATCCAGAAAACAAGATTGAGCTTAGAGAGGGAGAGTCTCCAGCGCCAAAATGAAAAGCAGAGGGAAGGAGCTGAGAGATCACATTGTACAGAACAGGACGCACAACGAGAGGGATGAGGGAAGAGCAAGGAGGATGGACAAGGGCAAGCATTTCTCCTGGTAGCTGGAGGATACAAAATGCCATGGGTAAGGTAAACAGTACTTTCTTCTGCAGTACAAACAGGTGCAATGCTGCGGGCAGAGAGCGCGTTTCCTTCCTAGATGCTGTTAAAGACTCTTCAGGCCATCTCCCCTCTGACTCCACATCCACATCCATCCCCCAGGGACAGGCAGCTGCAGGACAGCACCTTCAGGAGAAGCACCATTTTCTTTCAGGTGGCCCTGTCCTTGTAGAAGAACACAGTTTTGCACACTGGCCCCTCCGAGCAGGCAGCTAACTTTGACTCTTCCCTCTCCTGTCTTTGCTCTCATGGAAAACTTCTCTCCCACTGAGTGGAAGAAGGGCCATGACAGTCCTCATCCTCCTCGACTGGATGGGCAAAAGCTCCAACATACTCAGCTGTATCCAATGTCCTTCCTCTGTGCATGCAAGGCCAGAGTTTGCTGTCACATCTGCTGCTGCTGTCTGAAGCCCATGTCTTTTCAGTGATAATCAGGTCTAACTTGGTCCCTAAGAGGAAATGTAAATGTTGCTTGTGCCTGTGCCCATAATCTCCAGTCCTCATGCAGCAATTCACATTTACATTTTCCAAAGGTCCCAGGCTGGACAGATTTACATCCTGCCCCTGCTTAGCAGCAATCTGGCCTGCCTTGGCCCTGCTTTGGGAAGCCATCAGTGAGAACAGAGGGGTAGAGTGGGGTGGGGAAATCTGCTGTCTCTTTAATTTATGATTATGTTTGTTTGTTTGTTTGTTTTTAAACAAGTTCTTACATTTGGTCCATAGGTCTTCTGTGGTCCCTAATTATATCATCCTTAACGATCAGCTTGGTTATTCCTTCGTATACAACATTCACCAAATTTACACCAATGGAAAGAAAAGGAAACAAAATGAAACATTTCTTTTTACAAAGAAAAAAAAAAAAAAAGATCAATTTGGCTTTGACTATGCCAGCTACCTAGATCAATGGAAAGTCCTTAAGTGTGGGCAAAATGCCATGGCCAGGTAGGTTAGAGGGAGGGCATGAACTCAGGGTTAATAAATGTACCCAACCCATTGTCTCTGGCCACACAAGTCAGGTCATTGAGGCCAGGCTTGCCTCTGAGTGCTCTGGGAGGAGCTGGATACTTGGAGACCCCTCCCCATCGTTTCTGTCTCCTCCACAGCTCAGTTTGGTGCGAGGTGGAAGGGAATTGGGAAGGAGCAGGGTCCCGGTACAGGCAGATCTCTGGAAGGCTGGTGGTGTTTTCTCCAGTGGTACCAAGTTGCTGGAGTGGGTTGTTGGCACAGTCGGACTCTTCAGTAAGCTTGGCCTGTCTCTACTGGTAGGAGACCCAGGACAGCTGAATGTTCTCCCAGCTTCATCCTACGCTGTGTAGACAGGCTCACGTTCTTGGCCAAATAATCAACAGCAGCTGAAGTGGGGGAAGGAGGGGAAGGAGGGCGAGAAAACAGCACAACATGAGGATTAGCTTTCTGTGGAAACGAAGCATTTGACATCAAAGGATGTGTAACCCATAGACCTTGCAGACCGACTCTTAGTAGAGAGGCCTAATTCAGCGGTTGTCCCAAGCACAAGGGCCCTGTTTTACTCCTAGGAAAGAGTGAAAACAGTCCTGCTAGGAAAAACTGACAGGGTTAAGCACTGCTGTGGAGTGCAGAGTCCACTTCATGTGTGATGCTGCAGTCCCTCAAAGCTCTCCATGCACCTAGCGAAAAGAGCTAAAATTCTACTTCTACTATGGAAAACGGTGTTTCCAGAGGAGCTGCCTGAAGATGAGCCTGAGCAGAAAGCCAGCAGGATCAGACCTCCAACTTCACCTCCCCATGCTTCCTGGAAATGCAAGCCCTGCACGCAGCGATGCCAGTGTAAATGGCTGCAAAGGATTCAGTGGGACCTCCCCAGTCTGGATGGGGCTTGAATCTGACTCATCCACCGCATGCTGACTCATCTCTGTGAGCTCTGTCGCCTGCCTTCACCCCTCCTTCCTACAGGAATCTGCTTTGTCTTGGTGTGAAATGCAGCCACAGCTCCTGAGGCAGCGCATGAGCCTGCAGCCCAGCTCGCCTGCCTGCCCCGTGGTCTGAGGGGGACGAGGAGGAGGGCAGGATGGTGACATTGCTCATTAGCTGAGCTTCAGTCAAAGTCTCTCCCTTTCACTAGCTTTAATGTCTCAAATTAGATTAATAAGGAGCTGGCAGGAGATGTACAATCAGTGCCAATGAGTAAACAAATTTCAGCCATCAACGTCTTGTCAGATGCCTGCCCCAGAGGAGGTCCCTTCTAGACACAAATTCTTATTAGAGTTGTCATATCTATTAGAATTCCTTTCACGCTTCTGCGTTCCAGCACCGGCATCATTAACACAGCTCCGGCCTTTGGGAACCACAAGGACCACATTAATCTGGCATCTCTGCTCCTCACCGGCTGGGATAGCACAGGCTGGCATGCTGGAAGCAAGCAGGCTCATCTCAGGGTAGATTATAGGGAAACACAGCTTCTGCTGGTAGCAGGGTCCTTTCAGATCCGAGCTGGGCATGTGGGGAGGCATGCTGGCTGGTGCTCCCCCTGGACTGGGATCCCGGAGTACCTTGTCTCAAGCACTGGTCTCTACAAAGTTGTGTTATGGTGCCTCCAGCTTCAGGGAGATACCTAGGATTAGAGTCTGGGAAAGACCCCAAGCTATGGCTCTTGTCCAGACCTTATCAGTTTGGTCCCCTGATATTTCAGGTCACGACATTAAATAATGGCTCTGAGAAGCTGTATGTAAAGAGGGAATTCACTCCTCAGGCGTGTGTGTGTGGTTGTGCCTCTGTTCTTGCTGGTGCCTGTGCTCTGGGTGAATTTGAATGCATACTTGGGAAAGGAGGGAGAGCAAGGGGAATGGCTGGAGCTGTTCATACTGCTCTTGGCTGTACCCAGCAAAATGGAAATTTGATGGCAACCCTATCCTCCTGAAAAAAAAAAAAAGAAAGAAAACAAACAAAAAAAACCACCGACTTTCAACTCTCAGTACTGTTTTTTGTTCCTGTATTCCTGTGGGAAGAGTTAAAAGGCATCAGGGCATCCCACACCAGAAGTCAAAGTTACGTTTTGTTAGTTTAATACAGGGGAAGCCAAAAAGGGTTTTGACTTTTTTTGCCACATCACAGAATGAAGAAATACATAGTTTGAACTGAGCATCAATAAATAATGCCTTTATGGAGGTCATCTCACACTGATCAGCATTCAAAGAGAAGCAGTGAAGAATTAAACCTGGAAGGAGTTAGAAGGATCTGCTAAAGTCAAGATGCACCAAGAAAGACAAGAAAAAAAATTGTTACATCAAGGTCAACTTCATGTAAGTGCCTGCTCTAGCAGGACTAATTAGCAATGAAAACTGTTTCCTTAAATAGAGATTATTATAAATGGAGCTCATTATAAGAAATGTTTGTAGTGAAGCAGACACATACTGCCTGAATTTACCTGCACATATAAATACCTATATGTATACATGCACACATGGAGAATTTGCTGCTTAACATAGATCCCAGGTTAGAACAGCTACAGTTGGTTTGTGCTGCAGCTGCCACGCAACTTGTTAGCAGCTTTATGTGTAAAAACTTGCTGTCATGCCGGCTCCAGCTCCCTGCACTGCAGAGCAGCAGTGTTCTGGAGGGTGCGTGCTGGTTTCTCACCTACCTTCCTCGCCCGAGCATGAAGCCTTCGTGACTGGCTACCTGCAGGTCTGTGGGCGTGGGACACATCTGGACTAATTGTGTTGACCACGCAAGATTTGCTGTTAGCAGCCTGGGCTCCTGTGATTATTAACAGGAAAATACTCCTGCTCCAAACTGAGCCCTATACTCGGGGCTCTATACTGGACTTCTAAATTGAAAAGAGGGAGCTGTGTGACAGAAATCAGGAAAGGGAGGCAAATTAAACAGCATAAGGAGGGCTGGGTGAGTAGCTCTTCATGAGCACATGGAGAGGCCCAAGTAAAATTCCTGCAGCAACCAAGACAAACCCTTCTTTCTCTTTCCCTCTCCTTTGCTGGTTGTTCCCTCTCAGAAAATGTAGATCGTCCTCCTTATTTTATTTTTTACACACATGGGTGTGACTAACGTCTTGCCTAAGGGAATCTTTATTGGAAATACATGGTATTGGAATTTGTTTAAGATTTTTATCAATAGCACGTGTGTCCAGCCTCACATTCAGAAGCGAGGGGAAGGTCAAGGGGTCACAGATCAAACTCCCGAAAAACAAAAAAAGGAGGGGTGGGGGGAAGCTACTATTGATCCCGTCTGCCGCCACAGCCGGTTCTCATTTAGCTGTAGAAGTTAAAGACATTAAAGGGCTGTGACGGAGAGGGGAATAAAAAGCCACAGCCAAATGGAAAGAAAGGTCACTGAGGACAAGCTATGGGCAAGCAGGAGTGCTCCAGGAGGAAGAGGATGCACCTTTAACCCTCCGCGGATCACTCTCTCACAACACCACACTTATTATTAGTTTAACACTGGCAGGTGAGCCCTTTGCCAGGCTTTCTGGAGGAGAAACAGACCCTCCAAGGGTCTCACTGCCTTCCAGGTCTGAGCTTTGTGTTCGGGATTACATTTCCAGCCTCACTTCATTCTTAGAAGGACCACAGCCCAGTTGACAGGCACTGGCTGAATGGCTTTTGTAGCAAAAACTCTGAGTGTGGACCCAGCCCTTACATTACGGAGGGCAGGGGAGAAAGCAACATACATTGCTCTGCATCACCAAGGGATGGCATGAAAATCCCAGCTTTCCTTTGGCTGAGCAGGGTGAACATTGTAGGGCTTTTGGAGAAGCAAGAACCGGAGATGGGGAAGGGAAGAGATCTGGGAAATCCCGTTCTTCTTTAGTAATAGAAATGTTTTACCTAAAATATTTTAATTAGGACTTTTGAATTGGACTGTAAGGGTTCTGGGAGCAATCTATGTGGAGCAAGCTCCATCTGTCTGGTGACTAGGTTCCCTTTTTCTCTCTAGATGGACAGATTTCCATGCAACCCCTTCCAAAACAATAGCCACAGCTTCATAGATCCCCTCCCTCTCCTCTCCCATTCCCTACACAGAGGAATTAGGAATACATTCAGCACACTTACTTTGCCCATACTGTCCGTATTGGTAGCCAGCCACTGGGTCCACACTGTAACTGGTAGTGCTGTAGGTGGGAGGACAGTAAGACTGCGAAGTTGGGAGGCTGTCCACGGACTTGATGGAGTCACTCCGCTGGCTGCAGCTGGCAGAGATGGAGTTGGTAGTGTCCAAGCCACCGTGAAGGGGAGAGATGGAGAAGTCAGCCTGGGGCTGTGGAGGAACCCCACTGGGGTTGCTCAGGATGCTCATCACCTGGAGAAACACAGGAGACAACACGCCGTCATCCGGAGGAGAAAGGGTACATGTGCACTGCCTTCATGCATACCAGGGAGAGTCTGTCCATGTATACGGGTGCTCTACCAGTGGAATATGCTGTATCTATATAGGTTTAACTCAGATGGAAAATGAAGGCCTGCCTTCACCTAAGACAGGCCCCACATTTGGCTCCCCTGTGCTTAACGCTTTATATGAAAGGCCTTCCTAACGGGTAATGGAGAGGTTCCTTCGTGGCACACTCAGTCTTTGGTCTGTTTTTTTAGCTGTGCTGTTCAGAATGAACGCTAGACAAAGGAATAAAACAGGGAGAAACCTGCTCAACACACACTGCCGTGAGCTAGCTCATCCTCCCTTCCTGTGCACAGCCCTCATGGAAGAGGGGACCCATGAGACATCAAGCCATGATCTGCATTTTGACAAAGGGACTCTGAAGACAGCCACTGTCTTCAGAAGCATGAATGGGGATGGTTTGTGAAGGTCCCTAACCAAACCAGACACAAACCCTTCCCAGTTTGGATGCAGATTCTGCAGTAGGGACTGAAATGTCAAAGCTCTCTTTGCCCTCAAAAGTCTGTGCATTAAAGGATAACAAGTCCCAGTTCAGCTCATTCCAGTATAGTGCTTGGTTTTAAAATGTAATTAAATTTGCACACAAGCTATCTTCCTGCTTTGAGACCTGAAACAGATGAACTTTTTTTTTCTTTTTTTTTTTTTTTTTTTTTTTTTTTCCCCACACAAAAATGCCAGATTTGTTCCTGCGGGTGAGTTTGGGGTAAGCTGCTGCCTACAGGCCTTCACACCAGTGCCCTGATCCCGCCAGCGCTTTAATGCAATTGCCTTCTGCAATCAGCAAAATGACCCTCGGGCTGCCAAGTTAAGAGTGTAAAGAGTTTGCAGGAGCGGCGAGGGAAGGAAGGGAACTCCTGATGCCTCTCGTTGATCTCTGCCGGCCGCCGCAGGCGTGCCTTGCTCCATTTGTGCTGGGGAGAGGTGGGGGGAGAGGGGACAGCCTGTCACCTCGGGGGGCCAGGCCAGCGCTCAGATGCCGAGCGGCTGAAAATCTCCGAATTTAGCATAACCTTATTGACATCAATTAAAGTGGCAAATTGGAAATATTTGGAGCCTGGCAAGTGGTAAAATGAGCCCTTTATCCCCCAACAGCGGCCTGGTGAGCTATTGTGCGCAGGATACATTCTCTGGAAGGACACAAGAGGGGTTGTATAGAGCGGCGTCTCCCCTTCCTCCTCACCCCGACACCTTCCCCATCCCCTCCTCCCTCACCTTCCTGCTGGAGCAGAGGCTTAGGCTTGGCGCTGGCCTTTGCTTTCTAAAGCTTCTCCTCCCCCCCCCCGGAAGGGCTGCGGAGTCCTGCCATGATGCTTTGCCTTGATGTGATGCCACCTCCCGACTCCGCTGGCCTGAGACCCTTCCCAGGCATTTGTCTGGGAGGGGGATTTGGAAGCAGGGGTGGCCGGACCCCTGCGGAGCAGGAGGTGGCAGGGAGGTACTGGGGAGGGGGTAGTTAAAATGCCTGGAAAATCAGTCTAACTCTGACCACTGGGTTTGCCTGCAGTTAGGTGCGGAGATGCAGGAATGAGCTTTGAACAAAAAGCACAGTGTTGGCAGTGTGGAGCTCGGAGAAGGTTCACATACCCTTTCCTTCAGGTTTTGCAGCCTGCACTGAGCTTAGAGCTTCCTACTGGTCCCCAAAAGTTAAAACCAGCTTAGCTGTTTCAAGAACCAGGGCAGACTGTGCTCCAACAGAGCCTAAATTACCTCCAGCCCTCCAGGCACAGCTTCTTAATCACACCAATGAAGCCTCGTGGTACCTAGACGAATTTGTTTAGTCACAACCGTTCACAAAATGTGCCTGTGGAACTCCCTGCCTCATGACAGCATGAAGACTGACATACATGGGGATGAAGAAGGGAAATTGCATTTAAATATGCAATACTGAGTGGATTAATATGAGAATAGGGCTGTCAGGATGGATGTAACACAAACCTCTCTGCCTCAAGGCTTATGCAGCAGGGAAATCATGGGAGTGTAGCCTGAGTGTAGTTTTCCAGCTGCTAAGTTGTTTGTAACCTTCCACTAAAGCTGGGTCATGAACTTTGATCTGTCTCAGCTACGAATCCTCCCTCTGCCCCTCAGTGCTGCTGGCTGCAGACATACCTCCTAGCACCAGCCTCGCCTGGGCTGTTGCTGTCACACCCTGCACCGCCTTGCCCCGATGGATATCCAGGACACTCTTGAATGTGGCAGCCACAAAACATCATTGGATTTCATTTGCAAGCAGAATCAGATGTTTGAAACAATAAACAGCCTTCTTGCATGTGCTAATACACAGATGCAGGACTTATGAGTTGTTTGGGGCAAGCTCCAGCTTGGGTAGCACTAAGTAGGGCCATTTTGTTGCTCCCTCCATGAGCATCAGGTCTGGCAGGGCTGCTGGACTTGCAGACTTGATGCATGCACTGCAAACCTCTGCAGGTGCAGGGAGAAATCATGCACTAGGAAACAACGGGCAACTGGAACCACTCAGAGACTGGAGGGTCTTCCAGTGCTCTCCATCTTGGCCATCTCCCCAAAAGAGTCAGCTGCTTTATATTACTCAGGAAAAATATAAAGGTCTTAAAGCAAGCAAAAAGTCATATTAACACTTCCGCTAAGGTCCTTTTAAAAAGAAAGGGGGTTGTAAAGCAATGTTGGTAAATGAAACCCAGATTTACACTCTTCAAAGTGAGAGGAGCTGAGACTGGAGAAGACACTTGCACAAATCCTACTAAAGAGAGTAATTGGCTTTAGTCAGTCAGAATCAGGACTGATTTCTAATCCTGGCTCTGCTACTGACTTGCAAGGGCTTGTGCAAGTCACTTAAGCTAGGACTCAACTCAACTGCCCTTAGCCACGTGAAGTTAAGTTTCTAGTCTCTTCTAATCCTCCAGAATCCCTCTACAGAGAGACTGACACTTCTAAAGGACAATTCACCCCGCTCTAAGACCCCTTTCATAAAAAGATGGTCTTTATTACCCTCTGGAAATGCACAGTGAGACAGAAGGATGCTGATATTTCACCACGACGATGCCAGGGTGGTGAACGGACATGTAAGCAGGCAGAGGTCAGAGAGGTGGGATGCTGGAGGGTGGCTGTGAGATGCACGTCCCTGCTGGATGTTCCCACAGGGGTAGGGTGGCTGTGTACTGCAGACCAGCTCTGATACAGGCTGCAGGGCTCAGCGGAGCCAGGAGCCCTGAAGAGCCCGTTCCCTCCTCAGCAAGGCTGACCGTGGGAAACATCTGCCTTTTCCAGGCTTACTGTGAGCAATCTGGGACTGCCAGCCACCCTCCCTCCCCCCCGACTCTGTTTGCACAAGGACAGCATCTGATCTTCCCCACCCCAGGACATGAAGGTGTCAGAAATAACAAGAGCAAACCACAGATTTCTACTCCCCCTTTGCTCTGCAACCGCCCAGCATGGATAACCCTACATGAGCCCTTCAGCCTCGGCAGGCCAGCATTATCTGACTTCTTGTTTCAGCTGGATAAACTCATTTTCCAGGCAACTTTTGAACTTAGGGAAGTCTGGGGCATCTGGAGAAATACCCTCCTCAAGAATGCAAAGTCCTTTTACCTTTTCTTTTTGACCTTGCTTTCTTATAATTTATTACTTCTTGGTGCATTATCATCACTAACTAAAAATCAATACCCACTTCACATCTGTAAGGTTTTATCTGGAGGGAAATCTGCTACCTGTCCATCACGGTGACTGACAGCCTTCCCTTTCCCCTCCCTCTCATCGGTTGTCTCTCTCCTTTTCCCCATCTCCTTTCCCTTTGCTGCTGTCCCAAATCAGTCACAGGCTTGGCGTGGGCTTGCACTTTAGGCTAAGTCAATAACAGCCACAGTGCTAGGAGCCTTCGGCCTTGTTCCTACCCTTTCCAGAGGTCATTTGTCATGGGGGAGAGAGGGTACGGGCATCGATGTGTTGGGGAGACCAAGGTTAATGAACAAAGACCCTCATGGATGAAAGAACCCCCCACTCCTTGCCTCCTGCTGCTGCTGCCCTCCCCACCCTCATCTCTGCAGCTTTCCCCCCTGTCCCCCCCCCTTCCCCCCCCCCCCCCCCCCAGGACGTTTCATCACTCTCTCCCATACTTTAAAAGAGTTAAAAAAATGTAATTAATTCCCTCCATTTCTGAGCTGGCCCTCAGGGCCTCTGGCCGTGGAAACTGTAGCAGGGGAAATGTGCACCCTTTATGATAAACGAATGTGGCTTTGGAAAGGCAAGTGCAATTAGGGCCTTCGATCTGTGCAATCGGGCCTTCAGATTTTAGGTTTGGAGGCTGGGGGGGGGCAGGAGGGGCTCGAGGGACAGACAAGCGATAGGGAGAGATACTGCTCAGATAGGGAAGGGAGGGGGATAACAGGTCGGTCTGATAACAGAACCTTGCCCCTTTAGACCTGGCTGCTGGACGGCCTCTCTGGCCAAGATCTCTGTGGGATGTACAGGGACGGTCTGGGCCATGTTGGACAGACTTCACACCCTCAGAGTGCCCACATCTCCTGTCCTGCATCACTGGTTTGCTCTGGGCTTGCAGAGGTGCCCAGCCAACAGGCATCAGGCCCCGAGACACCGTGGACTTGCCATCTGCCCTCAAGTGGTGCTGCACCGTGACCAGGAGGACGCAGAGGCATAAGGAGATCAGATCCAAGAACCAGAACGATCGGGGGGCAGGAGCCTGTGGACAGCATTTTCTGGAGTGACTCCCAACGGCTGCCTGTCTCTGGTTTTGTGCACCTGATTTGACACAGCGTAAAGCATCCAAAATCAGAGGGCTGCCTTAGAAAAATGCTGCATTTAGAAAGTGCTGAGCCTGGCTAAGTTCTGAATAAAGAGAAGACATAATCAGCTGCAACTAGCTGAAGGGTGTTAACTCCAAAGAAGCTGCCGGGAAGTCCCAAAGGAATGCAAGCTAGGATACCAGGTGGCAACTGAAAAGGAAAAAGCAGAGGAAGGCTCTCCTGGCAGCGGGCAGTATTTCTGAGGCTGTGGTACTGTTTTCCCTAAGAAGAGGTAGAAATCCTGTCTTTGGGAAAGGCTGGAAACACGACTGGTTTGAATATTTAATCCCAATCAGAAACATCTAGGAAATTCTGCTGTGAATAATCTGTTTGCAGGCTGAAATCTCTCTTTGTTGCAGATTCTGTGGTGTCAACTTTTACAGCAGTTAGCAGGGAATGAATTCCGGACTGATACTCATACTCGTGCTTTCCCGGCACGACTACGTGCCTGATAGTTGTGTTGGGAAAGGTGTCGGGTCTTTTGGTTTTATACTGCATGGAGCAAGCTGCCAGCGCACTGTGAGCTCCTCTGAGAGATGTTGGTCTCTGTCATTCACGGTGGGTTCAGCTTCTGCCTTGGGGAGGTCATGTGCTGTCCTCAACGTCTGTTCTTAGCTACTTGGTGGGGACCCTGCTTAATCTTTTGCATCTTTTCTTTGCAGTCTTTTCAGCTAATCTTTTCCTTCTCCCTTGCAGAAGGCACCTTTCCTCATATTAATGCTTTTTGATCTCTGTGGATTCATTTTCACTTGGTGGGAATAGGAAGGGCTGATTATTCTATACATATATTAAATAGAAACAAAATGAAGAGGTGACTGTAAGACTACTGAAAGACGAAGAAAGAGTTGGGAGGAGATAAATAGTTTCCCCAAAGATCTTCACTTGAAAGGAGGATAAATATATGCAAATATGCCCCTAGGTAGGACTAAAATGACTTATGTAGCAATCACTAACAGTGCACTCACAAAGCCAAGCAATTAATTTTGAATATTTTCTAAATCACTAGACCCAGCTGAGTTGTATCCCAATATGCCACTCCAGTAAGTGTACCCATTAAATTTGATTTTGCAGTCAGGCCAAGAAGCAGGACAGTGCTGCACACTTTTTGTGCTTAGAAAATATCTGATTTGCTCAGTCTAATAGCATTTCCAAATAATTTTGGGGGGCTTGAGGAGTGAACTTCACATTAAACTTCCTTACCTTTGCTGACTTCAAGCACAATCCTGATTCACACTGGCATAAATGAGCAATGACTGTTACCTGAGCATCAGGTGAGGATTTCTAGTGCTGAGGAGAATGGTATAAATAGGAGCTAACAGAATCTTACAAACTTTAGGTAATTCCCCATCAACCCAAATTCTGCTTTTGTTTGTTTGTTTGTTTTTGAGAGGCAGATAGGCTATTGATTAGAGGAATGCTCATGTTCTTCTCTGACTGGGGTTTCTAATAAGGCGAGGAGAAGTAGAAATATTTGCTTCCTATGCTAATTAATGTTATCGCAGTTGGTGTCTTTACATTGAATAGATGCAGATAAAATGGCCATGCCCCCCAAAATGTTCATCACAAATGGCAAAGGATTGCTATGGAAGGCCTCTAGGGCTGCTGCTGTGTAGCAGTGATGTTTCATTTACGTAACCTTTTCCACTCCAGTGGAAAATGTGCGGAGACAAGTGAAATGACTTTCCCAAGGCCACACAAAGTGAATCAGAACCAGAGCCAGGAACAGAACGCAATGTTTCTGAATCCTTTCTGGTAAGTATGGGACAGACCACACTGGACCCCTTCAAAGTGATCAGAAATGGTTACTACAGGTCTGTGTTTGGACAGTGATACGGTTTGCCAGTCAACAGTAAAACCAGAAATACCGTCAATGCCTTTCAGTGACTTAAAACATCTGAAGGATGTTTCAGCACCATAGGGGAGTAGTCTAGGACACAGCGGGTGAAACGCAGATGAGCATTTGTGTCCTAAGACGACCCTGGTCACTTGATGGATGACAATCTGCCACACACTCGAGATGGAGAGGGCTTGGGGAGATGCTGGTGATGAGATGGAGCTGGGGATGCAATGGTGAGCTGCAGCAAAGCAGGCCAATGCAGGCTGCACAAGGGGAGGATTAGGAAAAAAAAGGCGATGGGAAGTTATTACCTGATTGTTCAAGGCTATGGTGAGGTTCCACCTGGAGCACTGCATCTTGTTTTGGGCACCCTGCTTCTGTAGAGATGTACAAATTATGGAGAAGGTCTAAAGAAAAGTTTCTAAGCTATACAAAAGAACGGGAAGGTCTTAGCTATAATGGTAAGAGAAATTGCTTAACTCGGGATGGGCTAGAAAGAGAAACGGGCTCTTCTTGCAGTGGAAATACCATAAGGAAACCAGAAGCACCATGGGGTTATACATCCAGTAAGGGCTGTAAGGAACTTTGCAGCAGAAGTGTAATTTGGAGGGAAGAGGGAAGGCATCACTGTGAATAGGAACCACTTGATCTAGAAACAGCAGCTGCTATCCCTGGTGATAGGGCACCACATTCTACTATTAATTCTGTAAAAAACAGATGCTAAAGTTTTGAATAGCCTGGATAACCAGAGAGGGAACAAAAAGGCATGCTCTGCTAGCATGAGCTGTTTGAGTTAAAGGGAGGTGCCAGTTCTATGGGTTTCAAATTCATTAATGAGCAAAAGACAGGACTCACCCCTTTCAGAAACAGGAGAGACTCAAGGCAGCAGGCTAACTAGTGCTGTGCCATGTTGCAACTGTCAGGGTTTGATTTTCAGGCACTGCTGAATATTTCTTGTCTGAAAATGAGCTGTTTGTGCTTTACATCAACACCTTCATTTGCTTTGTGTTACCTAAACTTGAAGTGCTTTTTTTCCTGATTAAATTGTAATTGCTAAGACACTTTATAGAGAAAAATAACCAAAAGAAAGTCGGGGCTTCCCAAATGTGCTGGGTGGTGATCTCAGCCACCCCATCTTCCTTATTTCCAGGGAGTTACCCCATTAAAAAAAAAAAAAAAAAAGCCACCACAAGCAAACTCTACCCTAATTCTGTTTTACTCCAGAAAATATTTCCCTGTGAAGGCTAAGTGAATACACTGGAAAGGAAAGCCTCCACCGGAAAATGTTTTTGTTGAGATATCGAGCATCTCTGGGCACCTTTACAGAGGGTATTAATTGCAGGAAGATGAATCTTGCTTGTGGCATTTTGGAACTCACAAAATCATCTCAAATGAGAAAGCAGAAAGGCACAACCACGCAAAAATGGAATTCCTAAACATTTCCAAGCCTTGAGAAGGACTCAGCTTAGGTTTGGCTTTGGAAATGGGTTGGGCTGGGGATCCTTGCGTCTTATTTTGCGCCTATCAATCCAGTTCTGGGTAAGCTCAGACATGCTGATGACAGGTGGGGAATGAAAATTTTTCAGGTCTGGGTGAGAGATTCAAAATACCAAGAAATAAACAAACACACACAAAGGTTTCCTACATCAGCCCTAAACCTATTGCTGTGCATCTGCCTGACGTGAACAATGGCAGGGTGGGGAGACCACGCCGCATAGCTAAGTCCCAGCAAATTAAAACTGTTTTATAAACTTCTGTCATTCCCCACTGAGCCGGCTCTCCCGTCAGCAGCCCCACACCAGCGGAGACTAACAAAGACAAGCCAAAATTCACAGAAAGGTCTCCTTCTCCCCTCCTCCCTTTCCATTTCTCTCCCTCGCTTTATTTATTTATTTTCCCCTTTCCCAGCTAAGCTGATCTGTGCTCGCTCACTATCACAACCCCCTGCGGACACTGGTAATGGAGTGCGGGTGCTGACTTACTGCTTCGAAACAAGATTTCCTGAGATCCTTTGAGCCTGCTCCATGCCCCCCCCCCCCCCTTCTGCTTTTCTCTCTCAGTCTCTTTCTTTTTGGAGAGTGGAGGGGAGCCTCTATAAATGTGAAAGGAGCTGCACTACAAAGAAACCCCCGAGTGGCATATCCCAGCCCCAGGCGAAACTGCTTGGTGCACTGATAGTCCTTCGTATCTGCTCGAGGACTCCTCTTTCTCTTCCCCTCCCTCTTTCTCTGATCAATCGAGGGCTGTAATCAGTTAAGGTCCAGCTTAGCTGCAGTGTAAGATACACCAGTTAAGCACAGCCAATGCCTCCAGGGTTCCCACCGTAAATACGGAGAGGTCATGGGGAGATTAAATAACCCTGATAAGTTCAGCAAGTGCAGCGCTAGCTAGGCTCGCACCAAACACTTAATAACTTGAGCTGGCAGAAGAATGGAGGAAGGAAAATCAGAAGTGCTTCCTACTCCCAGCGCCTCTGCTGCTTGTTCACTTCCTCTCCCAGTCCCCAGCCTCCCGGAGGAGGGTTGGCACCTTTTTTAAGGTGAAGGTTTCTTTTTTCACCTCACCCCAATCAATGAACAATCCCCCGGTACCGTCCAAGAGCTCAGGGATGAATTTGTGAAGTCAGGACCTTGCCTTCCCTCACCCAAAGGAATATGACGGCTCCTGAACCCAGGGAAATGCCTTCTGCAGCCCCACGCAGCGTTGTGTGCTTTCCCCTTGGACTTCCCTCTGCTGCTGGGGAGCAGTGCGGGATTTTTAAAGACAGGGAGCTACTTGCTTTTGCCAAACGTGAGCCCCAAACCTTTGTAGGATCTGCATGGTGGGACGATGGAGCAGTGTCCACCACTGGAGCCAACGGTGTGGAGGCATTAGTGCAAATAAAAAGGTGAGAAGACAGAAGAAAGTTGGTATCTTTGCTGAGAACAGTAACTTAAATAAAGGATTACCCTTACAGTTATGATGTTCTAGCTCAACAACCTTTTTATTTCTTTTTTGTTGTTGTTGTTTTGTTTTGTTCTTTTTTTTTTTTTTCCCATGGTAAATCTTTTCCTTCCCCTCCATAAATGCCTGTTTTCAGGGATGGCCCAGGAAAAATTGAGCCCTTTGTATTCATTATTTATAATCACCTTTACACAAAGTTAATCACCTTTACACTAAGTTCATGCTGTGCTGGATCCAAGTAGCTTATATTTTCATCATGCACTTCTTGAAGAGGCTGGGGATGCTTGGGCTGCCGAGGGGACTTTGCTGTGCAGGATAAGCTGCTGTCTGCTTCTGTTTCTGAAACGCCGGAGCTCATTTCTGCCCCTCAGACATGAGAAATCTGGCAGGATTCGGTGACCACCAAATCCTCCCCCAAATTCTACCTGGTCTTAATTCTGTGTGAGTGACTAGCTGAACACAACATGGGGTTTGGAGCCAAACAGCACCACATCAGCTCCCGTCTAATTGGACATTGGCCCACTAGGCATTACAGATAGAGGAAAAAAAAAAACATGTAAGATTTATTAAAAACGACGTAGATGCACAAAGAGCAGAACAAAATCTTTAACCAGAAGTGATAAGAAAGCCCTACAGGATTTGAGCTTAGATAAGTATCCCTCTTTGAGTCCTCCAGCTCTCTAGAAGCTATTTGGACTGGAGTTTTCCTGGGTGTTATAGGTGCTTACTTAAGCAGGGGGCGAGATTACCTCTTCCCCGGGTGTTTCAGCATTTCTGCACCTGGGGCCTGCTGAGGAGCAGCACAAAACTTGATCAGTTTGCAATGGTTATTTGATTAGCCATCAGAAACAGGTGAAGCCTTGGAACAATAAAGTATAAAAATAAAAGAAACTCCTGGGCTAACGCATCATTAACTGTGTCACCTTATTTATCCAGCACGATTCAATTCAATTGTGGCTATGTCTGGCAGCACCCCAAAACAAAGTATTTTTTACAATTATAATACAAAGCCACTGAGAAGCACTCTCAAACACCAGAGTAGTAAAATGCCTGTCTTTAAAACCTTGATTTTCTTATTAACATTGTTTACTGCCTTGAACTCAGTGACTTTTAAGAAGAGAAATACACGTTGATGAAAGGTAGCTGTCTGGTGGCAAAACTATACCTGTGCCAAAGGGAAGGGTCAGTACCTCATTAAAACTAAACCTCTTCCAAAAAAAAACCAGTAACACATTTACTAAACGGGTACACAAACCAAAACATTCCTTGCTCTCCGGTACAAGTGCAAGGAACTTTGTACATTAACCCCACAGCTCCTGACTGAGCTACAAGCTCTCTTTTAGGAAAATATCTCCACTGAAAGACTTGAAAATGGCAAATCTTCCAACGTGGTGAGCCAAGTTGTGCCCCTCGCCCGTCCTCCTCCCCGTGGAGCCAAGAGGAAGAGTAAAGGTATCACGCCCTGGCACTGCTTGAGCAGAGTTTTTAAGGCATCTCCTGCATGCAGAAGTTTAAATCACACAAGCCGCTGCTGATCCAGAGATAGATGGTGGAAAAGGGATTAGAGATACTTAGCGGAGGAGAGGGAAGACTCAGGAAGGGCTGATTATTTTAAAGATATGACTATTTAAAGATAATGATTGCATAAATTTAATTAATGCATTTTCATGCTGCAAATGGCCGTTTTGTAATTAATGTATCTGGCCTCGCTAAGCATGGGAGATCACATCTCCCAGCCCCCCCCTCCCTTCTCGATTCCCCCCTCCGCCTCTCGTTTAATGAAAGACAGAAAGCAGATGACAGAAACAATTTGTCAGCCAGTACGGGTGTCAGATGCCTAATTGGTTGCGCTGAGTTAGTGGAAAGTAAAGGGGGAGAGGGTCGAGGCTTGGGGGGGGGGGGTTCTTTCCTCTTTATCAAGGCTTCAGGGTGGGTGCCTGTATCGGTGGGGGGGCGCGGCGAGGGGGCGAAAGTGTTTCTTGTTAATCGATGGAGATTAGGACGCAGATTGGCTGTGGCAGGGACTGGGCAGTGACAAGAAGGGGACAGGAGAGGCTGGTTAACACCCGTGCAAACAAGCTGCCATATCTCACAACGCGTTAAGTCCCGGCAGCGTTGACAACACCAGCGGTCCCTGGCTGTGACGGCTTGGGGAGAGCTTGGAGAGCTCGGCAGCCCCGGGCACAGCTCCTCCTGTTCAATGTGCACCCTTCAGAGAGGGTCAGATCACACCTTCCAGCCTCCCTTTGGAACTGAGGAATCGAGGCATTGGCAGAAAGTTTGGGACCCTGGGGACGGGGTGGGAGGATGAGGGGCTGAGTCCGTGGGTAAAGCAGAAAGGACATCAAACCCAGGGCATTGTGCAGGTCTTGCTTGCCCTAAGCTTCGCTCTGGGTTCAGATCGCTGTCTCAGTGTTAGACCCTCAGAAAACCCACATGTTCTGTCTCCTTCCATGCCTGCCCAACTGTGAGATTGCTTTAAAAGATGCAAGATTAAGCAAAACTGGAATTAATGTATGTTCCGTCTGGTTCCTGAGCTTTGTGGGGGCATTTCGGTCACTTGTCATAAACACCACACCCCACTAACTATCCCCTGGTCTTCACATGGGGAGCAAAACCTCCTTCTCCATGCAAGAAGGCCCATGAATCTTGCTGAATGAGAGAGCCAAGCGACTCCAGCAAGAACCGAGCATCGCGACCCTTCAGCCCCCCCAGAAGGCAGCAGGACACAGCACAGGCTGTCCAAAGTCACGGCCAGGAGAAAAGCAGGAATGTGTCTCATTTCTCTGCACCCTATGGTCTAGGCAACTCCCACGTGTTTATCCCAAGCAGTAGGCAGAGCAGGGCTGCCACCTCTCACCTCACAAGTGGAAAAAAATGAGCCCAATAATGGCTGATAACTGGAGACTGCACCAAAGTTTATGGGGGAGCAGGATCACCCCAAACCCAAGGCTGATGTCCTCATTCCAGGCAGCCTTGCTTTGTACTAAATTAAGCAGAGAAACGGGAAGAATATCAAAACGTTAGTGCCATCAGATGCTAATTGCTACTGGACTCCCCCTGGCAATATAAGAAAGCTTTACAAAGGTGGGAACAGCTTCATTGGCTCTCCCTGACACCAAGAAAGGTGATAGGCACGGAGACATGGGGAGAAAGAGCTAAGAATAGGAAATGTTGAGTTTCCATTCTGGGCTCTGATCGCATTTAAACACGCAGCCTGTGGTAATAAACATACTACTAAGCTTCTGCCTTACACTACAGGTCCCTTTGTACGTGGTTTACGAAGGGTCACTAGGTGATGAAAAAATGTTATGGAAAAGATAAACGACCGTTTCTTTTAGATGAAAGAAAGACTTTCAAATAGCGTAAATGGAAACGGAAAGGGAATGGGTGGTGGATGCAAGTGAAAATACAAACTTTTGATTCTGAAAGATCAAAATAAATTAAAGGCTGCAATTTGAAACAAAAGTATATCTAAAATAAAACATCCGATTGAAACAGTTTTGTCCCTTTGCTTACAAAACATAAAGAAACGCTCCAGAGAGTGTTGAATGGAATTGAAACATTCTGCTCTTTGCAAAACGTCCCAGCAACCTGTCCCCTCATCCCTGGCGATCGGTTACCCACTCGGCTGCAGGGTGAGCCTGCCACAGATCCGTGACAGCACCTCGTAATCTGAAGCCATTCCTATTGCCAGCTATTTCTGCTGCGGAGACGTGGAATCGCTGCGGTCGAGGGGCATGTACCACTGTGCTAGACCCTGCATAACACGAGAAACAAGATCCCAAATCCTCAAAATGGCAGATGTATCGGATCTGGGGACTCGCCATCTCCCTTCGAGTCTGGCTCTCTTACTACTCGCACCCCAAGAAAGCAAACTCACAAGAAAAAGAAAGGAGGCGAGGTATCATACCCCTGAATCTATTTCCCTGCAAGTCAAAAGAGAGTAGGAGCCAACCCTGGCCCAACTCTAAGAAGAAAAAAAAGGTCTAAGATACTGCAGGTAAAATGGAGGATTGGGAATTACTAACCCCTTCTAAAAATTTGACTTGCACAGATGTTGGAGAAATACTCAGCCTTTACTTCTTCCCTACACACGACATACTCTCTCCCCACCACAGCTCAGCAGGCTCCTGTACACACCTAGCTTTTTCCTTCTGGTTTACATGACATGAGAGCAAATCACTGGGCGGAGGAGCTCTGTGCGGGAGGAATACGGTCTATTGTGTATTAAACAAATGCTAAATGATTACAAGCACCATATTGGCAGAGAAAAAAAGCAGGCTGCGGTGAGTTGTGCCTGTCACATCACTGCTCCTGCCTGGCAAATAAGTTCTAATGCCCAATTGGTATTTATTAGATGACATACAACAACTGTCTCATTAAATCAGGGCTTGAGTGTAGGCCGGAAGTCTTAATTTAAAGTGTCACAAGCTATTGAATTCAGATGCCTTAGACGGGAGGAGAGAGGAGGGAAGGGGAAAAAATGGGGTTTAGAGAAGTAGGCAGCAGTAACTGGTCCTACCCCTCCTTCTGAAATGGGTTGTGATTTGGATGCTGGTCTGGGCTCCGGTTCAAAGAATATTTGTTCTGCGTTTGCTTTCTCTTGCTCCCCTTTACGTGCACTTTCAAACTCTCCCCCTAATAAACGGTTGGGCACCTTTCTCTGTGCTTTAAATGCAGCGTCGAAAGCAAAGGTTAATGCTGGAGATTGCATTCCAATTGAAAACGCGGCAACCGGTAAATTTGGTTTGTTTAGAGTGGAAATGCTTGAACTGCTGTAGATGGGTGGCGGGTGCGAGAGCATTCGGAGAAGGGGGCGGGAGGCGCTCCCCGCGCCCCGGCTCCTCTCCGGACAAAATTAAATTTCAAAGTTTAATGAGTTGCGAAGGGCACTGGATTAAAAAGCCTGGTCCCTGTGCTACCCAAAGTGAAGCTGTGCGATGAAGAGAGAGAGAGAGAGAGAGAGAGAAAAAAAATCCCACCAAACCCAAAACGTCAGGGAACAGAGCAAGTGAAAAATGTCAGGGCAAATTGCTCTTGACAGTGTTAATATCTGCACCTCATAGCAATAATTACATGTAAATAAATAGTGAAATAGCTCTCAGCTGGAGTCTGTACTCCGAGTGCAGATGCCACTAACAGCCAGCTGGGGACCTTTCACTCTTCGACTGCCATTTTCCCCCCTTTCTTCCCTCCCTCCCTTCATTTCATCTATGCCAGAGCTGCGAGCGCAATCGCTGGCAACCGCAGGTCTGCTCGCAGCCCTCCCCCCGTTCCAGCACCGTGCTCCCACCCTCTTCGTGTCGCCCTCCCAGCCAGGGGCTGCAGTCGGCTGTCAGGGGATAAAAAAACACGCTGCCTTTAGCCCCTTGCAAGGGGAAAACAAGCTTTCCTGGATCCACGTCTGGCCGTCATGTGAGTAAAGCTGAAGGGATGAAAACAGCGTGGCTGGCTACCCTTCCATCTCTGTGGGCTCCTAAAAATGTCAGAAGGGATGGAGCTATCTCTTTCAAGCACTGGGATTGTGTTCTTCATATCACCAAGGTTGTCTATGTTTCAAAAGAACCCAGGAGAACGTGTGGTTCGGCATCAGGATGCAAGAAGATGCTTCATTTCCACAGGAGACACATCTCCCATTGCTACCAGTAGCATCCACAGAGATCTGTGAGCCTGAGCTGGCTCCTCTAACCTTTGCCCATTATGAAAAACACATTTCTATAAGCCCACATCATTCTGCACTTCTACAGACCCCTGTTGCCCCTTCGTAGGGCATGGCTCAGCACAGGGCATCACGCAAGACTGCTGTGACCTGAGCAAGGGGGATAAAAGCCACCGCACCAGCAGTGGCACTGGTGAAGGTGGGCTGGAATCCACCAGGCTCCCCAGAGACGTGATGGCAGCCTAAGAAATCACAAACGATGGGGAAGGAGTGAGTCTCGCCAGACTATTCACCATCACTTCCATTGAATAAAGGGAGGAGGGGTGAAAACCAAAGCGCACAAAGCGTTGCTTCACTCGGTGGAGCATCGGTCTTGGGGACTCCTTGCCACAAGAAGCAGCAGATGCTAAACTGCGTGGATTGAAGACTGGAAAAGTAGGTGGAAGGAAGGTCCATGGAGCACTACTAGACAGACAAACCACCTTTTTTATTTTATTTTTTTAATTTTTTTTTATTTTTTTTAAGGAACCCCCTAAGTGAAAATAGTGAGAGACCAGGAAAGAGCCCTGGTTTTGAACATCACAAGGTGTCTTCTGCCCGCAGTCACTGCTGGAGAGGACCTACAAGCCAGGCAGGACTTGTCCCCAGGCAGTGCGACTGCCACCGTGCTCTCACTGGTCCTGATGTAAAACCTCCCACCACCTCCCAGGCCCTTCACTAATACGGCCAATGCAGGGAGGGTGGAGGGGAGGACTGCCGAAAATAAACATGCGATTGCATGAAGTTATGCAATTATTAAAAATGGAAGTATTTGTACAGAGAAGGCCTTTTGGGCTAGAGCAGAGGGCTTTGACTACACCCAGAGTCTCAGGTGGTAAGGTTCCTACCTTACACGTCTAAATTTAAGCAAGATAAAAACCCTGTGCCTCCATTCTCAGTCTTGGAGATAACAAGCTTCCCCACAGAACTGCGAGAAGCACATCCCAGGATGATGAGATGCTAAGATATTACGATGGAAGTCTTAGATAAACCTAACCTCATCATTGTAGTCCCGTTTTCTTCTACTCAGTCGATTTATGTCTCTGAACCCTCAGTTTAGCTCCCAGCCCGACAAATCAGGGCCTAATTATAAACCCACAGAGCCCTGCTAAACCATCCAGCAGGCCCGTGCTGCTTACTCCTCTTTGCTGGAGGAACTGCAGGAACCTGTGGTTTGAGACAGCTGCCCCAGTGAAGCTGGTTCACGCCTGGCCCTGCTGCCAAAAGGTGACGTGCTCTCCCACCAAACCAGCATCACTCCAGGGCCAAGCTGCCAGACCAAAGCAAATGAATAAAAATTACCTGCCGCTGATAACAGGGAGATATTCTTAGCAAACCACTGCCTCGTGTAAGGGAGAAAAGCTTTGAGGGTTTTCCTTTCGGCTAATGAAATTCACAACAACACCCCACACTGCACTGAGCAACAAACACAGCTCCATTATTTGGAAAACAAATATGTTCTTTAGAGCTTCCTGGTTGTCAAACACCTTTTTGTTTAGCTCAACAACTAATCCACTTATCGGAGGATAAAGCTGCCAGTGAATCACCAGTATGATAAAAGCATGCACAAAATTAGCAAAAATTTGCCTATGGCTCCTGCACATTTAACAAACATCAGCTAAGAGAAAAATGATTTTCTTTTTTATTTTTTCTATCTCTCTCTCTCTCTCTCTCTTTTTTTTTTTTTTTAATAACTGAGATTCACAGGAGAGATTTTGTCAGATAGTGGCTTTTATTTTGCTTGCAGTTCCCCCCCCCCCCTTTCCATATAACCCAGGCACGGGGGGGGGGGGGGGGTGGGGGCGGGTATCAGATCCCCGGGGGAATTGGGGGGATTTGAATAAGCAAGAGATGCAGACGAGCAAAATTTTATCTTATTTAATTTTATTATTTCTTTTTTTTTTTTTTTTTAAATAGTGCTCAGGCATTGGCTGCTTCCCTAGGACCTTGGCTGTGCTGGATGTTTTCCTGCTCGTGAGGTTGTAACACCGATAGGACACCGGATTTGTCCTTCCCTGCTCTTCAGTGTGGACTGCACTGCAATCTCCTTTGGGATTTTGGCCTCTCCTTTCTCCTGTATGATTAGAGCCATGTGAACCCTCCCTGTTACGTGGATGAGGAAAGGCTGGGTAACCAAGTTGTTCACAGGGGACATGCTTCTCAGCACTTCCAGTCCTCTGCCATTCAATTACTATCCCACAAAATTACTATCCCACCCTTGAAGCCTTTCGCTGAAACCTTCACAGGGACCTCCCAGAGCATTAACTGGGTAAACAGAAGTTACCTGCTCTCTGAAATTCGCTCAGCTACATAAACCTTGGGAAATTCTCCATTATGGATGTACGCAGAGATGTTCTTGTGGGATTTCCAGCATCTCTGGGCGCAGTTATAAACCAGTGCGTGTGAAAGAGGGAATGAGAGAAGGAGAGAAACTGGGAATGAGAACTCATGAGCACTGGAACCTAGATAAAGAGGGACCTCCTGGCCAGGAGGAGCCAAGAAGCTGATGCACAGAGCAGCAGCCAGACCTTGCACCACATGTTGCACACAAACTGCTTCAGAGCCCCCCAGGGCCACCTCAGGTGCTGAGGATGCTCCCTTGATCCCAAATCCTTATTTTCCTGAGGTGGTATCAGTCTCAGCTAGACGCTTGCTGGACACTGCAGATGAGCAGGAAGATGAGGTTAGTTCAGGACTGAACCACTGCAGCTGAGCTGAGAGAGCACTGGGGGCTTTGAAGGCTTCTGGCTGTACTTTCTGAACATGCACCTTTACTGGGAGGTACCACCAGCACCACGAGTGCTGGAGGTGCAGATCAGCAGCTGTTCCAGGCCGTGGTGCCACTGCAAGAGCCAGAATGGCAAGTGCCCAAAGCATCCCGATATCTTCTTTTCCTCCACCAACTTTGCCTAGGCTTGAACAGGACCACAGCACATGATGAGGGGATCATTTAGGGGAGCTGGGAATTAATCAAGAGGCACCCACCTGTCAGGCTGGTATCTGGAACTAAATGGAAACACTTGCTCGCGCTTGACCTCTCGCCCTCCAGACGAGCCTGCGGCTCTTGAGTGGCTGGAGAAAGCCTCTTGTCGGGGCCACAGCTCTGAGACCCCAGGTGAAATAAAGCAAGGGGAGCAGGCGAGGAGAGGTGCGGGAGCTGGGCTATAAGAGGTGGAGGGAGCAGAAAGAGGTCCTAGCTGGTGGGGCTGATGCAGGGACCAGCAAGCTTTTGGCACTGGTGGCAGAATTCAGTCAGAGAGCTGGTGAATGACTTGGATGTGATGGGGAAAAAACAGTACACAAGGGGTTGGCCAACTCCCATGCCATTCTATATGTCCCCTGGATAGGCTTTGTTTTGGATGGGATATATCTAATACATCAGTGTGGGCTGTTTAGCAGTACAGCACACGTTTCAGTGTTAAATCAGCCCTTCTTGTACTTAACAGAGGCCAAAACTGTACTGACTGGTGGACAAGCAGTGCAACCCAAGGCGGTGCTAGCTGCTAAACAGCAGAAGACAACCCTAAACGCCTGCCAAGGGATCTTCAAATGCCAGTCCTAAGGTATAGGATTAGGACTTGGGACTTCAGGGGCGTCCGTGTAAACACCTGTGAGAAGGGAAAGGACAAATGCTTCAGGGAAACTAGCTTTCTCCAGCTGTTCCAATACTGAAGAGAGAAGAGTACAGAACAAAATCTGAGCCAATGCACGTGTTGGGGCATCTTACACTGGTGACAGCACCTTATAAGATGTCCCCTGGACGGAGTTTATATGAGAAGCCTCCTGGAGCTGCAACATAGACCCTAAAATTCTCTATGTGAAAACACTTTACAGATGGGCACGGAAATGAAGTAGGGAAAGGACTTTCATGGGACCTGGGCAGAGACTGAGAGCTAGGGCAGCAGCTCAGAGCAAGGAGTTTATTTGCTTTCTGGGTTTTAGTGAGCCTGGGGGTCTCGTGATGGGAGTAAGAGGACAGAAGTGGCTGCTATGGGAACCAAGAAAGTATTTTCCACAATTGGTCCTGCTTTTTCTTCTCCATTGCTCAAAGCAGCAATGACTGAGAGGCCCCAGGGAGAGTTCAAAGCCTCGCTGCACTGGGTGCTGTACAGAAATGTGGCTGAACTGCATTCCCTCGGGCTAAAAGCCCAGAGGTATGGATGCTGCCGTGAGCAGTGCTTTGTAGAGATTCATGCATAGAAAAGATGAGGAAACAGAACACAGCTCCAGCCAGTGATGCAAAAACATCTGGGGGCTGGTACGTGGCTAAACTGAGTGCCCTACGAGTGCCAGCCCTATCCTGTGTTGAAACCACCTTGCTTCCTGGGAGAGAAGAAGGTGCTGCAAAATCATGCCGTGCACTGATGGAGCAAATTCCTTTACAAGCAGGCAAGACAGCGCCACATTTTGCTGCAATACCAGCGACCCCCTCCTGCACCAGTGACCTGGCTCTCACCACCGCTGCCCATTTTCAGGGAGCCCCATGTCCCCTTGGGAAGTGATCCCCAGGCCACCACAGCCTCACCTCCTTCTCCTTGCTGCAGCCTGCTGTGTCCCATGGCAGGAGGTGGTGCCCGCCAAGGTGCCTCCTGCAGGGCACGGAGGTGCCAGCAGCACAAGCAGCCCAGAGCTTCAGTAGAGCTCTTGGACCCACGTTCCCAGCAGACTTGCTGAATCCTGTGCTGGCTTTTAGGTCTGGGGAGACCCCATGTGGCTCCTAATTCGGGGCTGGATTTGTGCTCAGCTGCACACTCTAATCGCTAATTAAAGGTTTGCCATCATCCTCCAGCAGCTGTCAGTGTCCTACAGGTCGATCCCCAAGCAACACTCTGCTGAGCCAGAGCTGCCGATTGGAAAGTTCATTGTATGGGCAGTGTCCAACCCCTTCCCCATCCTCAGTACACCCGGGTATTTATTTCCTTGTAAAAAAGGGTTGCAACATCAGACAATGCTCTGCACCATCTATTCTCCCCTTCTTGCAGTCAGCCCACAAATATTTCTTGCTTTCTCCCCTTGTTCATCCTTTTTTTTTTTCTTTTTCTTTTTTTTTTTTTTTTTGAACGAAAAAATGTTATTTTGTGCCTCCTGAGCCTTGTCGGCTGGGCTCGGCTTCTGTATCAGCTGGAGGAGCTTATGAGCCTCGTCTCCTCGGATTTAGACTGAAATTTTGATTTTCTGCCGCGCTCAGATAATGTGGAAATCCTGTTCCCCGATATTTACTGTTTATCAGTGCAGCACAGCGCAGTTCTGGGGGGAAGGGAATCTCCCCCTCCGTGTCTCCCCTCATCCCCTCCACCCCCCATCCTGCATGCTAATGGAGTTTGACTTCGGAGCAGACGCTACAACAAAAGCCTAATTATGGCGAGTGGAGGGGAGAAGGAACCTCCCTGGCAAAGAGGCTCTGGGACAAACCCTGATCCTTGTCCCCATCACCTGAGCCTGCCAGAGCATGGGGCTGGTCCCTCGTCCCATCTGTGATCACCGAGCCATCTGTCCCTCTCTTGGCCCACTCCTTGCTAGGCTTCGTCACCTTGGGCGGACCTGAGGTCCCCTCCAGCTTTATGAAGTCAGGGACGGGGGAGTGGATTAAGTGGTCTTGTCTCGTGTCTCCAGGTTGCCCCGAGCATCCTGGTCTACTGGACGAGCTCCCTCTCCCTTTCACATCATGGTTGTCCCAGAGGAAGCCCCCCGTGTTTGGGGACCCCCCGAGCACTCCAGCTGCAAGCGCAGTCCCCTTCCAAGGCGCACATCCTGCTCCCCGTGTGCCAACACACACGCCAAGCCCCGCATCCTCCAGCGTGGATTAGTGCTGCTGAGCCCTTGCAAACTCATTCCTGAAAAACCTGGAGGCAAGAAAGGAAAGGGAGGGGGGCACTTCGCTGCCTGACATGAACTAGGCAAGAAAAATAAAACAATAATAAGAAAATCTGGGGCTCAGCAGCAGGGGAACAGCTCTAAGGACCACTTAAGTGGCCAGCGGTGCATAATGCCTCACTATTAATGAGGCCTGCTGCCGATCCCTAAAAGGATTGGTTATTGTCAGATAATGTACAGGGCTTTCTCTTTGCCCCCCAGCCCCTCACGGGGAAAGCAGGCATTTCCCTGTGGTTGGGATTGAGCTGAATAATGTCCTGGCCACCTGCAAACGTGCTGGGCTTTCTCTGCAACTGCATAATTAGAGGCAGGAGGGTAATGCAGCATGGAGAAAGGAAGGAAAGAAAAATGGGAAAAAGAGTTGTGTGATTTAAAAAAAAAAAAAAAGAGGGGAAAGGAATGGAAAGGGAGACAGGAAACTTGATAAAGCTCAGCTAGGCGCTCTCTGTTTGCACTGTTCTCTATACAGCCTGGCTGTTGGCTGGCTCTTCTGGTTTAAAGTGACTCCACTTCTTATGGAAACGGAGAGGCGGTATTAAAAAAAAAAAAAAAAAAAAAAACAAGACACAGAGAGCTTCCTTATCTCATGGAGACAGTTGTCAGGAATCACTTTGACTGAGTCGTTTTGTCTCCATGCTTTTTTTCGCTGTCAAGCAGGCCTCAGGACATGGATCAAAGGAGAGGCGCTGAGCGCTCGCTGAAACTTCTGATCCCTTCTCGGTACAGACGCACGAGTGGCAGACAGCTCTCCTCCACATCAAATGGAAGGAGAGAGGAGAGGGAGGAAGAAGGGAAGGGAGAGGGAGTAGAAAAGCTGGGAGAGAGACAGAGAGAGAGGAGGCTGCGAGGCGCTCTCTGCCGCTCCAGATCTCAGGGGGCGGACAGACAACACCAGCCTTTGCTTTCCCTCTTTCCCATTTCTTATCCAGAGCTTCCCCTTGCCAGTGTCCCCCCAAAAAACTAACAGATTTTTGCCCCAAACTAACAGGTGAGCTCCCCAAAGGAGCCTTAACCCAGCTGGCCCCAGACATCGGTGGTTCCCAGACCAAGCTCTGCACCGAAGCAAGAATCACTGTGAGAGCTCCCTCCTGCATCACACACTTGGACATCTCAGTTTCAGCTCCTGCACTGGTTTGGGGGGTGAATTCCTACACCAAAACTACCCACTGGGCATCAGCCTTGCCTCCTTCCCTTCAATCTAAAGCTGGTCCCAGCAGTTTTTCTGTTTCTGCCAGCAAGCAGCTCCCCACCCTTTCCCCCGTGCTGCTCACGATTCCCTTTCAGGTACTTATTCCCTGAAATAAGATCCCCCTCATCTCCAAACTGGATAGGCTTAAGGGCTGACTCCGGCTTACTGCGGCGAGCTAAGACCCTCTGCACCTTTGATCAATTCACTCCGCGCACACCCCAGACCCTGCTAGGATTTCTGCTCCTCAGCCCTCACTGTAAACTGATCTGGCGCACGCCTGCCTGATGGAGGCAGGGAGCAGCATCTTGCACCTCACCTCCACTGATTTGCAAGGAGAAGACCCCCAGGTGGCATGTGCCCCACGACCCGGCAGCCAGCCCCCCTACCCCCCCATTATCCCTCTGCTGCACACACGGCTACATCTCTTCGCTTTTGCTCTCCTCACGTGCTACAGAAGCTCCCACGCAACCCTACCACCCCGTCCTGCTCAAGCACGTATTGCACAGCCAGGCGCTGCTCCCTGCTCCACGCACGGTGCATCAGGAGCTGGCGAGACGAGCACTCTGCAAGCTGGTGCGATGCCCCAGCTCCCGTCCCACACAAAAGCCTGGTGCAGCATCCCTTTAGGGATTGTTCGGGGCCTAACACTGCACAGTTCTGAGCAGAATGCTGTGGATATGGACAAAGCCCCAGCGTCCTGCCTGCCCTCCCAAGCCCCCGAATGTCCTGCTGGCAACCTTCACCCAAAATGCTGCAACGTGGCTGTCAGCAGCTGGAGGGCTCTAGGATGGGGGAAAGCTTGGGTTTCCTTTATCATTAGCACATGGAGATGGTGAAGTGAACGGAAAACAAACTGTACTACTAAGCAACCCCTTTCAAAAGGCATCCCTCAGGCCTGGGAAAGCAGGAGGTCGTGGCATGTCCCCCTAACAGTGCACACCTGTGGTGGTAGGCTGTCCTGCCTCCTTGCATCTCTGCTGTTCTCTCGCACCCACTGAACCCTACATACTTTCCACAACCACATTTTGGGGAAAAAAAAAAAAAAGAGAGGGCAGGTTGGGCTCATTGCCTGACCCACTGCAGAGCTCCTTGCTGTAGATTTCTCCTCTCATCGATGGCTTTCCACAGCCATGGCACAGCTGGAGCACAGCTGTTACACCACTGCCAGACTTTAACAGGCACACAGAGCGCATGGGCACGTACGCTGGTGTGCACACAGTGTGTACACTTGGGACACCGATGTCCTTGTGCACACAGGCGTGCGAGCACATGCACGTATGCCCCTGCCTCCGACTCCTTATTATTCTTTTTATTGCGTTCCTGCCTTTCAAGCTTCCCCTCTGTTCCATGTCCCTCATTCCAGCGCTGCCTTTCCCTGCTGCAGTCCCTTGATTCCTCTCCCAGCTCAGCACCAGCTCCCCAGTCCCTGGCTTATTGCGGCTCTTCGAGCCACGTGGCGAAACACTCGCCTCTGAATGCCAGAGGTCGCTCAGAAATGCCTGTCACCAGGCTGGATGCTGTATTAATTGCTAATCTCTCATTTTCTCTATCTGCCCTGCCTGCCTTGTCTCGAGTTCCCTTATTAATCATCGAGCAGGGCAAATCCTGCATTCGATTCCTCCAAGTCTGTGTCTGCCAGCCAAGTCCCTCTCACCCTCCCCGGTGTGGAGGAGAGACAGGACCCAGAGGAGAAACGTTTCGGCTGAGTCGGTGCAACGGAGCTGGAAGCCCCAGCAGCTCTGTGCAGCTGTCAGCAGGAATTACAGCCCCAGCAGCACCCACCCGGCTTTCGCTTTGCTCCCACCCCCCTGTAAAATGGGAAGCTACAGCGCAGGGCTCAGGTAGGAAGGGATCTTTAAAGGTTTTAGGGTACAGATTTCCGCGTCTTAGCCCTGGGTGCCTTAAATACATGCTCCCTGCTCCTAAGTCTGGGGGCTTATCAGACATTTTTACACCTCCCTGCATTTATTCTTCCTGTTGTCATTGGTCTCACAATTCCCCCCTCCTGTATTTCTTCTCCTATTTCCTCCTTATTCCCCTTTCTCCCCACTTCATCTGTCTCTGACACCTGAGTTTACCCACAGTGCAGTCCCACAGGGGCTGATCCTGGGCCACCTGAAGTTAACGGTGAAGCTCCCATCAGTCGCAAGGCTCAGGAGCCGTTTGCTCTGAAATCCTTCGGCGTTTCCCTGATTTTAACATCTCGGTAATACACACAGAGAACACTGGTGTGGAAACCACGCAGGAGCCAACACCACCAGTGCCACTCAGAGCATTAGAGGTAGGGTTAAGGTAATAAGATGCTGTTTTAATTGTTTCTATATAGTTTTTAATGGGACCCGAGCATCCAAATAAATCAAGGAAACTCATTTGCTACACACCCCCAGCGAGGGCTCAAAGCAGTTTCTGCAAACTCCCCTGCACGCAGAGTTATGTGACAGTCAGGTGTAAACGGTGTGGGTGAAGATAGTTTTACTGCAGAGGAAAAATGAAGAGAAAGCATTTTGGTGCCTCGGATATCAATTTCCCCCCCCTCCCATCCTATTCCTCTGTTTGCAGAAACAAAGTCATTAGGAATCAGGCAAATAAATACGGATCTGTTTTCACACGAGAAAAATGTTCCGTTCTCCCCTTTTGCCACCGCTTGGAGCAGAGGCGTCTAACTGACAAGAGCAGATGGGCTTTGTTTGGTTAAATAAAAAAAAAAAAAAAAAAAGAAAGAAAAGAAAAAAGAAAAAAAAAAAACTTTAGTGGAAAAACCACCAGCTTTCCTGGGACACATAGGTTAAAAGTTTAGAGAGACGGAGCTGCATTTGACACCGAGCAAGGGAAAACGCCAACGCAGTCTCAGCAGAGCCAGTTTCTCCTGGGGAGAAATCTGGAACCCCCGTGCCCCCGGCGAAAAAGGACACGGATTTTAGCACGCGTTTGCCTCATCCTCCTAAAATCCTGCGTGCAATCTGCCACAGGGTTGTGGGGAGGCGTCTTTGGTGAGGAAGAAGTAGGGTGCAAAGAAGAACCGTGAGTCAAAATAGGGACAGAAACCACCTTCTGAAGGAGAAAAACTTTATTTGAGGGAATCACAGTCCTCTGGAGAGATGGGGCTGGAGGGGGAGCTCAGAGGAGGGGGGAACAGGGCAGAGACTACATGGAAAAAAATTGGAGTGGAAAAGGAGTGGTAGGAGAAAGGGAAAGGAGAGGTAGAAAAGAGCGGTAGAGAAAAACGTGAGGAAAGGTTAAAAAAAAAACACTCCTGTGGGGTGGCACCCAAGAGCACCAGAGGTTAAAGAATATTAGAAGAACATGTTCCTACACTAAGATAAGCCGGAGAAATGAATCCTTATCCGTCCAAAACCAACCCTTTAAAATTCGAGTGAGAGAAGGGTCTCCTTTCAGGGAAACGGGGAATCCTTAATGCTTCCTCCCTCAGCAACTGTAATGCCAGGATGTTCCCAATCTGCTTTGAGGGATGGAAAGATTAAGAATAATAAAAAAATTGCAATAAAATATGTGTGAACGAGGGGGTAATTGTGGACAAATGCAGCATTCAAATTCATTTTTCAGCTCTTTTACACACCATTTCAATCTTATTTTCTGCTTGTTAATGAGATCTTGTTGGTTGGGGTGGGCACGGCTGCCCAGTATCGCTTGGGTAATTGCACATAATTTTCTCTCTACTAGTGATTTGCATCAGATTTTTTTTTTTTTTTCTAATTCTTTGCTATTTAAATCCCCTTCTCCCTTTCCCCCTCCCCCCCCCCAAATCTCACCCTCTCCTCCCCCTCTTTCTTCCCCTCCCCTTCTCCTGGCCCAGCAAGACTCATTTTGAATGCTTATTATAGGCACAGTGTCTCCAACAAAAAAAAAAAAAAAAAAAAAAAAGGAACCAGACAGAAAGGATCCATGTCACTGAAGGAAGCAGTGCTGTCTCTCCGGAGCCAGACACCACGATGCCTGCTCCCCTCTCGCCAGCTAACATCGTGTCCTTCCCAATTGCCAGTTTTCCCCCCAAAAAAAAAGGCTGCAGCTGGCTCTTCTCACGCTTCTGCCAGGACCAGCGTGCTCCTGACGAGGATTCAGATGATCCCTAATCCCACTCCGCTGGGGCCGAGGAAAACATTACCCTGGACAGTGGAAAGAACTGGAGCCCTGGGATGATGTCAGGAAATGTGAAACTGTGCTACGCTTGTGTAGACTGAGAATGTCCCTGAGTTTAGGATGTAAATCTGCAGACAGAGCCTGACCTGTGCCTTCAAGGCTCCCTCCAGGAACGGTGATAAACCTGAAATTGTAAAACCTGATTCCAACCTTCAGTCTCCAGCCACAGCCACATTAACTCTCTGTGCTGGCTATGCTGCCATTACACTGGGAGTGAACCGGCTCACAGAGCAAAACAATCCGCTGAAAGCCCTAAGAAAATTAAAGCAACAAATATGAGATGATGAACAAGTTTCTCTTGGCTCTTAGTGTTTCTGGAGGTGTCTTAATCTGCTGGTGATCCTGTGGGTTTGCTGAAAGAGTCGATGCTCCCAGAAATAACATGCTAAGAAAGCACAGCAAGCGCCTGACTCTCAACTGTGCCTTAATATATTCTTCAGCTAGACAGTGGCCATTTGCAATAAACTAATGATCTTCTGCTTTTCAACAACCCCTTGCAAGACCCCAATATGCTACAGTGAGCAGTCAGACACATTTGAGGTAATACCAGGAGCTAAAAATGAGGCAGAAGTTTTAGGAGGGGAAGCAGTGGACAAGGTCCTTCTAAAAACGTGAAGACATTTTAAGAGGCAGAAGAGATGTACTAGAAAGGAAAGTAGCCCAGAATACAATCGATTTACTTAATTTCCTCCCACCTCAGCCCACACTGCAGCAAACCCCTTTCCTGAAGGACCATCAGGCAAATGCTGATCTGAAGTTATACTGATTTTACCTCTACAATGAGCCGCTTGTCACAAACCCTACAGCAGCCACAGTGAGAGGCGAGTCCCATCTAGCACAGATCAGTTCAGAACAGTTGGATGCGAAGCTTGTTTTGCTGCCAGTGTGAAGCAGGACCTGGCTAAGTGTCTCTTGGTGCCTGGCCTTGCTCTAGTTGGATTTGACAGGTATTCTCAGGTAAAAGGGAAACGACTCCTCCGTGGGATGAAAATGAGTTGGAAATGTTTAAAAGGTACTCATGAAATCCCACCCACCTCCACGCACACTTGTTTTACAAGCTACTCTGTCCCAGTGCTGTGAGAAATGGTGAGACTGAAGCCCCAGGGCCAGAAACCACCCACTGGATGACTGCTACCTCTGGTTCTCACCCTTTGCATTTAGCTTTGCTTCAGGCCCCGTATCTCTTTGCTAAGTTTTGGCACTGGCATCAGCCAGCCAGGAGGCAGCCACCAGCCACAGCCAGGCCAGCTGAACCTGTGGCAGCTGCCGCTCACCCACACGACCTCTGGGGAGAGATGGGGACCTCACTGCTGCATGCTCTGGCTCCCGGGTCCTGAGCTGCTTTCTGCTAATCTGTGACTGCTGCAGCCGCTGAGCGCACCCTGGCAGATGTGAGGTGACCCATCTGGCTGCAGCTGGCCAGCCCGTGACATGCACGTTCCCAAGCAGGCTGCACTCGGAGCAAGATCCCTGTCCTGCAAAGGCTGTCCCAGCACGAAGCAATCTGAAATAACTGCTCAGGTTACCCTCAGGTCTCTCACGAAGATCTGGGAAGGAGTCGGGCATGAGGGATCGTGCTAGGTAGCAGCTTCATTGTGTGGGGCTCTCCTTTGCACAACCGAGACAATGTTTTTAGGTGAAGTAAAACATCACCATGGGATGAAGGAGCTGAACTTCCCAGCTGACTTCTTCCTCCTCGGCAGTCTCAGCTCTGGAATAAAGGCACAATAGCCTCTAAACTGGGGGCAACTGGATGTCACTTCTGAGAAGGGCTTTAGAGATCCAGGAGCAGAGCAGGAGGAGGCACAAAGCTGTGCATGCGGCGGGCTGGAAAACAAGCAAGAAACGTGGGCATTTCCCACGTGAAGCCTGGGTAGAACTTTCAGCAGCGCCTGCCCTTTCTGTCAGGAGGGGGAGGACTGAAGTGCACGCGGGGGGAGCGCACCGAGACTGCAGAGGCCGAACGTAATCCCCTTTTCTCTGTTGTGGGAATGGAAATGCCATGCTTCTCCTCTTGAATTTCAGCTGCCAGCACCGAGCCTGTCTGGTGGATTCTGGCCGGGACACCCAATCCCAGGGTAACTGGATAGTGTGCTGAGCGGCAGCAAATGCTGGGAGCTCTTGACCTGGCAGGCCCCCACCCCCTTGTCAAACTGCAAAGAAATCTCCCTCCTGCTGCTGCCGAAGGATGAAACCAGAGAACTGTCTGTTTGCAGCCCTCAGACAAATTGCCATCATTTGAAGTTCCCATTTTTTTCTACCTCCTGAACGCTCTCCTTCCCTGTGGTTGATATTTACCCCTGCAGAGAGCACACAGATACCACAGACACTTGCTCAGGAGAAAGGGAGGGTTGAGGTGCCATGGGCTTTACCTGTAAGGCTGTGAACCAGCTGAATCGTGTTGAGACCTCGCAACACTTACACCCCACTATATAGATGAGGATACTTCTGTGTTTCTCGCATCCCTCCACTAGGAACAGCAGAGAGCTTAGAAAAAGGCAGGAAGTTGGCAAGATCGGTAAATATAAAGCACTCATAAAATAACCTGGGTTAGCCTTTCCATGCACAAAAGGAATAGAAGAATTTATATGCTGATATCTTGGACCTCGCATGATTAGAAGCATTAGGGAAATGGGAATCTCCCCTTCTTGGGGGTGCAAAGCTCTCTTTTCTTCAGGACTGCAAGATAATGTATCCTCTCTTTCCCATACAAAGGGCTTATTGGCTCAGGACTCTATTTTCCCCTACTCTGAGCCTGGGGGCAGGGTAATTTGGGATCGGGATAAGCACAGAAAAAGCATTGGTCTGGTCATTTTAATGAGCCTCCGACTTAGCAAGCAGGACTAGTAAGTAGATGATGAACCTACAGAAATGGAAATTGCATGATGGACCAGTGTTTGTGCAGCTTATCACATGGATCTCGGCCTTAACTTATTCTTTGGTGCTAAATTGCACTTGTGAAAATCTGAATTAGTCATGTGCCCTGGACTATCTAACCTGCAGCCTGCCTTTGAATTCCATACCATATGCTCATCTCCCAAGCCTAGTGCTATTAGAAATCCCTTGTCATAAAGATGTCTCCCTATTTCCCCCACAAATTACACTGTTTGAAGCAATATTCAGTCCCATGCCAATCACACTTTACATTTTCTATCTTTATGACCATTCAAAGCTAGAAGTGGGATTTTTATACCGTTTCAGAGAAGCTGCAAAATTTCCCTCTTTCCATTGACACTCAATGTTTGTTTTCACACTTGAGAGATCACAAGATATTGGACCTTAAAATCTATATACCTCTGCGATGTCCCCATTTATTGGACTCCTCTCTAAACAGTTGTAGCCTTTTCATTTCAGATACCTACCTCATTTCTCCTGTAGTTTCAAATTATTTTGTACTTCCTGTCTTAAATAGTGTTACTGGCCACTCTGAAACAACTGCTACAGGGCACTTCATATGTCTCCATATTTCACAAGTGACCGAGAACAAAAGCAAAACACATTTGGTACCCTTCCAGGACTGCAGACACCACACAAATACAAGTCCTTGCTGTTATTTCTTAGTGTGCTTTGTTGCACTTAAAAGGAAATGTGTATTTAGAAAAGAGATTACATCAAGTAAACCAAGGAGAAGATTAAAGGCTCTATCTAATGAGGTGACAAAATATTAGAATTCTTATTCCAGGATGGTGATAGAGAGCAGATCTAGTGTGGGCTGTATTCTCAGCTGGTGCAAACCCCGACATCTCCATTGACTTCAGTAGAGCTCACCAACTGAGAACCTGAGTCTGCTCCCATTACATACACATAGCACCAGCTCTGCTCTCTGTACTCTCCAGACCTGCTGATGATGGAAGACTTAACCTCTCTACACAGCTGAGGCTTGTTTCTCAGTTATGTGCAGCACCGAAAAGCCGTGCACGTAACTGGCAGCAATCTGATAAAACCTGGGACAGAGCCCTTCAGAAGGCAGCTGGGCCAAGCCCTGGTGCTCTATTCTGAGCTCAGGCAGGGATTTCAAAATCAAGGGTGTGATACATCGGGAGGCCGTGGATGTTGCCTGACATCCTTAAAACACACACACACACTCCACTTTTTACACCAGCAGATGCATGTGAAACGTACCTTTCCTCCGTTAAAGCTTACCTACACCTCTTATTCTGATCTTGTGGAAAGCATTTAGCAGAACTAATTACATGAAAAAAAAACAAAAAACAAAAAACAAAAAACATTTATTTCTCAAAACTAAATCCCTGATCTACAAATCCTTATGTTTCGAGGAAGCTCAGATCCACGGCATTTTCACAACTAGTGGCTTTCCAAGTTTCAGCCAGACTTGGACAAGCTGGCTGCAACTAATCTCTCGATCAGTGGTCCACAAATCATGGCCTACTTCTAAAGAAGCTGCAAAAAGTAACTGAGAAAATCAAGCTTGCTACCATTAGGCTAAAATCTACAAATGGAGGGCCCACACCTGCACTGGATTTTTTCTGGAGTGCTGAGAAGACAAACACCAAGGCTCTACGTCCTGCTGTTTGCAATTACAGTGTGCTATCCTGAATGCAGGAACTAACAGGATACAAATGCTCTGGCAGTACAGTGCTGAGCTCAGGATAGATACTGCCGATAAACAAATTAACTAATTGTTTTAACTAGGCTGCCTCCAAGAATTCCTGACAATAATAATAACTCCTTTGTTGACCGTAATTCATTGTGATAGCCTGAAGTCTGCCCTGCTCTCAGAGGATCTGGACCAGCCAAATACTGTCAGCCAAAGAAAGAGAATGGAAGCAGGTCACATACCTGTGGAGAGAGGCCATTGCTAACAGGATTCATGTGGTTGGCAGGAGCTGCAGCATTCATGAAGCTGTCTGAGTAGCTGGAGAAGCTGTGTCGGGCCCCATAGGCAGAGCCGGTGTCGGCAGCGGCGGCTGCGGCAAGCCCTCCCTGGTGCATGGTGGATGGCGGCAGGGGCTGGGGTCTGTGCACTGTGCTTCCCCCATCTGCGGAGAGATTGTTCAAAGGTCAGCAATAGTGGGGTGGTACAGCTGGCACTGCACAAAGCATGGATAGTTTGGGTGTCCTGGTCTCAGCTTCTGCGTCCTACCATCAGGGTGCTCCAGGGGAACGCAAACGTGACACGTGACAGCGCAAAATGTGCAAACCTGGGATGAAACATCTGCATTTTCTCTTATTTTTCCTCCAGACCAAGGGTGCAAATTCCTTTGTAAAGGCCAAGGCTAAAGCTGGCTAGACTTAGCAATACTCCTAGTTTTAACCAGCCACAAAGGAAAGCCTATACCATGCTCACTTCGGGCTGATGTGCTCTTCATTTCAAAGCTGAGCAAAACAGCCACGAGACACACTGGTGTAGCAGGAAGGACCATGAGACAGCGGGCAGGCCAGATCTGCCTGCTCTCCGGAGGAGAAAGAGGAGTTTCCAATGACTTGAAGCAAAAGCTGGTGTCCCCAGCTAAAGGAAAACCACCTACCTCTTACACGAACCTAAGAGGAATGTCACGAATCAGAAAGGGAAGTGCCGATGGGATGATGTAGGGCAAGAGGAGAGGAGCAGGGCAGATAAAAGTGGGGCTCACCTTGGGAAATGGTGGTTGTTGGGTAGGTGGAGTCCGGCAGTTGGTACGGGGGCAGCGTTGGCATTCCTGTGGGTGGGAAGCCCCCTGGCAGCAGGTGGTTGAAAGCCGCGAGTTGGTTCGCCCCCGCCTGTTTGCGCCATCTCGCTCTCCGGTTGCTGAACCACACCTGAGGACAGGGACAGGAAAGGGTACATGCGACTCACTTGGAGCATCTCTCCTATCACGCCTAGCTCAGTAATGCATCAGATGGAAACTCATCCTGAGTTATGGCACTGGCCAAAAAGAGGTTCAAGTTGCTGCCTGACGTTGATTTTGCAGATGTTGGTCTCTGTTCCTTAGTTTCCTTTCTTTCAGATGACAATACTACTACTGCTCTGTCTCCTGGGTGAAGACACAAGCATTTACTATTGTGAAAGATACTGTTGAGAGCAGGGGAGGGTGCTATCAGCAGTTGGGTGAGACGAAGAGGAAAAATTTAGCTTGTGTATTCTGAGACAGTCCGTACCAAATAGACGCATTGCTACCACCTGGCCATTCTGCCTTGTTATCTGACAACTCTGTGAATTATGCTGAAGGATTATGTACCATAATAGCAACACGGCTGCACTGTTAGGAGGGATAAATAGACAGATTAGCATCATGGTTTCTATGTTAGACAAGCTAAATAGATAGAACCAGACCGGAGGGAATACAAGGTTTTCTTAGCTTCTCTGTACTGCAGCAAATCACTGTTGTCTGTATGCTAAGACATGCTCTCCTTGCAAGAGGCGCTGCAGTGTGCACTAGCATTGTGCTGCAGCCAATTTAAATCTCCATGCATTAAAATAAACTCAGTATTAATGCATGTGCAAAGCCAAGCTCACGTTTCCTACGGTGCTACTTTACCTGTAAGACACTAGGAGAGATTTTTCTAAAAGCATCTGTCTGCCCTGATGTGTTTTATCATGGGCAATCTCCCTTCTGGGTAGTAGAAAGGGCTTCTCAAGCTGTCTCTTGGGCTTGGTTTACTTTATTTAATCAGAGAGGCTCTCAGGACCGATCTCTGTTTGGGGTTCAGAAGTATGCGGATAAGCTTTCAAGCCAGATGAGAATGCAGCTGCTGGACTTTGTGAGGCCTAAAGGGCTAGGAAACATGATTAAATTTCACAGCAACAAGAAAAAATGGAGCAAAAATCAAGAGTGTAAGACGTTCGGGGGGAAAAAAACCCCTCCATCAGGCTTCCAAGCTGCTCAACGTCAGATCAGAGGCTGGGGTTACAAGGGTTTGAGGCACTGCAATCCAAACTGTCCCCACATCTTGTGAACCAAAACAAAACTCTCTTCCCTAAACATAGTGGAATCTGAGTCCAATGCTCCTGCATGATCCAAATCTCAAAGTGGGAGTCTTGCCCTGGCCTTTAAATTGAGTCCCTCTGTAAATGCTCACTTCTTAGCTTGCCTTTTCCTTATTGGCACCTGTGGGTATGTATATTCACTCAACAAGGCAACGTGTTTTCATTTAGAGATTCTCATTTAATGGAGTGTTGGCTCCGAGTCCACCCGCACTGCAGTGCTGCTGCGAAAACAAGCATATGGTGAGCTTTATGCACACATTTCTTTGGGGGTTCTCTGGATCACAGTCTATTACTGCTCTCTGGATATGTTACTCATCTAACTAGCGTGCTTTAGAAACAGTTTGATGACAGCTGTGTGTGACCTGCTGGCGATGGCCTTGTCCCAGCCAGTCCTTCAGTTCTTGCTGTTATTTACACCCATGCACAATGAAAACAAACAAACAAAGAAAAAAAAAAGCCCAGTTTTCTTTGGAGGAGCTCATCTAAATTAACCCCCCTGAAATGTATACAGGGCTAATGTCAGGTCCTTGGCACCCAGTGTCTCTTAACAGACCTGTTCCTACTGCACTGCGCTACTGAAGCAGCGTAACCTCTTAGCACCTTCCAAAAGCGTGACAGAAATAGGTCAGCTTACATCCGATCTGCATTGATCAACAGAGTCCATGCAGGTCAGAATCTCTGTGTTCATTTTTTGGCACCGTAAGTCACTAGCAAAATCTAGGGCAGAGTTAGGGAGCGAAAAATGAATGAACATCAAAGGTCTGTAGCACTTTATAACACTTTTACACAGCCCAACAAATGGCACAGTTTCTAGGGGCAGCACAAATAAATAACCTTTCGTTTGCCCTGCTCATAAAAAGGAAATAAAAACTTGCCAAATATTACTATTAACTATAACACCAGGAGATATATATATATATATATATATATATATATATATATATATATACACCTTCTCTCTTCACAGAAAAGGGCCTGGCCTGTGTCTGGAAGAGCTCCAACTCCAACAAAGATCTCAGTGCTGAGGACAGCGTAAAATTCAAATAACCAAGGAGCTATGAATCCAGGAATTGGGAGGGAAAGAGAAGATGAAGTCCAAGAAAGTAAAAGCCATTCTGGTGATTTCTGACTCTTTCCTGACATCAGAAAGGGTGGGAAAGTTCCTTTTTATAACCAAGAGCCAGATGTTGGCAAATCCACTGGGGATTAGAAGTTCAGAAGAAACATGTGGAGTGAGGAGGTTTGGTATAGGACAGGGTTCTCCAACAACATCTCCACACGTACTCTGGTTTCCCTGTGGTGGTTCGCCAGTCGGCTTGGCTAACATATGATCAAAAACAACAACTTTGGAGAGATTTGCACTGTATTACATTACACCACATGAGGTTAGCGCTGCCCATGCACCAACGCACGTGTTTGCATAGAGTTAAAATTCACACCTGTGTGTATGACTCCTCCCATCTTGCTTCTCCATAGCCACTTGAGGGTGCAGAGCTGCTTTATTTTTATTTTATTTTATTTTATTTTATTTTATTTTATTTTATTTATTAAGGGAGATAAAAGGATACACTGGATCCTTTTACAGCCAGGTCATGTTGACCAGAAAGGCCTCTGCAGGGGCCATTCTTGGGGTGCCCTCCAAACTTCAGTCTGCAACACACAAGGGCATGGGAAGAAAGGAGGGAATGCTGCTTGGCATGGCATTGGACTACAACCAGAGAAAAAGTCAGTTCCTAATTACACTATGGGCTCCTTAGATGACTTCAGGAAAGCTTTGCTTTTCCAATTTGAAGTCAGTGGAAATATTACTGCATTCAATAAATTCTGGTCCTTACACAGTCCACGCATCAGGTCACCACTTCTACAGTGAGGATAAAACCCACGTTTTCTCACATTCTAATTTATTTCAGGAATCAACCACCTGAGGCGGAGGCTCTCATTAACTGCCGGTATGCACCACACCCAGCACAGTGAGATCTGTGTCTCAGCTGGAGCATCGCAGCAAACAATAATAAACAATAACGATAGTAAATACATTTGCAACCAAATGTGATTCACAACTACATGCTGCAGTGCACCGCTTCCTAACGGAGCCTGGCTGGAGAACGCAGCCCCAAATACACTGAAACTTGCCACAAAGAAATTGATAGGATTTATCTTCCCGTGCAGAGGAAGGGACATTTCATGGCCCAAACAGGTTGATTCTGCCCCTTCCTTATAACCCACAGAAAAAAAAAAAAAAAGCAGATACATTCCAGCTAATGACGTTAGCAATTCTTTCCCTTCCCCCGCCTTAAAGGTGGCTCAGGCCTTTATGCTTATAAATCATTTTATTGGTAGTTAAAATATAGAGGCTAAAGCATCTAACTGTAATGCGAGGCGCACTTCAAAGGGAACCTGCTTTCATTTCACAACAGTTAAGGTTTTATCAGCCACTAAAGATTCCCCCTGCCAGAGGATACTGTTACACCATGTTAAGCCCAGGGTGAAGGCTATGTCTGCTAAAACCAGACCGGTGGGAAGACGATGGGAAGGGGAAGAAGTTTCGAAGCTGCTGGTCAGCCTGTGGAGGTGTTGTTCGAGAGGCTGCTGGGGCAGAATTGCACAATTACGGCTGTGTGCTGGGACCAAAGCCGCCAGCACTTGCAAAAAGGGCTGTGTGAAGAGCCCAACAGCAGGAAAACTGGCACTGCAGAAACCTGCTGCTTCTTAACAAGTTCTTTGCAATCATTTCTGTGTGCATAGCAAAGAGATCTCAGGCTGTTTAAACATGCTGCTTGCCAAAGGTATAATACAGGTCACTGAAGGCAACAGTTCATACCTGGTAGAGGTGTTTGGGGCTTTTGTCCCCGTGAATTGGCTTCCAAAGAATGCATTATATAGACAGCAGATGTGTTACACACACTGCTCAGCTCTACTGAGGGCAAGTGCGTAGACACAGAAGTGCTTGCATGGAAAACAAGTTAAAAGATTACGTCCTGGCAGGTTCTTCAGTTCCAGCCATGCCCAGGGCCCAGACAAGACCTGGGTTGCTCACTGTGCCATGTGCTCTGCTGGCACAGCAAGCCAGCAGGCTGCTACCAGGGCTGTGATTGCCAGCTAGGTGCTGCAGAACATCACTCAGTCATACCTGCACCATCCCCTTCCCAGATAGGAGAGGGAGGCACAGAAAGACTACGAAACCTCTTCAATTCATCATCTGCTGTGCAGAACCAGCTGAAGAGCACATCCTCCCAGTCAGAGTGGGTTTGGGGCAAAGGTTAGCACTGGTTCTTATTTAACATGAACACTTGCACCCAACCCTGCCAAGCCTGGCCCGAGATGTCCCAGCCACTTGTTCTCAACCAGCAGAACAGTGGAGAAGGGCTGCAGAGACAGCTGCCTGCCAGGATGGGGCTGGACTGAATTATCCCTGCAGCCGCTGAGATATGGGTCAGCTCCCACAATTTGTCAGACAAGGAGAGGAAAGGAAGGTCAAAAAGAGCCTCCTGTGGGAAAGAAAGCCTGTTGTGTTCCTGCTCAGCCTAATCAGGACTCGATGTTGGAGAAAGATGGATGGGATAAATGAGCTCATAAATGGAAACAGGGATGGAAAAGCCAAGCCGTGCCCTTGCTCTCCAGCAGAATGGAAATGATGCAACATGTGTTTGCTTTCACAGGCCCAAGAGGCTGCAGAAACCAGGTGGAAAAGAATCATCCACCCCAAGCAAGCTCACAAACTCCACCAGAATCTGATGAGGTCCCTCCCCAGCTTGCATGGGGGAGGCTGTGCCAGGTCAGGTTCTCCCCTGCAGCCGGGCAGGTCCCCGCAGTGCCTCCTCACCTCGTCCACACTATCATCAATGCTGCAGACCCTGGGCTTTCCAGGCAGCCGATGCAGAAGGCTTTCAGGGAGAGGAGCTCTAGCAGCAGCACTGGTGAGAGACCCAAGGTAGTTAGAGCTCCATCCTAATGTCCTCCCATGCTGGAAGGGCCAAGACATTACAGTGAGATGGGGTCCTGCAAGGCCCTACAGCAGTTTAGTGATGCCAGGTGCTAAGAGGTACAAAAACAGACATCAGGGACATACGAGCATCATCAAGGCTATTGAGATAATTCCTTACAAAACAAGAAAAAAAAAACACCCTAGCAGTGCACAGACTTTAGGCACACAGATTTTATCTGTGCGTGTAAGGATACAGCAGTATCCAGTGACACTTTGGCTCAGAGCCCAAAACACTGAGCCTCTGTCACTTGTGGGTGATACGGTTAAGATAAATATTAAACAAGGTTAGTGGAGCAGAACAAATGATTCTTCACAAATGGGATTATCCAATGAATTTAGCCTATATTTCTCCTGGCATATCCCTGTTCCTGAAGGTGTTAGCTATTTATAACATTCTTTTGAAGAGTTTGAACAGTTTCTGGTAAGTGGATTTCTTTTTTTTTTTTTTTTTTTTGCAAACTTCTTTTTATTAAACAAGCCATTGTTGGCAGTGAAATATTTCATTTCGGCACAAGTTACTTTACTCTTGCCATATTATTTATAGCCTTTGAGTAGCTATCAATGAATTAGCTGTGACATAAACACGTCCTCAACCAAAAAGCCATCTCTACCTTTAAGTGATCATCACAGTCCGAGCACCTTGTAACTGCTAATAGATTGCATCCTCCAGACACGGGAACAGGAGGCAGAAAAAAATGGAGCAGGTCTGTCCACTTCTGTACTGAGACATCCTTCTATGCCCATGTTTGAATTCATGGCTTCACATCTCCAAACCCAATGCTGCCCAGTGATACAGCTTTACCATTTACTGTTACGAGGGAGTTCATACTTATAAATATATATATATATAATTGAATGAAATAGGTATTGGATTCTGAATGACTGTTGCTGATGCTATTGCATTTTCCAGATCTATTTTTTACATACTGTGCTTCTCAGTGATTATTTCAAGTTGTAAGAGAAAATTCTGTTAAATGAATGAAATGAGAAGTAAAACCTCTGTTTTATTTACCTGCTGATCTTTATAAACTCTGTGTCTGAGGCTGAATGGGACTTATGGAAGCCTGAAGACATCTGGGTGACTTCAGTGCTGCCACAAACCAGCTGCAAGACCGCGCATATTATGAAGTGCTCTCTCTGCACTTGCTCACTTGCTTCTTAGATCGCCCAGTTTTAATGGTGTTGGAGTTGCTTTTAAACATTTCAGAGCAGGCTTTTATGTTCACACCTCACTGAGGTGAGTGAGATGTCAGGGAGTAGATTTCCTGCTGCCGTTGTTTGTCTGGATATAGACTGGGCTTTAGCAGCAAACCAGCAGCACACCGAGTTACACTACCAAGATTTTCTTTGCAAAAGAAAAAGGCATGAGCCTTTAAAATACCTTAAACGCTATGAGAAGGGGCTTAAAGCTTAACAAACCCTTGCAATGCCTACCCCTGATTATTACAAACATTCTCCATTATTGACCAAGCTGAATCTATTACGCTGGTGCCCAGGCAAATAGAAAGCCTCCTTAGCTGGGGAGGTTGAGAACAGCCTGAGCACCATGCGTGCTGGCTCACAAGCTCACTTCACCTGGCACGCACTAGGCTGCAGCTCTGCTAGCATCAGAGCTTCAGCGCAGGGCAGATGAACAAAGCGTGCGAGAACCATTTCGGTCCACCTTTGTTGAACTGGAAATTTTGGGATAAAGGTTCTCCTCGTAAAACCTCTCGGAGGCCCTGTTTGTTTTTAATACAATGGGACAGACACTCCGCTGCTATAAATCAGTGCAACTCCACTGACTTCCATTTAGACCAGCTGAGTGCACAGTGTTACACACAGCGGTTTCATCCAAGGCACCGGGACCTAGTTCATTGCTTTGGCCTCTGGGCCCTCTTGCCTTTGTAAGGAAAGTAAATCGTTACCACATTGTTTAGGCGATCCCCTTTTCAGCTTGTGACCGTGAGGGTGGCAGTCCTGCTCCTTGGTCCATAGCAGGCCAAGAAAAGCAGAATAGGACAAACAAGCAAAACCCGGAACTGACTTATCCGAATCTCAACACCAAAATTTGTGATTTTTCCTAAAAACCACTTTTTTACTGTATCAGATGGATTCCTCCATCTGCAGAAGCCAGCAAGTTCAAAGGAGTATTTTCTGACATAAAGTGCTCCAGTTGTTTCCTACAGATTCCCTGCCCCACATGTACAAACCAAGCTGGTCTTGTAAAATTATACAGCAAGTCCTGAAGTTTGTATTAATTCCTGTTGATTTCAAGCAATGTTTTGCTAGAAGGACTTCAGGATTAAGTTTATCATCTTCATCTTCAGTAGATTTCATACTTAATGAAATAATGCTGACTCTCTCCAGCAAGATGCCCTTAAGGCTGACACAGCTGGGACTCTGTCCCCCATGAATGGGACATTTCTATTTCCAAAGATGCTGGTTACTGTAATTCTCCTACAAATATCAAAAGTGCCGATGCTTTTCTAAGGAAGCCCATAGATATGGGCAAAGGATGTGCTCGCAATTTCAAGAGATCACCTCTGGCTTTAGCAAAATTTAGGTCAAAAAGGACTTGCCACTGCAGTTTAGATATCTGAAAATTTACTTTCCAGTTTGTTTTAATTTATTTTTTTCTGTAGCAAGTAGATGGATTGAGGGCTTATTTGGAGGATATTCGCCGGGACAAGTGTGCTGTTGGTTACTCTGCAATCCCATTGCATTTCTGTTTATAATTCAGGCCGCAGGGATGTGAAAGAACAGCAGCAACACTGTGAGACACCCAGCACCGATTCACTAAGCAAATGAAAACTTACAAGACGGGCTGTACGGGGCTAGTTACCAACCTCTCCCTCTCATCATCAGCACCCTCTGTAGCAGGATCTCCATCAGATCCTGGGTGCCTCCAGGGAAGCATCCAGACCCCGCTGCCATCTCAGCAGCGTGCATCCCTTGCTGGCTTTACCTTGCAGAGCCGCTTTCCTCTCAGCTGCCTGGAACAGCACGCTGCCCTCACCCTGACCTCCCTCGGGAGCTGGATGCCGCTTGGCACCGCGCTGCGGGTCTCTCGCCGTGCCTGGCCACACGCACCGGCAGCACGGCTGCGGTTCTCACGGGCCAGCCACCACCGTGCCAGGGGCTGTTCTCGTGGCAGGCCATCTATCCGGGCGCTCTGGGGTTGGCCCCATGCCGTGGACAAGGAGAGCGCCAAGCTAGGCTCTGCCAACGAGAGCTCCGGCTCCCAGCTCCTTCCGCACGGCCTCTCAGTGCCCCAGCTGCTGCCAAAAAACACGGGGCAGCTGTTGTGTCATAACCTCATCGCAGCTCTCTTCACAAGAAATGTAAACGAGTCGGACCCTCAGGAAGAAAGAAAACATTCCCAGCCGACCTTTAAGGGAGGGGGACTGCCTCAGAAGGGCCAGTTTGGACACTTCTCAAAGAGGTTGGGAATCCAAGCACCAGGCAAACAGCATTAGGCTCCAGCAGCTTTTTGTGACTCCAGCTTATGCTCAGAGCTAGGGGAAGCCCGGCTGTCACCGCATCACCCTTGACCTTGACAGGGATGGCTGGTGAAAGCACAGGGGTCCCCACTAGCAGAGAGCGGAGAGAGTTGAGAAGTTCCCCCAAAATCCACGTATTTTCCGCATGGAGTGCAGAGAGCTGCTGGGAAAGGGGGGAATGGTGGTTAGAGCTTCTTCACACTGAGAACAGAATTGCTTTGTGAAAAAAAAATCAAGCAAAATGGAATGGAATTTCTTTTCTGGTGCTCCATTTGGCATGTCTGAGCTGCTGCAGCGTGATCTAGAATACGGCTTTTACTACAGTTTGAAACTGTGTCATAAAATACGTATTATGTGAGTAGCCTAGAAATGCACCGAGATTTCAGAGACAGAATTGCTCTGAGCCTTTTTATTAAATGAAACATCCATTTTCTCCCAGGCAGAAATCACAATGGTATCCATCATAAAAATGATCAATAAAGCATTGGGTTGCGACTCCTGCTCTCCAGTTTAATTTTGTTATTGAAATAGCGGTTTCTCAGTGCACGGAATTTCCTGGGAATTAATAACAGACATCAGCATCACAAGGCACCCACCCCTTCTCACTTTTGATTTAAGTCCAGAAAGCCCCCACTGTCCAGACCATAGGAACTAGAATTAACGTACTTGCTTGCAGTACGCATGCTTGCACCCAGAAACCTGCGGTAGGACCATCTGAATCACGCTGAGAAGCTGCTATCTATTTTTTGGGGGGGAACAATTTTGATGGGTTTCTAGGAAAGCATTTTGAGATAATACTTTGGAGTCATTACAGCACTAGGGTGAAGGGAGAGGGGCTGTTTGGGTGGGAACCCATGCACTGAGGTCTATGTGACAAAAACATTTCCAGCATACACACTTCCAAACGACTTGGGATTGTGGGGCTGGCCTAGGGACACTTTGGGCATGTGTTCTCCTTTGTTTTCCCTTATATTCTTTTTGTTGATAGCGTTCAAATATCAAACTGAAATAAGCACTGATGTTTGTTTGTAACTAGCCTTCAAATTACACCACCTTTGGCCAAACAGATCCACAAATGGGATCATCTAAGAGAAGGATTAGGTTCAACTCTCTAGCCCTATGTACCTGGTGTCTCTTCTGACACTGATGCCAATGTTGCCTCGAGAAGTCATTTCCACACTTAAATACGAATTTCTGACAAAACTATTTTCCTACTGAAAAGTGCTGTACTGACAAAGCTGAAACCATTTGTGAGAAATGGGTTGTTCTGAAAAATGTCCATTCTCTAGAAATGCCAGTGAGAAGAGTTTCGGAATTATCAGAGAATCCCATTCAGGTTGTTTTATCCATATAAGAACTTTGACATTGTCAGTTACGTAGTTGCAAAAAACAGTATAACAACCCAGAATACACTGCAGATCAAAATCAAAGCTTCCATTAAATTCGCTAAGTGAAATGCTTAGCTGTTAGACTTAATTTTAAAATCCATGAACACTTGGATTCAGCAACTTGTTTTCTGGAAGGGTGGAAATGGGACCATGCAGATGGGCAGGAATTTGTTCAGTACTGGGCAATTTGTGTGGCCACATGAGTCAAGACATTGCCTTGCACAAAAACAAGTCAGTGGGAATTTCCACTGGTGGCCTCGCTCAGCACAGATCTGGCACCATAATCCCGGTTTTGCGGAAATCCACGGCAGTCTGCGCTGTGTTTGGGATTAACCTTTTAATGTCTCACACCTTATGGTGTGTTGAAGCCCGAGTGCTGGAATCCTGCATCTAACCCACACAGACACTGCCGTGACCCTGCTAAAATATTGCTCACCCTCCCGTGATCTTCCTAGCAGATGAGAAATTGGAGCTTGGAAGTGCTCCCCCTCCACCTCTTCTTGTTGTTCAGCTTGTGGATTTTATTAGCTGTCAACGTGTCAAACTTCCACTTAGCTAGACAGCTGCATGACTGGCCGGACTCTAAGGCCTGCCAATAAAGTTTAACAGAGCTATCAGCTTTTCATGTGGAGGAGATTACAGTACGTGAACACTCAGGTATCAGAGAGAATGAATGAGACCTAGGCGGGTTCACCTTTCATGTGGTAAAGCGGAGGGTTGAGCAGGGGAAAGAAGCAAGGAGAATGTATGCACAGGCCTTCTTGGTTTTGTTCAGTGCTGGAACAGTGATTAGCTCAATGGGATTAGCTCAAAGGTCTCAGCCAGACCCACTGTTATTGCAGCTATCTGTAATCCAAAAGTGCACCTCTTTGGCCTCAGAAACTCTTCTGAGACGGGAGTAAGGCTATAAAGTGGTAGAAGATATCCTGCTGGATGGTGCATGTGAGTGCGTTTGTGTGTGTGTGGCTTCTCCCCTAACCCCCCAACAAAAACTTGATTGACTAATGTTTGTAGGTCCCGAGAGCCAGTAAAAGATCTGCTCTGATATCCAGAAAATTTTACAAGGGGCGGCAGGCTTAAAAGTGGTGGGAAGAAGCGGAGCCTGCCAGGATGTCAGAATGAGAAAGCCATCAGGAATGTGCCTCGGAGAACAGCTGCTTGTGGAGCGCTGGCAGAAACCTCCATGCAAGCTGCCTGGGAGCAAGTAGGGGGATTCAGAGATCACAGCTTGAGACAAGGGAAAGGTTCTCCTTATTTATTTATTTAGCTTTCTCTTTCTCTGCTTTCACCTCCCTCCTTTCTCCCAGTCTTGTCACAGAGAGGCCAGAACCCCTTGGAAAACGAGAGAATTTGCCTCTGGTTTTTGCGCTCCCTGGCACTTCAAGGCTCTTCCCATCCTCCCTAGCATGTCCTCATCACAGCTCACACAATGCAGGTTTTCTCTTACCCCATGAGGAGGTGTTACCTGAACTCTGCTCTTTCTTGAAATGCCTTTTTTTTTCTTTTTGCAACCATTAACAACTTAAATTCCATCTACACAAGCAAGAGCAATTAGGAGTGGAATACGAAGAACAAAACGGGGGAATCCACACATTCCAACATTTAGTAGCTTAGTTCCCTAAATTAGCCACTTTTCCCAGTCTCCATCTAACTATGGTCCTGCATGTCTAGCAAATTAACACTATTACTGTTGAATACTCTGACAAGGCCTTTTGACTATGATCAAAGCTGGAAACAGCTTAAAGTTCACCAGATTTCCTTTCTGGTGTCTTTATAAGGCAGACCACGAGGGATGATGGATTCAGGTAAACCCAGCACCTCCGGTGGGGAAGCTGGAGGGAAAGCGGCAGAAACTTTTGGCACTTCTGGCTTCTGAGCAATCACATCAAGCTCATTATCGTGAGAACCACAGAACAACAACAACAAAAGCCTGTTTTGTTCTGGAGGCGCAGGTTAATTGTCTGTGTCCTTGTCACAAGCCTGGAGTACTTTCCCTCCTCTCTCTGCCCGCAATTCAACTGTTGGCTGTGTGTGCAGAGAGCCCTGTGCTTAGCCTGAAACCTAATCACACCAGCCACACGGAGGACGGACTGCTGGGGTCTCCATTTCACTTCTTTAACCCAGCACAATCCCCAATCCCTCCCCCTTTCCTTTCCTTTCCCCAAGGGACTCTATTATACCCCCCGATCTGTTCACACTCCTTATCCCTCTGCATGTTTGCACACACTGCTGACCCAGCCTTTATCTGGAAGACATAAGGGTCTCTGTGTGGAGTTCCCACAAGGGCTATTAATCGTGTAGATGTCAGCGTCCCCCGGCTCCAAACCCTCCCTTCCTTCTCCTCCCCTCTTCTTCCCTCCCCCCACCCGTTTCGTACTCTCTGGAGATCAGGGAGGGCAAAAAGTTTTATGAAAATTCACACACACAACTTGCAAACTTTGCAAAATATGATCTGCTCCCCTGGGCAAGGTTGGTAAATGGTGTAATTTCTCCTGAAACACCAAATACAAACATACACACACGCTGCTTCCTCCTAGGCAAATGGGAGCAGAAAACAGAGAGCTGAACTCCTTGCCAAGTCAGGGAAAGTTTGGCTCCTAGTCCCAACCTGGATGGAAATCCTCCAGCTGGTACCTCTGCAACAGGCCAAATACAAATGTTGCATCTGCAAATTCATGGGAACGTGGGAATTTCAGAACTGGATTTTTTTTTTTTTTTTTGCCTCAGATTCTTGTGAATGGGGCTCCAGAGAAGAGGTACAACCAAATTACCACCTTTCAGCACCCTCCTTCCCCAGTGCCACCACCTCCTTCTCCAGCAAGAAGCGCTGCTGCCAGGCTGACTCGCCACGCGTCGGTTCTCGTTCTTACCTGAACTCGGGCCTCAGTGAGCTTGGTTCTCTGAGCCAGCTCCTCTCGTGTGTAGATGTCTGGGTAGTGGGTCCTCTCGAAGGCCTTCTCCAGCTCCTCCAGCTGCTCAGCGGTGAAAGTGGTTCGGCTGCGGCGTTGCTTCCGCTTCAGAGGCAGGTCTGGTTCAGATTCAACATCGGAGCCTTCATCCAGCCTGTTGCCTGGGTAGGAAAGAAGTCAGAAATTGTGTTTGCATGGGTAAAAAGCAATAGGGAGGAAGGCTGTTGAAGCAGTTAGACATGGCAGTAATCTCAGTTCTGTAATGAAAGTGTCCATCAAAACAAATTATCTCTCCCTGTGCAATGTAGCTATCAGCTTTCTACTGCTACTGAAGTTTCCTTCTACTATTTTTTCCCCACATCGTAAGAAGACGATCTAACAAAGTAAGATTTGTTTGCATGAACGGGATGGCTCAAAGTCCACAGTGGTTACAGTGAAAGAGCTTCCAGTTGTTGACTCATTTCAATAAATTTCCATTTTTAATTTGGAATGACTGCTTTAATAAGAGTTGCACATTTTACATTGAATATACATAGAAACTGAAATGGGTGCACAAAGATTTCAACACATGATGCTGTGGCTTCTGCAGCTATTTTCCTCTTGTGTTTTTTCAAGTATTAGAATTTGATATTTCAAATTTTTAAAGCACCTTGGGAAGTAAAGGAGAAATAGGAGGAACTTCTGCATTTGGGAAAAATATTTCTTGCTCCCCTTCATCTCTGGGTTGGACTGCCCACAGGACACAGTTCTTCTCCTCTTACTTTGCAGATTTCAGGGGGCCTTTTACAGAAAGTCAGACTCTGTGAGCACTGAGGTGGACAAAAGTCCTCCACCAAGGTCTATTCGTTCACCCATTTCCTCCACCTTCCCTTGCCCTGGATCTCTGCCCTTCCCTTCTCCGTACCTTGAACCTCAGGCCACACCTGGGGTTCAGGCCCTTTGCTTTTCTCTCTCCTCTGTAGCCAGAAGATAATGAACTTGTCTGAGCAAAATTAAGCTGGGCTTGCTGACCGTAAGTGCGGTGCAGACAGTGATGTATGGAGGATCTCAGCAAGGACAAAACTGTATGTCTGCCTTTGGGACAGTGAAAAATGTGCCAAGGGATCACAGCACCAGAGAAGGAAGAACATGGTATATGGAGCCTTTAGGCTAGGTGAGAGATCTGGCCTCTGTCACCTTAGGATCATAGAATCACTAAGGTTGGAAAAGACCTCCAAGATCATCTGGTCCAACCATCCCCTTACTGCCAGTGTTACCCAAGTTTCCACTCACTCTCATGAAAAGAAGCTCATTAAATGTGCAAAATTATTATTATTTTTTTTTAACCACGCTTGGCTTATCTTTCAGAATAACTGTACAAACATTAGACAGAGCTAAAACACCATGCTCACAATTTTGTTTCCCTTTCAGGCAAACCTTTCCTAATTTGGGATCAGAAATGGGATTTACATATGCTCACCTTGACAATAAAGTTCCCTAAGGTTAGTAATAGTGCTTTGCAATCTCGTTATGTGCCGGTCCTATGTTATCATCACCCACAGTCTGCCTTTTTCTTTTCAGAGCTGGGAACGACAGCTGTGACTTCCCCAACAGCTGCTCAAGAATGGTGGCAGTTTGAGGAGGAGGAGGCAAACATCCCACCAGAGCTCACTTGTTTATACCGAGAAGATCGCAAAAAGCCACTGAATTGAGTTGCTACAATACAAAAATTCTTTTATTGTCTTGAGGCTTCGCTATGAGGCGATGTCGGAACTGAGTAACTCCAGTTAAGCAACGCCATCACTTCAAAGCTCTGCCTTCTTCTAGCTCTGGCTTACCAATGCACGGCGTCTTGAGACACACCTGTGCTGTTAGATCAAAACCCTTTTATTTCTCACTGAAGGCAGTGAAAAATTCACTGTTGACTTCAGGGGACCAGCATCTGTCCAACTTTTTCAAGACAGTTCTAGCATACATAGTAGAAAATGGTTACTAAACTAGCTTTTTGGTTACGTCCATTTTCAGGGAAGGTCTGGAATCTCAAGTGGTTAACAGGAACATCTGTACTTGAAAATAACAGCCCTGCACATCTGCATCCCAGATGATTTGGTGCAGGTAGAAGCACATCTGGGCCCCAGAGTGCCATGCTGCGCAGAAGCACATCTGGAAACCTACAGCATACAGTAAATTTCCTTAAGTTGATCACTTAAATCACCGACTATTATTGGTTTAATTACTACCTTCTCTGGTGATACAAAAAAAAAGGGCATAGGTGAGTTTTGGTCCAGAATGTGAGAGGGACAGTGTGAGGAGGGAAGGAAAATCCACTAGGTATCATCTATCTCTGCAGCAGAGCATGTTTCTTTACAGCTAACACACAATCCTCTCTGGTTAATGTACCTCACTGCAGCAGTGATGCTCTTTATCACAGGAGTTATCATTTGTGGCATGTTTCACACCTGGTCCAACAAAGGCCCAGCCTGCCTGGCAAGTAGTGCAGTGACAGCGATATCAAAGTGACTTTTTAAGATTTAACTCTCCTCCCACCCACTTGATAGAGGTGCTGTAACATCTGCTACGGCCCACCACTTGTTTGGTGCTCACTACACACGTAGCAAGGCTGGGATCCAGCACCTCCCCAGGTGAGGAAAGGCCACAAAATGACCTGCAGCCTGTTTCATCTCCCATGCTTTGCTCACTTTTTTGCTGTGAAGGTCTGCAACGGAAACAGCCCAACTTCCTGCAATAGCTTTATGCTCCTAATTAACTACCCCTGATTGGACCACAGTGTTTTGGGAGAGGACAAGCAGTTGTCACAAGTCCTGTTCACAGCAGCACCAGTGACTCTGCCGGCATTCACCCTGGCTACAGGGCTAGAAAGGCCAAACCTCGCAACATAATTTGATGTGACACTTTCTATCCGCAAGCCTCCCAGCAGCTCCCAGCTGGCATTTATCTCCATTTTACAGCCGTGGCGGGGATGGCGGAAGTCACACACCTACGGTCACCCAGTGAGTCAGGAGCAAAGCTGGGAAAAGAAGCCGCAGCTCCTCATGCCAAGTCCGAGGCTCCAACAACCCGACTACAAAGATGAAACCGAGAGAACAAGAAAAATCCCAGGGCATGTCTGGAACCAGCTGGTCTTAGTACGATGCAGCTGCTGCTGTCAGACAGACTCACTAAATAATATAGGAAGTCTTTCGGCTGAGACAGGCTGCAGTAAGAGCCTGTTATCTAATGCATCCCCATCATCAGGGGACAGTCTCCTTTACCTGCCTAACATGCGATTCAAAGATCTATCAGTTTTTGTGTTTTTTTTTTCCATTCCTAAGTGGCTGAAAAGTGCCAGACAAACCATTACCAAAACCTCTACAAAGTTTCTGTGCAAGGAGAAGTTTCACAGAGCTGCGAGAGTAACTCAAGGAAAACTCCCTTGCTAGGCAAGTCTGGGGGGATCCATCCAAAACCTAAACGCTTTATTTCTTGCCACACATCCCTGTGTGGAAAACAGATGGAACATAGCAGTACCACCAGCACCAGCCGAGGGAGAATCCCCGTTTGCAGCACAACCGGGCAGTCACTGCAGCAGTAATTGCGTGTGCTGGCAATTAACTCAGCACGGACAGCAGTGAACACCCTGCACATAGAAAGGTGGAGAGATATCCGGCAGCAGCTTCTTGTGTGGCTTACCGATCACTGGTTGTGATGAAGGATGGGAAACAGCTAGCTGTCCGATAGGCAGCTCCCCCAGGATGTCATACTGGCTGAAGACTGACAGAAAAGAACGGAACAGAGGTGAATGGAGGGAAAAAATCTCATAGGAGGACGAGCCAGGGAAAAGGGAAAAAAAAAAAAAAGAGTAGTGTGTGTTTTACAGGACACACCGATCCCAGCACTGCATTTTCAAGAGCTATTTCGTCTTTATTATTTAGCAAAACTGTTTGGTAGCTCAGAAAGAAAAAAAACGAACTGCTGCAATCTCTCTGCTTTGCAATACTTCCGGAAAAAAACATAAACTTCAATATGGGAATGAAAATAAATTTGTAAGTGTGAAAGTTCCTAATTTCTTCCCTCTGTTCGGAGGGGGCTACACAAATGTGGAGGCTCCTTCTCAGACCAGACCCAGCATGGCCTGTGCCAAAGAAACCACATGAAGGGACTTGCTGAAGGTCTGCGTGGACCAATGTCAAGCCCCACATCTTTAGGGAGAAGGAGCTGGGGAAAACCAAACAAAACGGTTCTTTCTCCCCATGGAATGAAGTGTGGGCAGAGCAGGGGTGCAGGTGTGCCTCAGGATGACATAGGCACAGTGACAAACAGAAGCCTGGGCTTGTCCTGCGACCCATTCTAGCATGAGGAAATGTGTAAATTATGGCCCACAAACTCAACATTCCTGAATAATGCTGCTGCTTCGGGTTGGGGTACAATTAACATGAGCTGGGCAGAGCTCTTTGTAGGGGTTTTAAAGGAACAGAAGTGGACTGGGGCTTGAGGAAAGGAGCAAGGAAAACCCTCTGTAATTATGGACTGAATTTGTCCTCCCTCTCCTCAGCCCCTTCCCTCTTCTACTTCCCTTCCTCCCCCTCTCTCTCCTCCACCTCCATTGACTGCTTCTGGGCGCTTCTTAGCCCTGGAGTTAAATTAATCAACAGGATTAGGCGGAATCGGCCACAACAAGACACTCCAGGCTCAGACTGAGCCCTTGATGCTCTGTAAGGACCTGCTGCCTTGCCTTGAAGCACCTTGGTGCCGTCTGGAGCGATTGGCAGACAGGACCAGGCATGAAAACGCATTCATTAAAGCGGGGCTCGGATTTTGTTAGCAGGTAAAGGGGAATCACACATTCAGTGTTTCTTCTCTCTTTGTCACCCTCTCTCTCTCTCTCTCGTTTCCTCTCTCTTTCTCTCTTGCTTTCAGCTGCACCATCCTAAAAATTAAATGGGCGTCGGAGGGGAGGGATGACGAGGAGGAAGGGGATGGCTCTATGGAGGGCTTTGCTTTAACCCTTATTCACAAAGCTTTTCATCCACCAAAGCTGTTGGCTTTGGCGTCCCAACAGCTACCCCTGCACACACTTACATACGTTTCTCTAGTCCTGTACATACACGAGCATCAGGGCAGGCTATTTTGTGCTAGAGGACAGCTAAAGAGGCTCTCAATGGCCTTGGATAGGACACTTCACCTGCCACATGATACTTTTGATGCTTACACTGCCTTAATCATTGGAGCCACATTGCCACGAGCCGGTAAGGAGGCACCCATCCCACAGCTGGAAATGCCTCGATTGTGGGTACCTTGTTAGGAGGGCCCAAAATAATAAAATGGGACAAAGATCTGCATAAGTGCAACACAGCCACAATGCTATTCTCTTCATTCCTGCTCTATTTCCAAGCACTCTTACTGAATTTAGCAGGCTGAGACTGTAACAGGCCACAACCTAGTTCTGTGATGTTGGTATCTCCTTGCTCTTTTTTTTTCACCTGCTTGTGAGACCAGCCCCTTGGCAGAACTCTAAATATTGCAGCAATAAGCAGCTTTTCTATGCTATTGAAAATAAAAGTATCCACGCACCTGATCAGACTACCTAAACAAACAGAAATATATCTTGGCTGAGGAGACAAAGCAGAGCCAGAATAAAAGTCATACAGGAAAATAAGTCCATAAGCAAGAAAGAGGAGTCCCTGTGCGGCCCATAACTAAATAATTACATACTTCAGAGCTCCTATTGCAACAGGACAGACAGAATCACACAGAATCACAGAATGTCAGGGATTGGAAGGGACCTTGAAAGATCATCTAGTCCAATCCCCAGAAGGTGTGATCCTGGCCAGTGCATCTATAGCAGAGCCTCTGGGTAGAGCAAAGTCAGATGAGGACGTGGCAGAGGGCTCTGCTGTTGTTCTTAGCCATGGCACATCTGTCGGGGCAGTGCGGGTGGCACTGCACACCCCTCAGAAGCATGCTGCCATCCAGGTGGGATACCAAGGATCAGCAAGACGCAGCCATTTATTCAGAGCATCTCCCCTGCACTGCACCTGCAGTCAACAGCTTCAAAAGCAAGAGCTGAAACTCTCCCCGACTTCTTAGCATCTGCCTTTCCCTCTGGCAGAAAGCAAACAAAACCCATCAAAATGCAAACAAGACTATGGAAAGCCTGAAAGAAGGAGACACAGTGGCAGCATCACAGACACGGAATTGCATTGCCTAGATTTTTCTTCCTAATGCGAAAACCAGAACAGCCTTTTCTCTCTCTTCTTGGAAAAGGATGAAGTCTTGAGCTCACAATGAGAAAGAGATACGTATTTGTGTGCAGAATAAGCCCCACTCACCTCCAAGCCTATTCAACAGCAAGTGGAACTGCAAAGAGGGGACAGAGGTGTTTCAAATTCATCTCTCATCCCCCCTCCCCTGTCCAAGTGCATTCCCAGATTAAAAAAATAAATAAAATAAAACAAAACAAAATAAAATAATAGACACAACCCATACAATAAACCTTGGGTTTCCCCCTCCTTTCCCTTTCCAACCAGTAAACTCCCCATTCCCCTGCGTTTGCTCATGCCTGTGCAGCTGTGTTACAGTTTAACATAGTTTAGAGGGCTGTGGTGTGGAGCAGAGGCAGAAAACGAATCACATAATAGTTGATATGCGTTTTAATCAAGTAATTCGGCCCAAGCAGAATGATAGTGCCTGTTGGTGGGGTGCCCTTGAATACCAAACAGACTGGGTAGCAGGTCTAGGAAAATGAAAAAGTCATTTACAGCTCAGCTGGGGACTGCAGTGTTCAGCAAAGCATTAGTGTGGGGGCCTTAGGAGATAAAGGTTTGGGTATTTTTCTTTTTTTTTTTTCCTTTTTCTTTCTTTTTTTTATTTTTTTTTCAGGCACTGAACTGGCCAGCTGTAACCAAAGCACAGGCTGAGGTAATGCCCATTATGGGTTGTACAACTCAGAAATAATACAGCGGGGCTGATGCTCTCAAACAGGGGTGCAGGGAGAGAAAGGCAGAGTGCATGCCTCGGGGGAACGTGGAAAGGTGAAGGTCACAGTGAGAGGTGTTCCGCAGCTAGGTAATTCCCTCCTCGTCTCAAGATCTCTTCTGAATAAGCGTGGTCTTATGTGGAAGGAGGAGCTGCAGGAAGGATGGAGAGAGGAATGCTGGAGGTTTCATAGATGAAAAGGGAGCAGATGTAAAAGGCACCCAGACATGTAGTGTCTGAGGGGATGCAGCCAGCCAGCAGGACAGCCCCAGTGACAACCACACCACCTATTCTGGCTTGGGACTAGCGGTCTGACTTCCTTCGTGCCTCAATCCCAGGGATTCAGCCTGGAGGAGCCCCACATTCATGTGTGGGGCTTGAAGACAAGACCTGGATCAGTCTGGCAAGCTTTAACTGGTTCTGGCTGTCCTACTTCCCCAAGCACTCTGCCTGAAGTTACTTTCCTCCCAGCTCTGCCAGAATTTGCCTCTTAACTCAGCCTGGTTTGGAGCCTTTAAGAAAACTCTTATATGAGAGCATCTCACCTGGCACTTCACCTTGAAATATATACGTGCCTCTAAACAAGATAAAATTCTCCTTGGTCAGGGTGCTTAGGATGCACAGGGGTCCAGAATTCACCTCCATTTGCCATTATAACTTGTCTGCGTCTCCTTGAACAAGTGGCCTCTGGGCTCAGATCCAGCCAGGTTTTTAGGAATAACTACAAGCAGAGAGCTGCAAGACTTTGGAAAGAAAAACCTAGAGGGCTCGTTTTCCTTGGGAGAGTCATCTATCACTTGCATCTCGCCAAGGTGAGGACTCGCATGGAGAAAGGATGCAGCCAAAGGATGCAGCTCTCCTCTGCACTGCTCTTGGTGTGACCGCAGCTGTCCCAGGCAGCCCGCTCAGGCTGGGAACAAAACTTCCAGCTCTGAGCCCAAGGTAAGCTAGATGAGGGCTTTTCCAGCCCCACAGAGGAGCAGGAATTGCATCCCTAACCATTTGCTCATTCCTAATCCGTGCCACGCATACAGACGAAGCACGCTCCTTTGCTGACACCAGTGCAGCTCTGGTAAAAGCCAGGAGCTGTACTCCTTTATCCCGGGGGGGAGGGATCTGGCCCCGGAGGCTCCATCTACTCTGCATGTGAAAGTCGTAAGAGACATCAGGGCCCCAGCAAACCCCACTGCAAATCAGGGCCTGGCAGCCAAGGTACCAGCTGTGGTGCCCCCACGCAAGGACGCACGGTCACAAAAAAGCACAACATACTCTGTTCCTGGCGAGTAGCGAACAAAACCAAATCATCCAGAACATTTGGAGAAAGATAGGGAGGGAGGCAGGGAGAAAGAGAGCCTATGTCTACAACAGCCTTTGTTAATTCCCAGCACTGGTCTGAACATAAACAGATGGAATATCCATCAACTCCAGTCGTCTTTTCTTTTCTTTCAACTTTTTTTTTTTTTTTTCTAGTTCTCGCCTCCCTGCCCCCTCCACCCCTAACACTCTTTCTTCTGGCTTTTGTTTGGCCTTTTAAAGAACCCCGAGGTAATGAGGCCTGCCCCAACTCCCCAGCACATCTGTGAAGTCCATAAAAGGCCCCTTTTTCACTTCAATATTCATAGCCGCGTGTTTGTAGCAGGCGCAGGATCCAGCGGAGGGCTGCACGAGAGAGTCTGCAGGGGCTTGCTGGCTCCTCTACTTGAATTGAAATGATGTAGTCAGAGAGGCATCAATAGCGCTCCCGAAAATGGGAAGCAAAGGGAAACCAGCTGGGATACAGGGGAAAGGAGGAGAAGAAAAGGTCTGATCACTTTTTCTGGAGTTTTCCCTTTTTTGCTTTCTTCCCTTTATAGCGTCATCTCTCCAGTTCCCTTATAACAATTCCTCGCAGATGTATGGAAGCCGATGGAGCAGCGCAAACATGTCCCAGTCGAGGAGCAGAGAGTTGCACGGGAGTGCCTGGGGTGCTGGAAGCCCTGCTAGCATTAAGGATGGGAGAGCTGATCCTGCCTTGATTTACCTATCAAAGAAGCAAGCAAACCCAGGCCAGATCACTGGGCACAGGAAGCCAGGCCCTTTAGCTGGGCAAGGAGGACTGGCACACAGGTACAAGGGGCTGAGGAAAGCTCCTGATACCCTGACCCAAGGCAGAAAATGCACCCATTTCACTTGGCACTCTTGTGTCCTGCTTCAGCCCTGCTCCTGGCAGAGGTACCCGGGCTAAGTACTAACACTATGTCTATGCCATGCCTTGACTGGCCTGAAGCTCCAGCTGGGGGGCCAAGGAGATGCAAGGACACGCTGGTGGTACCCAGCTGGATGTAATCCCACTCTGTGCTGCACCCATGCTGCTTTTCCCCCAGCAGCAAGAGTACACAACATCGCAGCCACTGTAATGAGGTGGGGGGGAACCTCCAGGAGCCCATTGCACCAGTCTGACTCCTTGTTCTGTGCACAATGCAATATCTGACCCCTCCCTGCATGCGCTCCAACCACCCTCTGAGGGTGCCCGGAGGTACAAGCACCACCATAGAAAAGGTCCTGTGCTATCCAAACACCTTCAGGAAAACAACACTCACATCCACAGGAGGGAGGCATTGAATGGAGCCCAGCCAGACGCCTAGCACCTCCAGGCAGCTTTTGCCCTTACACCTTGGTTCTGATACCGGGAATGTGTGCCTTTGTCCCAGCCCCAAGCCCTCATCCTTAATCTAATCCGGTGCTTTTTCCTTGGAATTTTCCCCGGCGCCAACTGAGCAAGAAGCACCACACTAAGGTCTCAGCCATTGGTTTCACAGATGCTTGTCTGGGACAACCCCTGTTCCTCCTGACTTTGTCCCAGTACCCCCCTGCTCACATACTTGCCGTGCTGCCACCCTTCCTGTTACAGTCCTGGGCCCCGTGTGCTCTGCCAACACATCTCAATCTCAGCTGATGGCTGCCTTGCTATCCCTGCCCTGGGGTCCCTGCACAGCTCTGTCACTGCTCCTCTATCCCAGTTTGTGACAAGTTCTTTTATTTTCATCCTCAGCCCCCGTATAGATCTGCCAGTGGCCCTTAATCTTGTCCTGTAGTTCCTCTGCTGTTCCAGCTCTGGGCCTCCCTGGCTGGATACATCGAGTTAAAGACCTTTCAATATAAGACTCTTTCAGGAAAGATAAACAAATTTAACCTCATAAACCTTTCCCAACCCTGAAAAACCAGCCTGTGAGAATGAGGCACCAGAGACCACTTAACCACACATGAGAAACACATTCCTCCTGCTGTTTGCAAGCCCTGCTTCATTTATCTGAATGTCAGAGCGACTGCCTGAAGCCAAGAGGTGTGTGAGAGTGGGCACGAGCAGCCACTTTGCTTCCTTTACTTTGTCTTCTACCGTGTCTGTGGAAGCAGAGGGAAGTAGTAAGAGTCATTAAGGCAGGTGTCTCAGGAGAATATCTGTTTCTTTTTCCCCTCTTCTGCTTCCTTCCCTTTCTCGTGCCCGTATGCTTTATGCATACTCACTGCGTGCATACACATCCTCTCTTGCTCCACCGCTTCCACTTGCTTCCCTGGTCTCTCTGCTGTGCTCCTGCTGGCTCCTCAGTCTTTTTCTCTATTTATAACCCTCCCCTGCCTACTTTTCTCCCAACGCACACAAACACTCACAGCTTTACATTCATTTCAGCCCACAGAGAAAACTCCAAAGTGCAGGAATGTTAACAGCTCCAGGAGAAAAAGGCCCACGAGCAGAGCGTGCCCCTCACCAGGTTGGCCAACAGCGACTTTGGCTGCCACCGAAAATGTGTTGAGAAGCTGGACTGTGACATTTGCCTGCAATTGAACCCCTCTGCTTGTCTCTGCTGCTCTCTGCTAGCTGAGCTGGGAGAAGAAAGAGAAGAAAGAAAAGCATAGGGAGGAGAGAATGCAAGTGACAGAAAGAAGGATTGAATGAAGGAGTGAAAAGAAAGAAAGATATCCCTGCGCCGCTTGGTCCTTTATCAGCCCTGTCATCTGGTGCAGGGCCCTGCACGCATTGTCTCACCTTGGACAAAACAAAAAGGCGTTTTTTTGTGCAGATTCCTTTAGAGCTGCCAGAGCCCGCACCTTAGGGGGTCGCTCAAGGCTGAATGTGCAGCTGACAGCCCTGTGCAGCCCGATGTGATATCAATAAACTCCGACACGTCAACTCTTCAGCACAGCTCATGTGGAAGGTACGGCTTGAATATTAAAACCTCCAGCGGCCGGGAAATAAGCTTGGGGTGGAGAGAGGGGAGGAGGTGGCTCGGAGCAAGATGAGGTTGGTGAACGAGGGGGCAGTGTTAGCAAAAGCTAGGGGCAAGGCAGCCAAAAAAATCACCATTTCGGATCTGCTACCTGCTGTCTGTGTAACCGTTCAGTGTCTTTGCTCCTCTTCTTGACCACCGGTGAGGACAAGAGGCACACGGGCTTGTGAGATGGCTTCCACTACAGGTCCTGGGACAGGGATTCTCTGCTGGGAACCAAGCTGGGCAGGAGCCCAGCAGCCAAAAGAGAACCTGAGCCCACCTGCTCAATATTCTGCCCTGCCTCTTGCTTGGTGGACATTTGCTTCAGACGTGTGTACAAGGCAGCAAATTGCCCGCCTCTGCACACTGCTCTGTATCACACGATGCTGCTCCAAGGCATTGACCGGTGACAAGGTCCCAGCTGAGCTGCTGGCAAAGCTTCCAGCCCAGAGCGACAAGTGCCTGTTTTGCCAGTGGGATGCTGAAGCATGCTAACAACTTTTTGCCACTTCTGACACCTTCCAGAAGAGTAGGAACAGCAACATGACAGAAAGTGCTGGTGCTCATTCGTGCCTGCTGGCACTGGCTGCAAAACATTCCCTACTTTCCACCATTAGGTTCCAGAGTGAACACACCCAGCTCAAACAGCAGAGGCAACTCACTCCACAGAACTCAAGCGTGTTAAGCTCAGAGCCAGACGAGGCTCTCTGAAGACTACATAACAGCCACAGCCTCTATTTCAGCTCAGATGACAGCTCTGGAGTTTTAACTTTGACACAAAGGTTAGAACATATTTTTTTTCCTGAATTAAATACTTGGAGCTCCCCTTGGGAAAGGGGAACAATCCCACCACCAGAAGCAGAGCTGTGCCGAGGATGTCCTTCAGTCCTGACAAAGGCAAGACACAACTGCTGCGTGAGGCCATGACCAAGAGAGAACAGCAAGTTTCAAAGCTTGGCTCTACAGAGGAGCTTTACCGGGAGGTAGATAGCTATAGATGCATAATATTCTGTGTTTTTTTATCTGCCAAGAGTTCCTCGGGATACATGACTTCATTCTTCAGCTATTTTAAAATGTAACAAGGGATCTTTCAGGGGCTTGCGATGATCTCTTTCCCTCTCGGATTGTGATTCTATGAGGCAACTGTGCCCTGACAGACACACAGCATAAGCTGAAACCCTTCACGACTGCTTCTTGCTTAGGAATTCAAGACGAGGAACAAAGTCAAAAACATTTCCCACCACCGTCAAAGCAGAAAGATGTATTCAGCAGAGCTCTGCTCTTACAGATGGAGAGACTGAACATGTGCAGAACACTGCTTTTGCCTGTCAGTCACGGATGGGGACAGGTACATTTGTCACTAGATCTATTTTGGTTAGAACAGCACAGATCTTGAGATTTTCAGTCCAACAGCCAAATTCCCCAAACACAGGCAGGTGGTGTAATCCAGGATAACCTGAAGTAACATCTGTTTGACTGGACTTTTTTGTTTGATGGTTTGTTTTGTTGGGGGTGTGTGTTGTTTTAAAAACTTTTGTTTACTTTTCTTTTTTTTTTTTTTTTTTTAAAAAAAAGCAGGTAGTCAAAACAACTCAGCAGCTGACCTGAAATGAAAAACTTCAGCTCAATGTTGACCATGTGCCCTTTGACAGTTCCAGAAGCTAAGGCAGCCAAGCCTTGCCCTGCTGTTTAGAGACACAGAAACCTACCCAAAAACCAAGCAGTGGAGGGGTACAACAAGGAAGTTCTCACCCTCAGCTTGAACAGACACACCAAGTGCACAAAAACAGTCACAAGAAAAATATTTTTCCAGCTACTGAGGAGCCTGCATGAGAATCACCCACCCTCCAAGGGGCTTGGTAATATGTAAGTTAGTTCCACGCCACGTAATTTTGAAAGCTGAGCACTGACCATGCAAAAGCCTAACCCCTTTCATCCACCCCTTCTTCCCAACCAAATTTTACAGACCAGAGAAAATTAGCTGGAATGTTTAATGAACCTTTTGATATTCATACTTCTTCAGCTGGTAAATAATTTCATTCTGCACGCTGAGGACATTCAGGGTGCAAGCATGGAGATTTTCCTCTTGGGATCGAGCAAGCTGGCTTAGCTAAATTAAGAAATTACCTCCCCTGAAATTTGAAACACTTCAAAAATGCAGTTGCCTACATTGTCCAGATTCTCTGTGTTTTGGGGTGTAAAGCATTAACTGTTACTTGTATTTCTGTAGTTCCTACAGCCCAATCCTAGGGTTAGGTGGGAATTTTGCACTGTACTGAAGCAAATACGGACAAATAGTTGCAGAAGGACCCGACAAGGGAAATAGATGGTGGAAATTCATTTTACAGGTCTAAGTCAAGACTAGAAATAAAACATGGATGTCCTGGCTCCCAGGCAGCTGCTAGGTGCATTGATTGGGGTGTTATAATCTAAAAAAGTATCAAAAAAATCATGGATTGGTCCAATTCCTCACACCTCACCAGGTGCACTGCATAACTCCTCCTATATCAAGCCTCAAGCTCCTGCTTCGGTGGAAACACACCTTTCTGAAAGACACCACTTTGCTGAGTATCACCTACAGCTCTAACACATTATTCATGTAATTGATTAGCCAGCCCTTCTTCCTTCAACACTTCCCCTCCATGCCTAAAAATTCCCATTTCATGCTTCAGAAAACCCAGACAGACCAAGCTCTTGGGCTGCATGAGTTTGCTGGACAGCCCCATTGCTGTCAGCAGCAGCAGCGAGGCAGACCCTGCTACTAAACAGCGAGCAGAGCGCTCAGATGCCATCTAGCAAATCCAACCGGTCAGCAAAGGTCTGAACTCAAAGGTGCCCTGTGAGAGCAGGAGCGTTGGTTTGTTTTGGTGGATGTCTCCTAACCAGACAAGCCAACAGTAAGACAACGCTTAGAGGTTGGACTCGATGATCTTGAGGTCTCTTCCAACCTAGAAATTCTGTGATTCTGTAATTCTGTAACGTCCTCCACCATGCAAAATAAACCATGCGATAGGGCAGTCAGAAGAGTAAGCAACGGACCCAAACACGAAACCTCGGTAAAACGCGTGCTGAAGAGCTGGGCCATACTGCCGGGATATTAATTTTAACCCTGGACGTGACGTGGTTTCGAGGAGAAACCCCACCGGGATATTCAATCACGGGGCTCCGCTCGGCAGCAGCAGGAGCCAGCCCCGTTCTGGGAATGGCGGGGCTGCCCCGGGTCACGTAGCCACCGCTCCGCTCCCCACTGCGAGGGGCCCCAGCGCTGGATATTTGCAACCGGCTTTAGCGTCACAGTGGGAGCTGGAGAGGACTTACCAGCCCTTTGTGCTGGATACGCTTTTCGGTCCAATGCTGCCAGCGCTATCACTATTAGAAATGCCACCAGAATACAGGATAGATTTTCCACTCCCTTCTCATCCATTATCTTATCTGTCTGTATTGTCCCCGGTTTGGTATTGGGCTCAGGGACAGCTGACACACACACAGACACAACTCAAGAAGTTCCAGCAAGCCTTGAACCTCATCGCACGGGCCATGACAGGGTCTTTTGAAGGCACGCTTTGCACACTGTGTCTCTGCGATCTGCGCGAGATGCTGATATTTCTGGGAACGACTTTCAAAGCGCAGCACACACCCCATACCTACTAAGTATTAGGTGGAGGCACCCATCCCAACCCAGCAGACACCGACCACTCCCTTTGTACCTAAGAACAATCTTCCCCTCGTTGATTATGAAAGATTTTGCCTCGTGCTGACTCCGTGGGAGCTTTGTCGCACCAGGTGCTGAACAGAGCCATGAAGAAGTGTGGTACCTGCTCCACAAGCCAGGGTCAGCCACGTCGGGCATGTGTGCCCTCTGAGAGCTGGGGCAAAAACGTCTGTGCTCTGCTTAAGCTCCTTTAGTTTGTAACAACCGGCCAAAGCCAACCTTAGAAAAACAGTAAGAGCAGTGCAGATTTTTCTTTCCTGCAAGTGTAATCTAACATTTGTATTATTTTGGTTTTCTGCAGAAATTCACTTGGATCAACTTCATACCCAGAAGACAGAAATGTTTCCCTCACAAAAATTGATGTTTCCATCAAAAACATGTACAAACTAGATCAGGTGCATACTTTGGTATATAAAAAAGTGCCTGTATTTATAAAAATAAGTTTTTTTTAGAGATAGAAATAATATTTAGATTTAAAATATTTTCATAGCTCATAGTAATGATAACAAATTATAAGGAATTATTTAAGTGTAACAGTTTTCACTAAACCGAAGTTGCGTTCTTTAAATTGGAGTCCATTCTAAACACTTAGATTTCAAAGTTTTTGTTGATGGCACTCAAGATTATTTCCCAAACCTGCACAATGTCACCCTCTGCTGACGCATTCAAATATAAGTTTTTATTAAAAAAAAAAAAAAAGAAAAAAGAGAGAGATAAGTGGTCAATTTAATCCCTAATCCTGCCTCTGACAGTTCCCAATGGCTGATACTTCCTGGCCGAGGCATCGGCTACCCTGTAATTATCTCCTACACCCTTCGCTCAGCGGAGGCGATGGTGCTCTGCCCAACACCAGTGAACTCATAGCTGACTTGCGCAAAAATCTGGATCAGCTTCTTCATTAAAAATAGTCATGCAGTGCGTAGGATCCACATGGGGCAGTGTCTAAAAGTTCAGCTGCTATCTAAGTTATCTCGAAAAAGCTGGGCTGGAAAAAGTCTCTCATGAACCACACAGAAATCTACATATGAAAGATACTTACATTGATAAAAAGAGAAGAAAAGTCCATAAACACTTCATTACTTGATGGCAAGACTCTGCTATGAGAATTGAAAGTCTAAGATGAATTAGAAGCTGGCTAATTAAGGCCATTAGTAACTATTATTTGTTAGAAAATATTTTATATTCATGAGAAAAGGCTGGAGACCCCTTTTCCACCTTCACCCTGCGTTGTCTCACTGTGCAGAGGCACTTAGCCACTTGGTTTAACATTCTGTCTGCTCACATGCACACAAAAAGCACTGATTTAACACCATTCTCTCAGCACTTGCCAAGCCCTGTTCCATAAGCTTTAATTTGAGATAGAAATTAAACTCAAATGTTTTCTTCTGGTACTTCCTGGGTCCAAAGAGCCAGGTGAATTTAAATACAGCAATACATAGAACTTAATAGCAAGGCACGCACCAAAATACAGACTGTGACAAGTGGGGCAAGGGCAATATTTACCATATACCAATAATGTTTGGGCCTTTTAATATGCTATGCATGACACCTAAAGGGGATGACACCTAAATCTGAACTGCTCAGCGTGCAAAAAAGGCTGCACCTATAGTTTCCATCTCACATCCCCATCCCCAGGGCATTCCTCGTAGGCACTGACCATAAAGACAACGTCAAGGAGACAAGATATTTTGCTGTGCTCCAAATGACCATGAGAGGGGAGATGTAAAGATTAGAAACTGTGCTGGGGGAAGCGTGATCCCTGCATCCACCTGGATGACAGCATTTTTCTCTGGTCAGACTGTTTGTTTGGTGAAAACTGCCTCCTCCTACTCCTTCTGCCCATCACGGCTCTCTCCTAAGCCAGGGATAACAAAATAACAGAGCTCACGAAGAAGGCTAGGAGTTTTTTGTTTGTTTGTTTTGTTTTCCTAACCCCTCAGAAACCCTAACATCCTCTGAAACCAACCCAACAACAGCTCAGCTGGTCTTCCCTTTATTATTGTTGGAGAGATTTCCTCCAGCCCCTCCCTCCCTATGGATCTGCTGCTAATAAGAACCGTGTAAGTTTGCTGTACACCTGCCAGATCATCAGATGGGCCCAGGAGCCGGCTCGTGTGGTGGTTGTTTTTCCTGGAAGAGAGAGGCTGCGAAGGCAGGGAGTGCTGCAACACCAGGGCTGGCAAACACAGCAGGAGGCACCCCACACACCTCACAGCACCGCACTGGGAGCAGGAATAAAAGGGATGGAGGAGAACAGAAGCACATAGGAACATTAGCCCTCAGTAAGCAACACCCTCAGAGGCTGTTAAAAAGCAAACCGTGCCTCAGCAATGTGCTTGGCAGAGAGAGGAGTTCGGCAGAGGCTGACCTTAGCACGGGACTTGCTGCGTGTTCCTCTTATCGTGCTCACCCCTGCCCAGCGCGGACATTTGGCCTGAGCATAGCTGCACACATGGGGCTGTGCTGACACATCAAACCCTTCAGGGAGCAGAGCCAGGCACAGAGCAGGGTTGGCACGGAGCAGGGTTAGCACCGACCACTGGAAGGGTCCAAGGCTGCAGCAGGGTGCTGGGTCCCTGCTGGCCCTGGAGGTGCTGGGCCAGTATCACCCAGACTGGCCGGCCATGCTCGAACATGCAGGCCAATGGCTTGTAAGGCTGCCCCGGCAGCCCACAACACTGCAGCTGTCCTGACTGACCAGCCACAGCTGGCTGATTACCCAAATTAAGGCTACTTGACTGATTAATTACCTAGAGCAGGGCTGGTCAAAGAATAGCCTGCCAGGCCCTGCCACACCGTAGCCTGGACACTGTGTTCGCTGGGGTCTGGAAGGTGCCAAGGGGGTAGAAGATACTTCATTTTCCCCTCAGCCAAAAGAAAGGAGGTTGCTGCCTTGCCTCGCATCTAGCTTGAAGGTCTTGAGTGCCTGAGGCATCTGTTTGCTGTGGGAGAGCAGAGGGTGGCTGCACATGTGGGAGGGACCTGGGAATCCCTGAGGTTTTGAGGAGAAGAATCTGAGAAGTTATTCAAGAAGGGTGAAAGAGAGGACAGAAGAGGCTGGATGGTGTTCAGGGAGCAAGAAGGACAGTTACAATCAGGGTGGGTTACACAGGTCCCACAGGAGGAGGAGAATTTTGAGGTCTCCCTGAAGAGAGAGGTGCTGGCTTGTAGGGAAGGTGGATTTAGCAGCATAACTCTGAACAACCAAGAAAATGGGGAGGAAGAAACAGCAAGGAAAAAAAAAAAAAAAAAAAAAAAAAAGACTTAGTAGGTCATTTCTTGCACACGTCCATCAGCCCGAGGCTGTTCTTGCTAGTGAGAGTTTTTCCTTCAAAAGCTCATAGCTCAGTTTAAGTCCCAGTGCTTTCCCTAGCGTCCAAATGCCACAAGAGAGGGAAATCCAGGACTTCACTAACCACTAAGTCCTAAAATCCTTTTTTTTTTTTTTTTTTTCCTTCCCCTCCCTGTCCCTATTTCTTTTGATTCAGACAAAACTTCTGAAGTTGAGTGGACCAAATACGAGGGCGTTTACTCAACGCTCAATTCAGATGTCACAGGGGGTAAATCTCCATAATGCCAGCTGGCGCTTGCTTGAGTGAGCAGTCATTACTTTCTAAGTCAGCTGCCCAGGAAAAGCTGCACCAGGCCTGCAGGAGGTGGCCCTGGTCAGTCTGAAGTGGTAAAGGAGCAAGTCTGCCATTGAGAAGAACGGGGTTTAGGTTCCCTACACCTTCACAGACTTAAAAAATCGGATATAATCTTAAAAAAAAAAAAAACATGTAGCTTCTGGTTTTGCCAGCTGTAAAGCATGGAGTGCAGCACAGTCTGTAGGGGAAGGTAGTTTGCAAGACTCTGGTCAATACTCAATAGTTTGCAATACTCAGACAAGCAGCTTCCCCTGTAAATTGTACCAACTAGACAACTCTGTTCGTGTTACAGCAGCCCGATCTGCTCCATTGAGTTGTCTGTGGAGAGCGTTAATTGTAATTTACGGATGCTAAATTCCTAATAGTGGACTAGTTTAAAATCGCAGGCTCTGTCGAAATTAGCAGTCCGCTGATTCAGAATGGTTAAAAATATGTCTCGCAGGCAGCTACCGACTGAGTGAGATGTACTTGATGTTTTTTTCACTCTGCAGGCAGGACCCCGTGCTTATTTCTTCCAGCTTAAACAGCATAGGACACATTAAAACAGAACAAAGCAAAAAGCCTGAAATGAAAACCTCGATAGTAGGAGGGGGGGAAAAGTTAGTGAAAACTCAATGAAGGCAACAGCCGTTTCTTCCCGCCTCAGGTCTGATTCAATCAGGTCTTTCAAAAGAAACTCCTGTCACCACAAACTGCCTTTTCATGCCAGATTCCTCCGGCTCCCCCTCTCTGCCCCATCCCAGCGACTTCCAACAGCACCGATCAATCTCCGAGCGACACCCTGCCCCCCCGCCCAGCTGCCTCCAGCCACCGCCGTTCCCAAGCAAAAGGCAGCTTCACCCAGGAAGGTGGTGGAAAAAATGTGGACAAATTTCTGATTTGCAACACTCTGTGAATGGGTTTATTGCCATTGTTTGAGTGCAAATGTATAAATAAAGCAAAACGAAGATTCCAGGGTGAGTCCGATGAAAAGCAGAAAACAAGAAATTTTATGGCCATAAGTGGCGTGGGCTAATGGTGATTTTTGAGGCACTGGACCATGGTAGTTACTTAGCTAAATGATTGCTGTGAAACCGGGCAAGAGGCTTATTTCTTAATTACTGTTACATATTATGTCAAGCTGACACTTCGAGGCGTGCTCGGGCACTGATAAAGTTAGCCAAAAAAAAAAAAAAAAAAAAAAAAAACCTACCAAGACACACTTGCCATTCCGAGAGGCTGTTTTTAAAGCATGTTGCTGGGGGGTGATGGCTGGCACTGGGAAAAGGCCGGGCCGGCCCCCAGAAAAGGGTATCCCAGACCCACGCTCTGCAACAGAACAGAGTTAACAGCAGCGCTTACCTCTAGTAGATCCGTAGGATAACAAGACTGGATAAATCTCTGGGAACCTGGCAGCCTTTCAGCTGGCTTGCTCTCCGCTACCATAGCACTGCTCTGAGTGTCTTCGGCTAGCCCAGAGCAAAGCATAACCTCCACAGTGTGGGAGCTGAGCAGGAAAGCCATAGGGGACTGAAGAGCCGAGAGGAGCAATGGCACGAGGATGCAGGAAGTGGACATCCCTGCTATCCAAACGCCCAGAAAGAGCGAGAGCCAGATTTTCCTCCTGGCTGCACAGAGCCCGAGCATTGTAACTGGGAGCATGATTCAGCCCCGAGGAAGGATGCACATGGGATGGATCACAGAGCAAGGCAAAGCAGCGTATTGACCCAATCTCAGTGGAGCTGCTCTCATTTCTAGGGGCTGATTCTAAGCAGAAGAATTCTGTGCAAAGCTCTCCAGAGCCCAAGGTCTGCCAGCATAACCCCAAGCTGCCCTCTGAAGATCACTTAGTCCGACCCCCCCACAGAGCAGGATCACCTAGAGCACCTTGTGCAGGATGGCACCCAGGCGGGTTTTGAGTATCTCCAGAGAAGGAGGTGCTACAACCTCCCTGGGCAACCTGCTGCAGTGCTCTGTCACCCTCCCAGTAAAGAATTGCCCCCTCATATTGAGCCAGAACCTCCTGTGCTTCAGTTTGTGCCCGTTCCCTCTCGTTCTGTCACTGGGTGCAACTGAAAAGAGACCGGCTCCATCCTCTGACACCCTTCCCTCAGATATTTATGTATATAAAGAGGCCTCCCTTCAGTCTTTTCCAGGCTAAACAGGCCCAGTTCTCTCAGCCTGTCCCCGTACGACAGTAATTTCCAGTTCCTTATATATCCCATAGGCTTACAGACCCGCAGCCTGTAGCTTTGACCTCTACTACTTTACAGAATAAATATACACCTATAGAGTTCCACAGATGCTGCCCTCTCTTTGCACAGTGCACCAGGATCTGTACAAATCCTGAGCAAAAGCGTGGTCTCTGCATGGTTTTGTCAGTGTATTTTCTTCCCAGTCTAAACCGGCGCACTCCAGAAGAAGAAATAGAAATTACACATTTGCAGTTCCTTGAAATAATTGGCTCACCACTGGCTTCAGTTGGACATAAACAAACACTAGAGAATATTGGACTAGGAGAGATGTAAAAAAAGTGGCATCACAGTGGTTTTAATTTGATTCAATCGGCAAAATCAACACCTCTATCTCCATGTGACTCTTTAATTTGTGGCATGCAAAGTCCAGACATTAGTTTTACAGCTAGGTCAGTTTTATCCCATGTAAGCTGATTATACCCTGCATTTAGAAAACAAAAACAAAAAAACCCTCGCTATGCAAGAATGCTAATGGCAAAATATATTCACAATTAATTTAATAACCCAAACTGCATAATTGCAACAAGTAAGCTCATCCTGAGGTGTTTAACTTACATTTCATGAGCAGAAAATTCCTCTCCCTGAAAAAAAGAATGGAATATGAAAAGTCCTCACTGAGATTTCTCCCCAGACTGAGAAATTTCATTCCCTTGGAATTAGTTTCTGTCCTCAAAACTCCTCTGAACAAATGTAATTATTTGTAAATTGCAGGCTTGCTTCGCAGCTAGCTGGCCAGGCTCCCGAAAATGCATTGGTTGCCCATTGATGTTGGAGAACAAGTAAGGGCACTCATTCAAAACTTTGGGAGAAGGAAAAAAAAAAAATAGAATGCAAAAGTCAGGCTTCTTTTTTTTTTTAATTCCTTCTTATTTTCCTTTCAGCCCTTTGGAATAATTTGCCTTCAAGAGCCCTGGATTTGCTCCAGTATTTTTGAGGTAGGAAACATGCAGAGGTTTCATTCTTTATTGACTCCATCAGGTTCAGGTTACACGTTGGGGTATAAAATTATAAACAAATGGACGGCATTTACATTTCTGAAGTGTTTCCAATCCCCTCGCCCTCTTGCCCCACTTAAAGGTACATCATAAGCAGTGCCGCGTGGGTAAAGGGAGCCAGGTGCTTAGCCGATAAACAAGACATCCTTTCTCCCCTCTCCTGGAAGTGGCCTGCTCTCTGGCTTGAGTCCAAACTGAAACATGCACTGAGCGGGTGAGTCTCAGGTGAGCCCCAAGGAAATCAGACTTGTGTCCCAAACCCCAAGGTCTGAGCAATTACAGCTTTGTAGTCCCTGTAAGGTGAGCATCCGATGGAGGATAAGCTGTAGGTTGCCTGTTTTCATGGGCAGGTAACCTCTGATCAGAATCAAAGAGAAGGTGTCAAAGAAATGGGGCAGGGATATGCCTGGCAACTGCTGCAGCAGCCCTCTTGGTGCCACTGCATTTTCTAGGGGAACGTTGATTCAGACCAGCTTGGCAAACAGGCCCAGTGGTATTTTCTTCTCTCTGTAGAAAAGAACAGCCATCGCCTGCTCTGTTGTCATATTTGTGACTGGGAAGGGAGGAAGTGGAAATTGTAAAGTTGCACAACCCTAATCAAGGCTTATGGTTCCTGGAGAGAGGAGGGACAAAGTGACACCAGCGCTGCCAATGTCACTTTTTGTTCTAATGTGTTTCAAGCAGACAGTCCTGCCCAACCCTCCAAGCCCCCTGCAAAGATCAGACGCTTGAGCGGCAAGAACGTGCAGGCAGCTGGGGCAGTGCTGGAATCAAAGCCAGCCAAGCCCCATACAAATCACTGAGAGCCAGAGTTTGCCCTTGATATAGTGGGTTGTCATTAGAAGCTGGAAGTGCAACACTTCTCCCAGTAAGATTTAACCTTGACCAAGAAATGGTAATGATGCCACTTCACAATTACTATCAACTTGTGCATCACTGCACGACTGCAAAGTCAGCGCAGGTTGGAGCAAGGGTCCCTACTGATGCATAACCAGAGCTGGGGTGGGATGCAGTAGCTGTGTGAAAGCTGGCGTTTGTTTTGGGGGAATAAGCAAGAACAGGAGTCTGACTGCAACAGAGAAGTTTCCCATGATCATTAAATGCCCAGAGTGGCAGCAGCCCTGAGTCTACCAAGTAGTTAAGGGATCGATAATCATGAAGAGCAATCTCCTCAGAGCCTTGACATGACAAGGACAACAGCTTTAGCATCTTTGCTAGTGGTGTTGAGAAGCACTGGTCCAGAGCTCTTTCACATGAAAAAGGGTAACCTGCTGAATTATTAACAGTAGCTCTTGCAGCACTTGGAGGTTTCTTATCCATCATCCAGCCTCAGGAGATGTTTAGCTAAACCAGAGCAGCAGTGTTCTATGTTATTATCTTAGGAATAAGACAGGTTGGTCATTTTGGTTCCTCGTTAATGCTGGGCACTGGAATGAACACATAGTAAAGTCCCTGCTCAGCCCCATTGCCAGTAGATAAAACATTCAGAGAGCTGGGTGAGGTTGCACATTTGCACATTAACTAAAGTGGTGGTGAAATAAAAAATCAATTCATTTTTTAAAAATCAATAACTAGATTTAACAGGTGACGTTCCATATTTTGGTGCAAGCTAAAGTATGTCCATCAGATTCACTGGTGTATAACAAAACCCGTCCCTTAAGCCTTGCACATGAGCACCACTCTGCTAAAACAAATACAAAAAGAGATCTTGCGTGCACTGGGGAATGTTTATTGCTAACTGAATTAATTACCCTTCTTTCAGCTACTCACTTTCATAGGAGGTTGCAGTGGAAGTATCTTCTTATCATGCCTGTGTTTCATATCATCAGACTACTCACATGTGTAAAGTTAAGTATGGACATAAGTAATTGCAGATTTGAGACAGGAGACAATAAGGACCAAATTTTCATTGGCAAAGCCTAAGCCTCCAAAACTGCATGCCTTAAATTGGGAGATGTGGTTATGAATGATCACGTTTTCATATGCCCCAGAGCTCTGAAATACACACACAAATATATTTTGCATGCAGCAACCTAAGTTCTGAGCAATGAAACACAGACCAAACATTTATAGATTGGAGAGGGGAGTAACCGATTCCTTCTCTGATGCAAATGGGGAAGCTCCTACAAAATAAAATATCCTCGTTTCTTAGCACATAAAGAACATGATTCTAAACTGGTCCTCATGAGATTCCTTAGACAGGTCGGCACAGACGATTTTTAGCAAACAAAACTGGGAAGGCAGTGGTATCATTTGCCAAATAATCAAAATGCTACTCCTGGAAGAACATAAAAACTAAGAGATACAGAGCTTGTGGGTCGGGTCACAGACCTAAAATACCAAAAGACCCTTCTCAAATCCACAGCCTGTGACCTGCTCAATTTGCAAAACTCCATGAAGTGAAGCCATTTTATGCTATATGAGAATTTGGCACAGCGAGTGGGTTTAGCCGCAGCACTGAGACGATTTGAGATGGAGAAGGCTCCGATGGAGGGGGAATCTGACGAGACACAGGCTCAGTTCCTTCTTTAACTGTGGGCTCCGAATGGGACATGGAGTGACACACCTGATCTAGCCTGGGCTTTAATTTCCCTCCCTATAAAGTATTGATCATATTGCCCTTCAGCTGGGTGTGGTGACCCAAAATCCCACAGTGATGCCCTGCTGAGTGTGTTACCTATGTGTCCCTAGATAGATTTTTCCAGCCAGTCGCATTTCACTGTGACCTTTTAAAAGGTTTTTCTTGCTGTTACAAAGTACCAGATATTTGTTTCTAGGTGGAATAAACCAACAACCATCTATTCGGTGCTTGCTTGCAAATGAAAATAATAAAAAATACAAAATAAAAAATAAAATAAAAATAAAAAACACAACATTCAGAGGAGATACAAGTGCTCACAGGAGCCTTGAAATATATATATTTTTTGGTTAACTGTGATGTTGCCTGTAGCTCTTTATAGCACTTTTAAAGCATCAAAGCTCAGATTTGTTATATTGAACCTGGAAAGCTTCAAAAACTTTTTGTAAATTAATTTAAAAAAAAAAAAAAAAAAAAAAAAAA
>CM021751.1:7119853-7132068 GCA_011075105.1 Heteronetta atricapilla
AGCGGTATTTTTCAGATGGGAATATGCTTTGATTTCAGTGGCTAATGCAAATAATACCCTCTCCTCCTCCTTCCCCCTGCACCCCCAACAGAGTTTTCAGTGCTGCAGACAGAAGGTGGGGAAAAACAAATATGACATAAATTGTCTTGGTAAACAAGTAAATAGTGTCATTTAACTCTTCCCCCTATGACTCCTTGCTGGAACTCTGAATTAGTTTATGGCAGGGCTCCGTCAAAAGACCCCCCTCCCTGGAAACAGAGGTGAGACCTCAAAAGCCATTGTCTCTTTAGTTAATTAATTAAGGTAATATTGGGTAGAGCTTTGCTTCTAAGTTCAAGGAACCCAGCTGGGGGCAGCAGCCTCTTGTTTGATGCCATGAATACGATGGAATGAGCTCCGGGCCCTGCATTAAAATCCAAAATCATTTAAAACATGCCGAGGAGGAGGGGATGGGGGAAGAAGCCCAGTTTATAGAGCTTTACAGCAGGGCCGAGCCTTCTTCAAATAACTACAGGGGGTTGCTTTGCATTTTACACCCCTGCCAGCTAAGCGGCGACCAGTTACTGGGTTCATGACTTTTATTTTTTTTAAGACCAAGACAGGAGGAGGCTGCCTTAGTTGCAGAGCTGATTTCCTTCCCCTTGCAGCCTCCGTTGGCTGGGGAATGCTTCTTACCGGTGCCTGGCCCAATCCCTATAAATGTCGTACTGGTCAATTTTGCTTACATGGGGAATCCTCTCACGGACATGGGATGGGATGACTCATTTGGATAAAGTCGCCCACAAACATAAGCCTTTGCATCCTAAGCTGGAAATGTGTTTTATTTCCAAGTAACATCTAGTTGTTTGCTCTGTGAGCTGATTTGCCTCTAAAGAAAAATAAAAAATAAAAAAAAAAAAGGAAAGAAATAAAAAAGAGAAAGCCAAATCTCCAGGTCCCTATTCAATCTTTTGGTAAAACTCCTGCAGATACCATGGGAATTTTCCTGCCTAAACCCACAAGATTTTGAAGGAGAAGGCTGTGGATGGGGCTCTGCTTAGTAATTTTCACACGGGGCTCCAGTCCTGGCTTTGCTGCTGACAGGCTGTGTGGACCTGAGCAAGCATCTTCACTTCGCTTTCCCCCCCGGCTCCTTCCTGCGCCAACAGCCACCTCTCCCTGTGCATCCACACGCTGCAAAATGCCACGGCTACAAATGTCACTCTTGTCACCTAAAGCAAACAATATCCGTCCATCTGTCTGCCAAGCAAAGTGCAGCACCAGGCCTCGCTCCCTACCCTCGTGCCACAGGGTCCCCCACGCATATAGATATTTCTTGGCTTTTTACATAAAACAGGAACTAACAAGCGGACGGGTGCAGGATTCAATGCCTGGAGATTGCACGATCTTTGTGGATTTGAACCTCTCTTTTCCCCTCATCCCCATATGCTGTGTATTAACGTCTGCCTCTGTGTTAAGTCTAATTTAGTTTGGTATCTTCTCAGGGGAGAGGTTGGCTCTCATCTGTATGTGTCTGCCGAGCGCCAGGCACACCAGTGGCACTGTATAAATAACAGTGATCATAAATAGCTGACAACACCTGCTGGTTTTGAATCGGCAACAAGTGATAATCCTGCGAGCAGCTAAATGGGACTTTGGGATTCCGGGTATTGGCCTGGTTAACTGGCTCCTTGGTTTGATTATGTTTGTGTTTTCCTATTTCTTTTTTCCTTTGAAATGCCTCAGGGAGCCACCGTGGGGATGGGAATGGCACAAAATCTGCTGCTCTTTCATCACGTCAGCTCCTCATCTGTTGCTTTTTTTTTCTTTTCTCTCCACCATCCCATTTGTGATGCGTTCAGGCAAAGGTGCCTTATGGAAACCCCAAAAAGAAATACGAAAAATATTCCCGCATTGAAGGGGCAGCGACATATCGCCCATCCTACAAAACACCTGTGCCCATCAGTAGGTCCACCGAGGGCAAAGGGACTACTCATGTGAGTAAAATCAAATGTGGATGCATTCGCTCAAAGGGTCAGAGGCCCAGTTAATTCTAGCCTGGGACCAAATTGTCACGCTTCCCTGAAGTCAGACCCTACCAGCAGGAGCTGGGACAAGGCACATGCGTAGATTTGGGCATGGCAGGGCTGTCACCAGAGCTGCACAGCGGTTCCTGCAGCTTCTTGGGGACTATTGCCCTAGCTGATTGAGCAGGTATTTCCCTAACAGGGAAACACTTTTGCCCTAATTATTATTATTATTATTATTATTATTACTTTTGTTCGGTGTGTCTTCTCCTGTTGCTGCTTTAGGTTTCTGTCAATGGATCGGTTTTGCCCTTGTGGCTCCGTCTGCGTTCAGGTCACCTCTCTAGGAGCAGGCGTCCTTTGGAAAGCACTAAGTATGGGTTAGCAGGGTCATAAGTCGCATAACCCCCTTGAGGGAAGTTTGCCTTTAGCCAGCCATGAAATAGCAACCCTTCCGCTGCAGAGGGGAAGGTGAGGCTGGGGAAGGGGTGTAATTTTATTATTATTATTGTCGCTTGACCTCCCAACCTAGCACTCAAAGCTGCCTCTCGTTAGGAGCGTGCAAAGAGGCATATGGCCCCGTGGTGACCAGAGATGCACTGGGTCAATCCGACCCATGAGTTGTCAGCCCCAAAAACCCTCGCAGCCACTGTGGCAGCGGGGCTGAGGTGCTCGCACCTGGAGGGCGCACTGACAGCTTTCCGGAGCAGGGACATCACCTTGGTGTGACAATGGGGACAGAGGGGACCTGCAAACCCCCACACTGAGGCATTTTGGGGGGCTGCAAACATCTCTGCATTCAGGTTTACGCCCTACCTGGGCTATGGGCTGCGGTCTGTGCCTCTAGAAGTTATTCTGACAGGCAAAGTGACGGGAAACTTGCTCTTTCCTTATTTTTCCACCATCCAGACAATGAAATCCCACAATATCATAAAGTTAAAACACCATCGACTGCAAATGGACATTAATATCCTCATGGGACTGGGCCCTCGTAGAGCTCGATACAATTTTAAGGAGAAACTAAAGCTGCTGTGTATAACCCAAATGTACCCAAATGCTGCCCACCCCCGTCCCTGCCACCCACAAAGCTGAGGCCGGAGCAGCTGGTGAGAGCGAGGTGACCCACGCCAGCAGCAGAGCCCGTGGAAGATTTGGCATTAATTTCAGGGCTTCTTTTAATGAAGTAATTATTATGGCATGCCAGTTTAGGCATTGGTTTCAGGACTCTTACAGGTTTGCCATCCCATGCCCCTCTCCACGGGATGCTTGGGGTGCTCCTCACCACCACCACGACCTGGCAGCGCAGGGCCGATCTCCCAGGGTAAAAAAAAAAAAAATTAAAAAATAAAATAAAATAAATCCATCAAAGCCTATTAGTTAAATTGCTCTGTGCAAACCTAATTGACCACAGGGGATCTCCTAGGCAAGCAGGCCGTAAATCGCGATTTTAACAGCGGCAGGGGGAAGGAATTGAAGGCGGGGGGGGGGAAGAGAGCAGAAAGTTTGCGATTGATGGCGATCGTTTTAGGCGACTGCCTGGCTGGAGGCTGCGGAGAAAGGAGGCTGATCTGGAGCATATGGTGCAAAGAGCCGGTGCTGGGGGTGGAAGAATAAAAACCCCGAGCGGCGCAGATCCTAAGGAGCTATTTATTCCTCCCCCTGCAGATGTACATTAATGCAGGAGGAGTAGGGGGAGCAGATCTTTCGACTAGAGAAAGAGAAACAGCGCTCCTTCCTTTTAACATGCTGTTGTCTGGCTTGATCTTGTCACTCCAAAGGGACCCATTCAGAGGTATTCATGCATCTGCCTCGGGGGGACAATGGGACCTTAGTTTATAAACTGTCTGTCCAGTTGCCTGCGGCCTTTAGTCCTTTTGTTTTCGCTTCTCTTAATAAACTTTTTGGGGGAGTTCATCAATACGCTTGAATAGCTGATGTTCTCATTCTCAGAGAGGGGAATAACAGAAGGTCTCGAAGGTTTTTTTTTTTTTTTTTTTTAATAGGGGTGGGGGTGTTTTTTTCCCCCTTAAAGGGGAACCGAGGCTTGAAAAGCATCAGAACAAACCCTTTAAAAAAAAAAAAAAAATCTGAATGAACCCCAAACAAAACCGCTAGTCAAAAGAGACGGAGAAATGCGCAACGTTTAATTGCGCGCACACACCCCGAAAGCGATTTTCGTCCTGCCGATGGAATTAAGACGATCTCCGACCGATTTTACAGCTCTCAAAATATTTTGGGTAGGGGGATTGGGGAGGAATTTCGGAGACCGGGCTGATTTCCAGAGGATTTAGGGCTGAAAACTAGCTCTAACCTCCTCCCCCCCCCCCCCCCCGAATGCCTCCTCACTCCACCTTCCTCCGGCAATTGCAGAAATCCCAGCCGCGCAGATACATAGATATATAACCCAAATCACATCGAATGGGGATTGTTTTGGAGCCGACAGAGCCTCCAGCCCCGGTCCTCGGTGCCCTACCCTTCCTCGCACCCCCTTTGCAGCCCAACCTCGGGGGGTGGAGGGGGGGAGAGAGGGGATGCGGAGATGCCCCCATTTCCAAGCAGCGGCCCAAAGTCCGCCCCCCTCCCCGTGGCGGCTCCCTCTCTCCTCCCTTGATTTCTCTGTTAACGCCTTTCTTTGCCTGGCAGGGGGTTGTTTTCCCCTTCTCCCGCCCCGCAAAGCCCCGGCCCCGCAGCCCGGCGTGGAGGCGATGCTCAGCTGCCCCCTCCCCACCTCCTTCCCCGGGCAGCCCCCCACCAACCGCTCTCCCCGGTGACTCCAGTTCAGCGTTTTAAGGCCCTAATGAGTGTTGACAAGTTTAATGAGTTTGTTTTAAAGAGGAAAAAACTGGTCAAGTCGAGATTTCCGAGTCAAATCCATTAGGAGATCCCATTCAAACCCCGCTTGACAGCTCAGCCGCTCTCACACTCCATCAGCCAGCGCATGGCCGGCAGAGCCCCCAAAGCCCCTGCCTCACAGTCGCCCACCTCCCCCGGCCCCACAGCATCCCACCCACCCCCCCACCCCCGACCCGGAGCTGTCGGTCCCTGAGCACAGACGGGACCCCTCGGCATCCACCTCTCTCCCACCCCAAGCCCTCAGGGTAGGGGGGGGGTCGCGGCAAGGAGATGGTCGCCCCCTAAACCCACGGGGCAAGGGGCTACAGGCTTCTGAGAGGCCAAACGGGGCCGCCTATTTCTGTTGGAAATTGCATTAAACGCCCCGCTATTTTCCTTCCCACCCCCGTTCTGCCTCTCCCCCCCTCAACCTTCATATAAGTAAACAGCCCCGTGAAGCCGAGGTGGAGGTCACGTTAAGTCATGCAGGCTGACTTCGTGAACTTTGAGCTGGGTGATTAGGAGGGGGGTTCTCCTTTTTCAATTTCTCCACTTCCTAGGTCTCTCCATTGTTCCAATTCCAAACAGCTGCTGGTGCTAATCTTTCGGTTATTTGCAATCAGGAGGAAGAAATATCCACACCCTAGAGCGCTCCGATATTAGCCCTGCCAGCGGAGCAAAGAGACCACTGGAGGCCGAGGCGATGGAGGAAAACAAAACCCACCAAATTTACTGAACCCGGTTTGACTCTGAGCCTTTCAGGTACCTCTCTCAAGTCCCAAACCTCTTCGGCAGAAAGCTCCGGGAAAGAGGCTGCCAGGTACCGCACCGCTCGGGGCAGCCCCCATTTTCCAAAGGTTAAACTCCTTCATCTACTCCGAGCTTGGCCGGAGCAGGAAGGGAGGGGAAAATAACGGCCGAGGGCGAACTGGGAGGAAAAGAAACCAGTACAAAAGCCCAGCTGGAGGCAAACCTGGCGAGCTACGCCCAGGAGCGTTCTGCTCGAGATGGCTCGGAAAGTTTCCCGTTTAGATACCCCTAAAAAGGGACAGAGCGACCAGAGGGGCTTGGGAAACCTTCCGGGCAAAGGATATCGCCCTGGCTACGTGAGGACAGGCGGGAACGGGTCTGCCCCGCACGTGGGCGGGTGGGGGGGACCCCTTCCCGTTACATTTATTCCCCCGTTAATTAGGGGCGATGGGCGCCGGCTGACAAGAGGATACCCGCCTTGAGGCATCGCGAAAGGGGCTTCCCAGGGAGCACCACCAACAAAACCGGCCCAAAACTTTGCTCAGAGCCTTCCAACACGGGCTCCTGAAGCCGCTGGGGCTCGGGGGGTCCCACGCGTGCCTCGGCGGGGCCGAAAGCGCCGTTCCCGGGTAGGATGGGGTGCCCCCATACGCCCCGCCGGGCTTGCCTGCCCCGCAGCCCTCTCGCCATCCCCGCGGAGCCTTTATTGGTTTACTTAGGTGTTAATCCCTTCACAATCAAGTTGTCTGACCACGGAGCCCCGTCTCTATTCTTGTTTACATCTAATTACGGGTCTGAAGCGCCACTTCCCTTCCCCAGCCACAAAGCCTTCAAGCCAGCTTCCACCTCACCCGCTGGCAGCAGGTAAAGCCCCCCCCGGGGGGGCAGCGAGCGGAGGGAGGGCTCCGGGCACCCAGCCCTGGCAGCAGAGCCAGCCTGGGGGGGGTGCCCGAACCCCTTTTTCTCCCCCCGGCGCGCTCCTGCCGCCCTACCCCGCCGGGCTCGGTCGCCGAGCCGCAGATGAAAGGCAGAGCTCTCCCGTCCCAGTGTCACCAGCATCGCAGAGCTTCTCTTAATTCAATTAAAGCTCGCAACGCCAGGAAACCGGCGGAGATCCACCCGAGCAAGCCAGTAGCCGGGGCTAACAAAGGACCTTTCTTTCCAGGGGGCGTGAGGAGCCCGGCCAGCCCATGTGTCATCCATCCCCGCGACTCCCGGCTCTTCGGGGTTAACGATTCAGACACCACTGAGAGCTCTGGGACTGCAACTTGGCTTAGATAGCGTCTCAGCCCTGGGGCAATTCCTCTAAATCAATTTTCAAAACAATCAGTTTAGGGGCTTTTAATTAAGCTTTAAACCAGTGGTTAAAAATAGCAGTTTACTTCTTTGGGATGCAAACTAGGCTAGCATAAAAATAAATCAGAGAGACGGTCCCGCTGCCTTTTGGGATTCAGGGCAGCGTAGATTATTAACGTCCCAAGATTACGAGGATTTTTCTTTCTTCCGATACTCATTCTCCCTCTCGCAGCAGCTGCTCTTTCCCTGCCAGACACCGAACTGTCCGCAGGTCTGCAAAGCCGGGGGGATCCCGTGCGGCTTCCCCAGAGATAAAACTCAGCGAGGGACCCCAGGGTCCCGTGTAGGGGCCAGAGAACCGCTGCGAGCAGCAGGTTCACCGCCTTTTACTTTATATATATACGGAAGGAAAAAAAATGAAAACAAATAAACACACACAAAATAAAATAAATAAATAAAACCACGCGACTGGGCTGTATGGCGAGGAAGAAGCCCGGCTGGCCCCTGGAGCCGAGATGCTCGGCTCGCTCCCTGCGAGCATCCACACGCTGCCCCCGCTGCAAACAGCCTGCTCTCCATCCGAGGGGATAAACTCGCCTAAAAGATGAATTTAGGCTCCCTGTGTGCTTTTGTAGTTTAAATTGGATCCTCCGGGTTATCACCGCCACCCCCTTCCTTTGTTTAACGCTTGGGATTACAGCAAAAGGGACGCTCGCGGGGCCCAGCCCGAAGCACGCGTTCACACCTTTAAATCTCTTAAACTGGTGCAGGTTTTTGGCTCCCCAGACTCGGCCAGGAAGCAGATGCTTAAATGCAGCTCTCGCACCAAAGGAAGCTCTTTAAAGGGACCACAGCATTAGGTTGATTAAAGAATAATTAAGGGCTGTGGGACTCCTTTGGTGCTGCTCGTAGGACTCCCCGTGCCCGGAGGATTTCTCCCTGGGTGACCCAGATAAATTACAGATAGGGCTGAAATAACTTTTGTCCACGACGGGCCGGGATGAGCGCGGCCCGCAAATCCCCGCACAGCGGTGGCTGATGAGGCAGTCATGCAAACGCGGCGACTTAAACCTGAAAAGAGCCGACGTGGGGCGTCTGCTCCTCCCCGCCGGACCCGTGGGGGCTCCACGGGTGGGTTCCGGCCCATTCCCATTTCCATGCCCCCTCCCAGCTCCCGGAGCTCGACCTTGACCCAGTTCGTTCCTGGTTTAAGGGGAAAAGTTGGGTTCGGCCGCCGCGCAGCTTGGGCTGTCCCCCTTCTTTTCCCTTCTTGGGGGAGAGACCCCCAAGTTCCCCGGGGGCTGAAGACCCGAGCTCGGCGCGAGGAAACTCGCCGGGAAACGAGGGCATGTGCGGGGGTCGGGAGGGATAACAGGGGGTCGGAGGGCGGGTGGGCGTTCTGGAGGGGGGAAAAACCCTTCCACCGCCGGGTTGATTTCCCCCATCCCCCCCCCCCCCAGGCTCTCCCCTTCCCAAGGGCTTTCTGCTGCCACTTTTCCTCCGCTCCTTCTCTGACCACCCGCCCCCCACCCCCTCCGCAAGCGTCTTCCCCCCTTTAGATCTCAGCGTGTTTGCTCTTGACTTCATCCACTAAGTCAATAGTTTGGAGATGCCCTCATCCTCAGAGGCCCGAGCCCCCGTGTCCCCTCCCTGTTTTCTCCTGCGGATAATGGCAGCCTTTTGTCGTGTAATCAAGCTCCCGAGGGGTTGGGAGACAGATATAGATTCTTGGCATTTGTCGGTGAAAATGAAAGCTGGATTAGGCAGAGGCGGCTGCACACTCCATGGTAAAGGACAACAACTATTCCCCCATTGAAAGTCCCATTCTGGTTTGGTTATTTTATCTTTAAAAGTTGTTTGTATTTCTAAAGTGGCTATTGATGCACTTAGAAAGTGTAGCAAGCTGTAAAGCCTCGCTTCAAATGAAAGGCGGACAACAAAAAGAGGAGGTTAAGGGGAGAAAACAGAGTGAGAAAAAATACCGTCATAAAAGGCGGGGGGAGGGAGGCAAAAAGAGTGAAAAAAGATCAAATTCAGCCGGGGTAAAGTTGAGAACCGGCGAGAAAAGTCAGGGAGCCCCAGCGGCCGGGATGCGGCGATGCGCGGGGGCTCGGCTTCGCTTCTGCCCTGCCCGGCTGCCTCGCAGGCAGGAACCGGTCGCGATATGCGATTGGGGGGGGGGGGGGGTCGGAGGGGGTCTGCGATGAGTTTTTCCCCCCCGGGGGACCCTTGGCTCTTCGCAACCGAACCCCACGCAGATCTCTGTTCCGCCCTGAAGTTACTTCGTTCTCCAGCAGTTGGTCCCAACGAGTTTTCCCCTTGACAGAGGTTTGCCTACCTCTGCACCGTTAACCTGTGCGCGTTTTCCTCTGAGAAGCACGTTGGTTTTGGCAGTGTGTATATTTCTATATAATTTCCCCCCAAACATGGATTTAAACAGCTTGGATCCACTCGTCTTGTACATGCGTCCTAATCGGGGGCGGGGCCCCCCCCCCCCCTCCCCCCCCCCCCCCCCCCCCTCCGGTGAACTGAAGGCAGCGAGAATGGGGTTATTTTGTTTGTTTGTTTTTAAAGGGAAAAAAAAATGTTAAAACCGCAAACTTTTTTCCTCCTTTTGCTGGAGTTTCAGGAATGGAAATTGCAGCTTACCCGCTGCGAGCACATTCAGGCGCAAGCACAAGGGAGGGTTTGTGGCTGGAAGGAGATTAAGGAGAAAAGTCCAGGAAAAAGAAACAGAGCAACAAGGTACAAACCAAATATTCCCATTTTCACATAAAAAAAAAAAAGCAGCTTCAAATAGCTTAATTTGCTGCTATTTAGCATCAAACAGTCATCTCCTCGAGAAGTGGGGAAAGAATTTGCAAGAACTGAGTTCCTGCACATAAATAACGAATCCCTCCAGAAAATGCCAGCTTTTCACCAAATCCGCACGTAGCTACGTGGATATAGATATAGCCCTTTAAAATCACCAGCAGCTCTGGCTATCTGCCCTCTCTTGGATAATTTATACTATACAAAGGTTGGGGGCTATTAATGCCGTGTCGTCCTCCCCCCCCCCCCCCCCCCCATTCCTATTCATGTCAGTGTTTCTTTCTTTTTTTCGAGCAATCAAATGTGCTGGGGACAATTGTAGCGAATTTAAACATGACTGTCCCCTGAATATCCCTCGACATCGAAGTGTCCTTTGTACGCTCACCCTCTCTGTTCAAGGACGCTTATACATTTAAAAATGCAAAATAATGCAACCAGGGGATCTTTATTAAGGCGCAGGCCTGGGCTCTGTTCGGGTGGGTGAGGCTCGAACCCCCAATTTTTTGCAGCTGTTTGCCCGTGGGAAGTTTCGCGGGCGGTTTGAGGACGTTTGTGCTAACTTCGGGAGAGGCGAAAAATCACCCGAGCGGTTTTTTTTTAACTCCGCTTGAAGTTGCTCGAAACCGGCTTCTCGTTGAGAAATCCTGTCGAGTCAACTTTCCTCTCTCTCCTTTAATTCCCAATAAATATGCAAATCAATTTGTCCCCATAATGGGAACGGAAAATAAATAAATTACAGAATTGCCGTCGCTTCGGACTTTTCCCTCCACTCAAGATGCGGGCGCAAATGGCGATGGCAGTGGGTCAGAGGCAGGTGTCCCCGTGCCCCCCCTTCCCTTCCTCGCTCCCCTCGAAAAGAGGAAAATTAAATTTTTCAGCACCCCCCCCCCCCCAAGGTTTGGGGACGGCCCCCGGGACCGGGGACACGGCGATGCTGCGTCCCCGCCCGAGGCGGCTGCGTCTTCGTCCCCGTCCCCATCCCGACCCAGGCGGCAGAGCGGGGAGGGGGCAGCCCCCCCCCCCAGGGGGCTGGGCAGGCCGGTGGGGACCCCCTCTCCTCCACCACCCCCCCGCTTTGGGGACAGCCATCTCTCGGCGGGGACGCAGCCGCGCGGCTCGGAGCCCGCAGTTTTTCCCCCTCCCCTCTCCCTCCTTTCAAGAAGCCACCAGGTCACTTTGATCCGAGCTCTTTAGGGGCTCCGGACAAAGAAGCCACTGAAGGCTGAAGGCTGCCGGGTGTCCCCCCCCCCCCCCCCCCCCCCCCTTTCTCCCCACGGCTGCCGCACCTACCCCGAGCGGGAGCCTCGCAAGCCGCCGTGCCCCCAGCCCCACTCTCCAGGGTCAGGCAAAGTGCTTCCTTCCAATTTTAGCAACAGCAACAAAAAAACAGAGAAGAGTGAAAACCAAGAAGGGCTTCCTCTGCCTTCCAGAGGGAGCCCGGGGGCAGGGGGCGGCCGGCTCTGAAGGGGGGCAGCGGGTGTAAATGGAGGCGGCTCCCCCCCGACACGCACACACTGCTGAACATCCCTGAGTGCCCTCCCGTGTCCCCTGTGCCATAAGATGCGCGACCCCGTCCTTGAATGCCATTTTATTCCCCCCCAAAATAAATAAAAAAGTTTTTTCACCCCTTGCCAGCGCTTCCCGGACATCTGGAGGTGCAAGGGGAGCGCGGGCAGGGTTGGAACATCCCTTGGGTTGTGGCTTAAAAGGAGGGACCCCCACCCCATTTCCAGCTCCCTTCTCTCCGGGAAGACCCGACGGGGTGCGGAGCGGATTTTCGGGTCGCTATTAGCGGCGCGGATCCCCCCCCATCCCCCCTGAAACAAGCTCTGCGCCCCTTCCCCGGCCCCACAGCACGGGCAGCGCAGCCCTGCCACCCTCCAGCCCCGGGCCCGGTAGCTTTGGCACATCTGCACCCCTGGCACGGGTATAGCTGCAGGCACAGGGCAGGAGCAGGGTGTCCCCCCCTCCGCTGCCCCCGCAGGACCTGGGCTCAGGAAGGGCCCTTTTTGCAGCAGCAATTCAGCGCCGGAGCCGGAGCCATCCAAGCACGTAATGTGCAGCCTCAGATCTCCCGTGTCCCACAAGACAGAGCGCCTGCTAATTAATAGACAGCGATTCCTGCAAGCGGCCCGAGCAGTCTGTAATATGATGAACTTCCTTTGTACCGGTGTCACCACAAATGTTTCTGATAACGAAAAGCATCCAAGGATCAAAGACTATAAGCTTCTCAATTTCCTCAAGCTGCCTCTACTTTTCCTCACCTACTTCTTCTCTCTCCCTGCCCCTGTCCCTGCCGTTCCCCCCCGCAGCCCTCTGCCCGAACCCGTCCGAAAAGCCCCCGCTGCCAGTCCTCAACCCCCGCCCCCCAGCTGGGCTTCGTCTGGCATCGCTTTTGGGGCCAGTTCAGGCGAAATGCGGTGCGCAACGAGCTCCGTCCCCGGGGAGGGACGGACCGGGGAGGAGGGTGAAGATGAGGATGGTTTTGTGTTTTTTTTAGAAGGGGGGTGCAGCAGACCC
>CM021751.1:7147068-7228545 GCA_011075105.1 Heteronetta atricapilla
GGGGGACTCCTACCCTTTGAAGGGGGCTCGTATCCTTTGGGGGGGGTCGTGCCCGTTGTTCCCACTCCCCACGGACTGAGGAGGGGTCGCACCTGCCCTTCCCCTGGGCAAAAAGAGTGCCCCCTCCCCCTGAGCGCCTCCCTCATTAACAGCCTTAATTAAGCTGGGCTGCTCAGCCGGGTCCTTTCGGGAGGAGCCGCAGGGGCCGGGTTCTGCCGCTCGCTCCAGGTGCCCAGGGCGGCTCCCGGGGCCGACCAAATCGGCAGTGTTTTCCCCCCAAAAAAGTGGGAGCGGGGCCGGAATCCTCCTCGCAGCGGGGCATGACGCCAGGGCTCGCGAACCCTTTTGTTTGCAGCTGTAAAAGGACTTTCCGTGCAAACCGCTGGAAACTTCTCTTTTTCCCTCCTTTAAAAAAAAAAAAAAAAAAAAAAAAAAAAGGCGTCCTGGGGGGAAATGAAGTAGCCAGCCAGCGCCGCTTCTGACCTGTCTGGACCCAAAATCTGGTCCCTAAATTATCCCCTGCCCCCTGAGGGCACCGCCACCCCTAATTATCACCCCCCCTTTTTTTTTTTCTTCCCCTCCCGTGCTGTCTTCTGTAGCCTTTGCTTTGAAATTAAAGCACGGGCAGACCCCTCCCGGCCCGGCCGCATCTTCATCGCTCCCACTCTTCCTCCCCCGCCTCGCTGAGAGCCCCCACTATTTTATTTTTATCGCGTTACCACGTTTAAACTTCGTCCCCCAAAATCCTCGGGAAAAAAAGAAGAAGAAGAAAAAAAGGCTGAAATTCTTTCCAAGGTGTCAAGTTCCTTCCAAAGTCTCCTAATCTCGGCGCAGCCCCGAGGTTGGGGCTCCGGCAAACGAAAATAAAGACGCTTCACCCCCCTCTGCCCCAAAAGCGTCAATTCCCGAAGTTTTAGGCACAAAAATAACGGGCAGCGAGGGGGAGAGGGCGGAGAGGGACCGATTTGGAGCCCTTCTCAGCCGCATTCCTCCAGCGCAGCTGTAATTGAATTATTTGCCTTTCATTTGGTTAGATGGACAGAGCCTGGGAATAAAGTTGAAAATTAAACGTTTCTGCTCTGCCGGCACCGGGGGAAGAGAAGGGAAGCGGCCCCGGGTCACAAACCCCTCCTGGGTGGGACGGGGGGGAATTGGGTGAAGATTGGCCGGTTTCGGCCCAAACTTCACTTTCTCCTCCCGGACGCCCCCGGGAGCCTCCTGAGCTGATTTTGGGGACGCGGCGACAGCCCCCGAGGTTGCTTCTCGGGCTGGGGGCGGCACTCCTGGCGGCGAGCGACTTCACAAAGCATTTTTCCAACAATTAAGGAGTGTGCAGGGGTGAAATGGCGATTTCACATGCAGCTCTGGGGGCCGGGGGTGTTACCTGCGCAGCGAGCTAAGAAAGTGGGATCCCCCCTCCTTTTTTTTTTTTAACACCCCCCCCCCCTTTTTTTTGGGCCAGTGCTCTGCTTCATTACCCATGCCCACAAAAGAGAGACCCCCTTCTTTTTTTTTTTTTTTTTTTTTTTTTTTTTTTTTCCCTCTTGGGAGCAGCAATAGATTAAAACAAGCATCAATCAGGAAAGGAGCAAGTAACCGCTTAAAGGAGCAGGGCGGAATTCCTCCCCGCTCCCCCCATTTCCCTGCGCATCTCCATGGTTTCCTAAGGTATGTTTCTGGTTGATAAATGCCGTATTTCGCTATTCCCTTTGGAGAAGCGACTTGTAAATCAGCCAACTCGTAAGCAGGAGGAATGGGGTCGGAGGGGTTTTTTTTGGAGGGGGTGGGGGGCAGCATCTCGCCCCCTGCCTCACCCGCCTGCTGCTGCCAGGGGAGGGGGCTGGATCCGGGGGTGGGGGGGGTGGGTGGAAAAGGTTCCCGGAGGGCAGAGCCCTGCGGAAAGCCGCAGCCAGGTCGCCCAGGAGGAGGCCCGGAGCCCCCGCCCCGCCGCTCGCGATCCCACGACGCGGTGTTAATTTGTTAATTGCGATGCTCTAAAAAAGTCCTTTTCATTTTTTTATTTTTTTTTTTCCTTCACGATGCCATTCAATTTCTAGAGCGATGCAGATCTAGAAAGGAGAAAGCTGCTTAGAAGCTCAGTCAGATGCGGCTGGTCTGTTCAGCTCGTGAAACCTGAAGAATTTGATGGCGATTCCGGGGGGCCCGCCCCCCCAACAAGTAGGATGCAAAAGAGAAAAAAAAAACCGCCCGGGGATGAATTATTTAATGAAAAGTTGCTACCTTCTGCAATTACAAGAAGATTACTAATGTGGGAAGGTTTTCCACTTGAGATCTCAACGTAATAAGCATTATTTTTTTAAGCGATTATCCAATAAATCTCTCTTTAAAGGGCGATAAATCCACCTTGAAAACCGGGGATTTAAAAAAAATATTTCTGAGGGACTTCCGCATTTTTTAAAATGACCATCGGAAAAAAAAATCAAGAAAGGCAGAGTAGCACATTCAGGCTGAAGTGTTTGTTTTGTCAGAAAACCCGGAGAGGAGAAAGGGAATATTTTCAGAGCTCAACAAGGCAGGCTCAGGAAAGCAGGCTGCTTGTTTCAAAAGGCAGCTCCAAGCTGGACGAGCGGGGTTGCTGTTCACAAGCTCCTTCCCAGGGAGGCAAAGTTAACATGCACATATGCTCAACATCACCAAAATTAATTAATTTTATTTATTTATTTTGCATGAAAGCCCAGGAGCTGCCAGATGGAGCAGATGCACTTTGGGTGCATCTCGCTCGAGCCTCGTGCAGCCCCGCAGGCTGAAGTGCCCACCCTTGCACAAGCACCCGTGTTGCAGGTCTCTGGAAAGCCCGAGCACCCACAGATTATCCACACCCCCAGGCAAGGCAGCTCCTCCAAGGGGCGCACAAACTACATCTGCTGCAGAGATCTGCTTGTTGCTGCCGGGGGGGCTGGAAGCAGAGGTAGGTCAGGGAGCAGAAAGCTGAAGTCTGGATGCTCTGCTTGAGTGCTACCCCTCAATAGCCTGGTGAATGCGATGCTGCTCTCCAGACCTTCTTCCTCAGCCTCCTCTTCCTTGGGGAACAAGCCTCTGTTTATTTGCGAGAGATGCTCTTAACATCAGTGCTAAAAAAAGTCCCATGCGTTTAGACCATGGGCTCTTCTGAAGCCCCGAAGTAGGGAAGGAAACAGGTCTTACCTCCAAGAACGTGCCTAAAGCAGTTTGCATTTTCTCCTGGAGCAGAGTGCTCATGCACCAGTGCAAATCCTCCACACAGACCCCGCAGCTTCGCAGGGAGCCCAGTTAGCCATGCTGTCAATTTGTGCATGCAACAGGAATTCTTCCCCCCGCCAGGGACAGCGAGAAAAAACTCAAGAACAAAACTCCTCCAGCTCTGCTCCCCGTCAGAATGCCAGACAAAAGCCAGTGTCACAACACCACTGGGTTCCTCGGATCTGCCTCTCCACTGGGTCAGGTTTAATTTGCCCAGAGTGCAGTATTAATAGGATGTAAGCTGTGCCCTGGAACAATTACCTTATCAAAGCATAACATCTATGGAATGAGTAAAGTATTTTCATTAAACAAATCAAAATAATAAGGCTGGCAATGGCCTTGTTCATTCTTTGAACCTGTAAGTGGCTTTAGATATATTCAACAGTACCTCACCCAACTTCTACTCCACTGGTAGTCCCTGCTTAGTTTTTCTAAAGAAGATTAACTACCCCTTGCTAAAAGGCTCACTTCTACTTTTGTCAGGGTGCACAGACTAATTGGGTTTACCCTGCATACAACAGGGTCCCTGTATTCCCGCTCCTGGTCTCACTTCCCTTTTCATGTGGTTTTTCAAGACAGGGAGAACACTTTGCTCCAGGCGTTTGATTTGCTCAGCATTATGCATTGACAGCAGCATGCTCCAGAGGGCCTGACCGCATGGGAAGGGTGGCCAAGCAGAGATGCTGCTGGAGCAGGGTGAGGGTGCAAGAAAAGAGGGGTTTTTCCTCTTAGCTTGCACCTTCCTGGGGTTAGCAGGTTGTACATTTCAAGGGAACAGGCTGGCAGAGGAGGTGGCGAGGGACACAGCTGCTCCCAAGAAGGATGCGCTGCAGTCATGCATTTGAGAGCCAACGTGCTTTAAAAGGAAAGAGGACGGTTTCAAAGCAGGGGCTAACACATTCCACAGGATCGTGATTTCAGGGCACCTTTCTTTTTGAGATGCTCAGCTCTAGGCATGTTGAAGATGGATTTGGAAAAAAAAAAACAAAAAAACAAACAAACAAACAAACAAAAAAAAAAAAAAACACCACAATGGGGAGCACCTGCTCTCAGATAAGTCAAATAAGATGCCTCTGCACTGGATGTACATCCAAATCCCTCATTATCTGGAAATAGCAGCTCATAGCTCACCAGTTTCCAGATTAGTCCCACTCCAGTGCTCAGGGCTGGGTCTGCAGCAGCACGTTTCTCACCCCCGTAAGGATATCACTTTCTTTCCACTGACGGGCAAAGCAGACCCAGGTACCTGTGTGCAACACCCAGCTCGCCTCAACGCACCCCCAGCTGCCTGAGTTTTCTGCAAAGCTGAATCCACTGTAATTCACCTTCTCCTTTCTTGAGGGTGGACCACAAGCTTCACGAAGCCCTTGGAGATTGTCAGCCACGAGCCAGGTAGATCAGAGCCCAGGACTAGGCTGCATCCCAGCCCACAGCCTGGCACTGACATGCTGTCTGCATAGAGGAGAGCATGGCAGCGGTGAGAAGACCTGCAAGGAGCTGCGTGCATGGGGGGACAATGCACAAAGGGGTTGGCTTGGTCCTTCCTGACATGCAAAGAGTCAGATGGAGCCAAGCTGCATATTTGTCTGGGTGAATTAAGAGCACAATCCTCTCTTCCCAGAGGGAGCAGTTGCTTCATATTTATACATTTAGTTTTACAGGTGTAAAATAGCTTCCCTTTATGCTTATATAATAATTTTTCATTTGAATTTCAAGGCTTTATTCCCTTCTTTGGATTCAAGTCTCCTACCTGAACCTGATTCTCCATATTGCCATTAATTCCTTCATCACAGAAATGAATTCCATTTAATTCTCTATAGTCGTTGTTAAGGTAGATCAAAAAATGCATTTGCAAAGGCTTCTTCCCTTTCTCCCACATAGTTTCCAGATCAATGGTGCCCTGAAAAAAACTTGAACTTGAAGCCTTGTCACTATTCCTCACCAGCTCCTCTCATTGCAAGAAGGAAAAGGGAGACGGGGGGTGTCAGAAACCCTCGTGGGCTCCCCACCAGCTCCCAGCAAGGTTCCTCCTCCACCCCAGCATCAGGTACAGCTCAGATGCAGCACCAGAGCCCTACCACGAGGCAAGGCCAGGCACCAGAAGGGAAGGAAAGCAGCGGATTTCAGGGAAAGCTTCAGGCACCTGGGTTGTAGGAACACCGGAGCTGCTCTCAGAAGCACTGGGTAAGCACAGCACCTCCACGCAGCTCGCCAAGAGCAGCAAGAAGTTAGAGAAGGCTTCTCTGGCTATATATTTCTGATGGAGCATAGCTTTTCTCGAGAACAAAGGAGCTGGTACATAGATAGGGGCTCAGAAAAGCAAATGAACAAAGGAAGAAACTCAGTCCTGTGTCTTCGCACATGTAGGTGTAATGCATAAGGTGACTGTATTCCCTGCAGTGCCCCAAAGCCACCCCATCTTTACACCACGTGGCATGGGAACACAGCTCAGACAACGGAAGAGTCAAAGAAAATAAGTAAATAGCAGCAACACAGAATTTACACAGACCAGGTTAACTCACAAGAAAATTTGCAGTCACCCTGGGCTTGCTGCTGTAGCTCAGCAGTTCTTCGGAGAAGCTACTCATTTCAAGTCCTCCTTTTAAAGGTGCTTAGCACCCTGCATTAAGAACTGCTCAAAATGCCTATTTCAGGTCAGATTTTTAGTTCTAATACTGTATAAGTAGAGGTGCTCCACTACCAACCGTAGCATTACATGAGCACACAATTATAGGGACAAGAAAGATGGGAGAAAAACAAAAGGGCACCTACCATAACACTAAGAATCAAAAGTCCCACATCCTAAATCATTATTAAACTGCATAACCACATGTAAAAAACAATAATAATAAAATACTCTGCTTAAATTATTGAAGATATAAAGCAAAGCAACCCCCAGGCCAGAACACTGTTGAGCAACTGCTGCCTTTTGTAGAGGTGGAGACCCCTTGGCTATGGGCACTTGGGGTGGGGGCACAGCACACCTCGTCTGCATGAGCCCAGTTTGATCGGGGCTAACTGGGAAGGTGCACGAGAGAGGGAAGAAAGCTGTTGGTGAGTGCTTAAGGCAGCTCTTAATTTTCTTTTTAAAGACGGCGCAAAGTTTTTTTAAGAGAGGATATGAGACATCAAAGCTCATGTGGTTTTGTAAGCTTTGGAAGGATTTGTCTTTCTCTGGGCTGTATTCTGCAAGCTAAAGGCTTGGTTTTTGTTTGTTTGTTTGTTTGTTTTTTCTTTAAAATGTTGATGACCTTATAGCTTTCTTGTTTGTGCCTTCAGCCTGAACTCGATGAAGACCTTGGGTAAAAGTTCTCTTATGGCACTGGAAAGATGCTAGTTCTTCTCTTAGAAGCATGTTTTGGTGTTATCCTTAACTTTGTACAGCTGGCCTGACTGCTTTTTGTTCCCCTTGCAAGGGCTTCCTACTGCTGGGGCAGTACTGGGAGGGCGGGGGGAGGCCCCTGGACAACCTAGCAGTGGATGTGTGTGGGGGGGGATGAGATTGGACCCCTCAGGGTGACTTTAGGGGGGCTTTGTGTGCTCTGAGCCTTGTGCTGGGGTCACCTGGGGTAGGCTACTCCTGAGGAGCAGCCCCACAGATAAAGGCGAGGCTGTGGGAGTGGAGGTAGCCCCCTGGGGTGACTCTTACACCCCTTTATGTGGCTAAAAGTCTCTTGGTGAGTGTGAGTCCCAAAAAAAGTTCATTTTGAGTTAATGCTGTCCTGTGCACAAGCTTTATATTGTGGTTTTAAATTGCGCATAGTGTCTGATACAGCCCAGCACCCTGGGTTCTGGGCTCTAGGCTGGTGCTGTGCCTTGTCTCCATCATGGGTGGTAGAGGAAAAGGGCTGAACACATCTTAATAAAAATCCATAATGTTGTGCAGAGTGGGCGTTGGGTAGATTTCCCTGAAGCTGAGTTCATCCCTGGTCATCTCCAGCCCTGCAGAAGCTGTAAGAGAGGCTTGCTGGGCAGCTGAGAGGGCTGCTTGCTCCTTCCCTCCCTTGTATGATGACTTTTTTCGGTGATGCTTGCTTTGTTTCTCCATGGGTTTTGTCTTTCCTGGCCCCGTGTGAGGTTTGCTGATCCTCCCAGGGCTTGCTCCTGCCTTTCCAAAGAACTGCAACTTCTACGCTGCGATTTGTGTGAGGCTTCACATCCCTTCCCAAAAGCCAGACTGAATTCGGGGCACATGCAGCACTGAGGAAGAGGGATGCAGCAAGCACAGGGAATGAAAAGGTTAAACCCCACTGAGCCAACCTTCAATTCCCTTTCATTCACACCAGGTAGCTTCTAATTACTCCCAATGGAAAAGGTCAGGAGGTGGGAGGAGGCTGCCCCAACAGGGAAAATGTTTTATTAGCTACTGAGTTAAGGGCTCCCACCCCTGCACCCTGCTATGTTCCTACACGCTTCAGCCTTAGCAATGCCACCCTCCTCCGTATAGGTGATACCTTTGATGGCCAGGTGTTTTTTTTCTATGCAAAATGCCCCAGATTGGTTGGTTTTATCATTTTTTTTTATGCTAGGGTGTGATTTCTGTATCAGCTGGGCTCGGTGCAAAGTGATGTGCCCGAAGTGCTGGGGGATTGCTTCCTCTCTGTGCTGTGGGAAGAGCAGTTTCTGCTTCTGCCTGAGCGCCTTCTCATCTGTGGCTGAGCGCTTTTGTAAGGGCTTGCTGTGTCTGAGATGAAGCCGTTTGCTTTCCTAATGTGAAACTCAGTGCTGTTTTGTCTTCCTTTCAAAATGCATGTTTCTAGCCATTTTTCCTCATTCTATACTAGTGATTACACCAATTCACAGTGAGACAAAACATTAAAGGAGAAAAATCCTGGTTTAAGAAATTCATATTTTTTTTTTGTCCGAGGGAGATAAGTCTTCAGAAACACAGAAAGAAATTTGCACGCGGCTCAGCCTCGTTGTGCTTAATCTCATGCAATAATCGCTGCTCCTTGGGTTGGGAGTGGAATAATTAAACAGATATTAAAACTGCAATCAGCTGTCAGTGGAATCTAATAGGAACCCTGGGTGATCAACATCTGAACCTCTGCCTGCGGAGGAGAAGTCAAGGGGAGGCTTCCTGCGGCTTCCCCCAGCTCCTGGATGGGTTTTCCCCTCCTGTTTGGGTTCCTCAGACCAACCTTTGCTTCAGGTCCAGCAGCAGCAGCAAGAGCCTCAGCTGGAGCTAGCCCCGTGGGACAGCTGGCTGGTGCTGGGGGCTGCAGACCCAGCTGGTGGCCCCGTGGGGTTTGGGGCTGCCAGAAGTTGTGCTTTTTTTTGTTTGTTTGTTTGTTTGTTTGTTTTTTGCCTGTCTTCAGCTGGTGAGTTGCTCTCGCAGCCATCTCCTTAACTTCATATGCTCGAGTGCATCCGTGCTGGGGGCTGCACTGGTTGTGAGCCCCGTGGCCGGCTGAGCCCATGGGAGCAGCCTGTAGGAGAAACCCTCTTCAGGACATTTTAATGCCCGTGGATGTGTCAATCCGCATCATGCTGCGGTGTGTTGGAGATGCTCCAGGCTTTGCGATGTCACCCGTGCACCGAGACCATGAGATCCTCCGCAAGGACATCGGCTGCCCTTGTCCCAAGCCTGAGGAAGTGCCTGAGGACTGAAAGGGGGGAACTCTGCACCAAGGTGAACGCAGAAGGGGCAAAGCATCAGCTTTGGGTCAGAAGAGCCACTTGGCGCGCCACCCGGGGAGCTTGCTTTACTTTGGTCCAGGCTTTTAAACAGATTGTTTATTTATTTATTTATGTACTTGAGACCAGTTCAGGATTTGGAGATGGAAGACAATCCAATTGCTAGCATCATAGAGCAAAGGGGGGGGGGGAGTCCGCTGATAAACTGAGTAAATAACGCAGGAGGGTAATTTTTCTCCAAGAGTCAATTCTCATTTCCTGCATTTTATTAGAAAGGAAGAGAGGGGTTTTCTTTCCCGTTATTTTATCTTCGTGTTCTACCCATAATCAATTGATTTGCTTTAATATTTGACATAGGCGACAAACTGTTGAAAGCACGTAATTGAATTGTTTTGCTTGCTTTCGCTATACTTAAATATTTGCAGAGTGACCTCTTGCTTCTGGCCCCGCTGAAGCCCCCGGGATGTCCCTCGCTGCCCCAGGGGAGGCAGCGCAGTGGGGCGCAGCGCTTCCCGGGTCCGGCCCCTCCGTAGCATGACCAGGGGATGAGATTTTGATCTGAATTACTTTGGCAAAAATCCAAAGCAACTCCTTGACTTCAGTGCGGTCGCTGCGCCTGGATTTGTGCCCGGCGTAATGGAAAGCAGGGCTGGGGCCCTGTTCTGGAAGCTGATATTTAACATTCACAAGTTATTTCTCGGTGTTAGGAAAAACAAATTAACAAGCTCCCAAAAAGATTTCTTCTCCCAGAACAAAAAGAATCAAATTGCATTTTTTTCCCCTTTAAGCTAAAATCTTTCTGTCTTTGAGACACCTTTGCTGGTTTTGATTAGATTTTTTTTTTTTTTTTTTTTTTTGAAGCCATTACCTATATCATTTTTTAAGCCCATGGTTACATTAGCTTTGGAAGATGCAGTATCTGTAAAGGAAAGCTCTTTTCCTCTAACATGCAGCCTGTACTTGACTGTTTCCTATTGATAGGAGATAGAGCAGCATGGAAAATAGCCTGCGCGAGGCCATGGTGAAAAGGGAGGAAAGTTAGCAAGGCTGCTCAGCATATAAAATGACCCGTTCCCTTATCGTAATCCCTGGTCCCACTTTCCTACCATCCCCTCCGCTGTCTGGGCAGAGGTAGAACTATCTCCCAGGCTGTAGGGAGCCAGATAGTAGACGAGCCACACACTTATCGCCCAGCGCAGCGGGCGTAATGGGAACTGAAAATTGCTCTAAAATAAAGTTGCTGGGGAATTAACTTCTAAAGGGTGGAAATGCTCAGGGGAGGGGGTGCTGGCCGCTTGCTATCCGCACGGAATTAAAATTAGGCTTGTGCTCGGTCTTATTCTGTTCCTGCAAAGTCAAAAGGCTCTGGGTGGCCGAGTTTTTGCCCCTGGCAGCCCATAACGCCTTGGTGCAGTGGGCTGGATGGATCTGGCCATGGCCGTGTGCTCCTGATGAAGGTGAGGAAGGCAGCTGGCTGCTTTAGGCTGTCTTTGGGCTGACTGGGCTGCTGGTGCCGACGGCTGTGGGAGCAAAACGCACCACGCGATTCTCTGGGTTCACCTTCAGTGTTGCAGCCCGAGCTGAGGCCGTGGCACAGCTTTCTGCTGAGCCCTCCCAGACCGCCTCGTGTTCCTTGGTGGAACCACGCAGACCTTGCCCAGGCCCCTCGGCCTCTTTACCAAGAGCCCTGCGTTTTCCTTATGCGGCCTCAGCGGAGCGCTTTGCTTCCACCCCTGCTCCATCAGAACCCTGGCTGCCTCCAGGGTGTCCTCTGGAATTTGGGAGGGTTCAAGCCATGCTTAAAGCAATTATGAGCAAGCAGGGGAGCGAAGGCTTGGCCGGGAGGGAGCCGCACTGAACACCCACTGAGTTTGGCGTTTTGTGGCTGCAGGGCCTTTAGAAAGGTGTACTGCTGGGAGGAGGCGTCCTGGGGGGGCACCAGGGGTGATGAGGGTAGAGCCGATCCCTGTAAACTCATTTTTTTCATATTTTTAAACTTAGTCACTTTGCTAATTGGCTGGGCTCTCTGGCAGTCAGAAGCTGAGATTTTTTTTAATTATTTTTTTTTTTTTTTCCCCTAGAATTTAATCTGCTTTTCTTCCCAATATCAGACTTAGGAATAAGTTTAGCAAAGCACTTTGAAGTGCAGGCATGATTCTTTCTGCTTCCCTGGATGAGATGAGACCTGTTGGACTGGAGGACAATGGCTAGTAAATACACTCCTAGATAACTCTTTTACCGATCATGGAGTGGTCTCGTGGGCTGGGTAGAGATGTGCGTTGTTCTGGTGTGATGTGAGTTATCCGGACGGGCTAGCTTCGGTGCAGGGGTCACTGCCGTCCCCTACAGCAACAGTTGCCCAGCTCCAGACACGCTAGAAGATGTTGTAACCCCTGCATTGAGAGTGGAATAGAAAATAAATCCCTAATAAACACTCTAGGGGATGCCACGTGAATGAAAATGGAAGCAGATCCTGGCATATGTTTTTATCGACTTCGATTTTTTGCACCGTGTTGTCCCCACACTTGCTTTTGCTGATAAATTACAGCGTGTTTCTGACGGGGGTGGGATGATTAAGCTCAGATGTCTCATTAAGATCTCTTCTTCCCAAAATGTCACGTCGCATTGATGTTTAAAGGTCTCTGTTGTGTGACGAACACGGTGCTGTCGCCAGCAGCAGGCTCCCTGCTCCATTTTGCAGGCTGGGACAGGCAGGCCCCACGCTGGGGAGCACGCGGAGGGGGCTCAGCAGCTCCCCCCCAGCCCCCGGGGGCTGCTGGTGTCCCCCCAGCTGGTGACAGGGAGGGGAGAAATGGGGTAAAATCAGCTGGTCCCTCTGGAGCTGTGCCTTCAAACCGATGGCTGCCCGGCCCCGATCAGGGGATGGAGAGGTGTTTGGAGGCCTCGCCGAGCCTTTGGCCCCGTAGCAAGCCCTCTGCAGGACCCGAGACAAGCACGGGCTGCCCTGTGCTTGCTGCTGGTGGCTGAGCACCGAGCACAGGACTCCAGTTCAACAAGTCCCCCCAGCGTTACCTTCGTAATGGGACCAGCTCGGTATGCATGGGGAACGTGGTGCTGGCAGAGGCAGCAGACCAAGTCCCAAAAGGCGATGCAGAAGAAGAAGGAGGGTGTCTGGGCCATGTTTCTGCCTGTGGTGCCTTGGGTTCTGGGTTCAGATTGCCCACGGGGCTTGCTGGCACATCCGTGTCACTCTGCAGTGGCGTCCCAGGCCATGCACAAGGCACCGGGCTGGGGACTGGTGAAGGGATGCTCCGCAGCCTGCAGGGACCAGCTCTGCTCACCTTGGCCCAAAGCTCGTCCAGCGTCTGCCAAAATGATTTCTCACCTCCGCACTTGAACGGGCTACGGTGTGAAGCACTTGTAGCCGGGGTTCCCCTTGTGGGCTTGCCCAAAAAGCAGCTCCCGGACCGCGTTTTGCCTCTGCACCCCCCGGGCTCCTTCTCCTCTCCCCGGCCGCTGCTCGCCGAGGCCATCAGCAGGAGGCTGCTGCCACCCCGCGGCTCTCGGGGAGGGCGGCGGAGCCTTCCTCCAGCCCTCCTCCTCCTCCTCCGTTGCAGGCAATCAGGGGGTGAAGAAGAATTTGGGGCGTGCCTGGATATTGGGCTCCTCGGCTCCGAGCTGCTTGCGAGCCCCGGGGGCAGCAGCTCCACGGAGGCTCCTGTGCAGTTTTGCTTCTTGCAGCCTGCAGAAGAGAGAAGAAATCTGATGTGTTGCATTTTTTTTTTCCTAAGTTTTATTAATATTATTTTCCCTAAATTTTAGACTTTAGGATTTTAGACTTTCAGAATTTTAGGGATGTGTGGACAGCCTGGAGATGAGATTTTTCTCTTCTGCCCCAAGGATGTTAGGGGCTGGTTTGAGTGCATTTATTTGATGCTTATCCACGGGGTAGCCGAGCCGATGCTGACCCCTGCCTTTGCAAGGTGAAACAGGTGCTCGTGCGTTTCACTGAGCTAAACCTGGACAAGAGAAAACCTCTCCGTGCTTTTCCTTCTGCTTCTTGCAGACGGGGTGACACAGCAACTTGAAGGCGGTGGTACGGAATAGGGCTGGGATGGCCGGGCCCTCCCCTGCACGATGCCTGCTCCTAAAAGCAGCTGGGAGGGTCACGCTCCCCCCCAACCCTGGCTTGTAAATCAGAGCTGGTGCTGTGATGGGTCCCGGGGGGGAACGGATGCGCCATGAGGTTGCTCACGTGCCGTGGGAAGTTGCTTGCTTCCTGCCCTGGGCATCGCCGGGGAGAGAGGCTGCTCTTTGACAAGCTCCTTAATTAGCCAGAAAGTTAGGTCATAACCAGTGCTGTGTCTCCCCTTGTCATGGTTAGACTCCAGGGTGTATGAAAAATTGAAACGGTACAATGAGCATTTAGAGGAGCCCATGTTAATTTTAGAGAATGAAAGAAGGATTTTTTTCCCCCCCTGTTGATAATGATTTTTTGAGTGTTGAATAGCCTAAGTAAAGGAAGAGAGAGGAGTCTCTTCAGTGGCTCTAAAAACACGTCCCTCTAGCACCTGTGGTTCAGGAGGGAGGTGCTGGGCTTGTGAGCTGCTGCAGCAACCCCTTGCTTGGGGTTTTTTGGTCTCTGGGCTTTGGTTGCTCCGTGTCAGGGCAATGCAACGGAGCAAAAAAGCAGATTGTTTAACCTGGGCAGCACAGAAGTGATGCATTCAGGGTGGTTTGGGCAAGCTCTGCACTGCTCAGGGTGGTTTGGGCAAGCTCTTGGCCACCAAGTCACCAGGATTCACGCAGAACCCGGTGCTGTGTTGGGGTGTGTGCCACAATTCCTGGTTTGATTTCCCTGCCCTAAACTCAAGCTGCTGCTTGAGGCTGTGGAGTCCTTCAAGGGGCTGGGAGAGCCGCTCTGGCCATTTGTGGTGTCCTTGGTCCTTCACCTGGGCTCTCTGTCACTCTGGTAGCTCTGGGTGCCAAAGGACAGTCCTGGTGGCTCAGCCCTTTCCTGCAGCACCTGGAGGACTGGATGGATTGCCATCGCAAGCAGTGTGCTCTGCAGAACAAGGAGTGCAGTATCTGTGTTAGCTGACTGCAGTACGTGGTGGTGAGGACAGGTATTCAAGTGCTCTAAACCCTACTCATAACATCAGGTATGTGTGGGAGTCCTGAAAAGCTTGGCTGACTTAGATGCTTGGGATATTCTGTGTAGATGAGGTCTGGAAGGTTTTCCTCTGCTGCCAGTTATCTTTCAGAGCTGGAAGATGCCGGACTTGTTGCAGTTAGCAGTCCCAGATCCTGCCTCTTGGAGCAAAAAGCTCCTGGCTGTGAGGGGCTGAAGGTCATGTATGTTCTTATTCCTCCTGGAATCTTTGTCTGGGGTCTCTGGGTAGCACGCTGCATGCCTTGAGTCTTCCCTGTCCCTGTGTCAAGGCTTTATCCCCTACCCCTTCTTTAAAACCCTCTTGGCCAAGTTATTTCTGGAGCTTGCCTGTTTAGCTGCTGTAAGGTTCAAAGCCTTGTTTATACAACAGGAGCAGTTAAAATAATAATGGTAAGAGCTGTGTGCGGATGTTTCTAAAAGGCATGGGAGCCCAGAAAATCTGTGCTCATTCAAGAATAGTAATTACTTGTATGGCTGCGGCAGCAGTAAAAACAGCCCTGCAGTGTTTCAAAGTTGAAAGCCTTTGCCAAGCTGCTGAAGGTGAATGACTCGGGTACACGGAGGCTGTCTCATTGCATTTCTCAGTTCTTGGCTTACCCCTTCCCAGGCACTCTGCCATCTCTTTGCAATGCCGAGCCTCTGTTTCCTGTGCGTCCAGAGCCATCGAGCTGCCGTGAGCACATCACGCCTGTCCTTGAGTCTCTGGATCAGATTTGGGTCAAGGTCAGATCCTAACATCCTGTGTGTGTGGCTGACCTCCACCAGCAAACAGGAGGGCTTGAAGCAAAGCCCAAGCACTGGGAAGTGAAATGTTGCACGTTTTCCTTTTGCTTTGTTTGGTACGGGTGGGGTGGAGTGTGCTGGAGACCCTCACCACTCCCGCAGCGCTCAGGAGCTCTGCTGTGCCATAGGGGCATCGAGATGTAGGAGTCATCACAACTGATGGCAAGAAGGTGCGTACAAAGGACAAAGCTCCTTTCAGATGATGTCTGTATGTGCATTTCATCTCCTGCCTGGTCTGTGGGAAAGCCTGCTGCTTAGGTGGTGCTGTGCCTCCAAGTGATGACTTTGTTTCAGATTCTGAGGAAAAATCCTGAACACTGGACAGAGACGTCAAAGGCAGAAGTCTCACCTTACACTCCTTCCCTGAGACTGACTTCAAACACTTCCCAATCATAATTGAAGATATTTATCCCAAGATAATTGAATTATTATTTTTTGTTGTTGTTGCCACCTGACCTTTTAATGAAAGCCAAGTCAGGGTTCGCTACGACATGCATGCACGCTTGCCCATGAGCACCAACAAAGCTCCCCAAATGGTCCAGCACAGGAAACCTGGCTTGCAATGGCTATCTTCTAAAAGGCTAAATTTCAGCAGCTCTGATACTGCTGATATATGACCTGGTGTGTAGGAGCTGTGTCATCCAGCATGCTTAAAGTATCTCTGTCTGACCGCAATCCTCCTGGCTGCTTTTAAGATGGATGGCTCTGTGAGCAGTGAAGAAATTCACATAGGTGCTGGGAATAACCTTAGAGCTTTTAACAAGCCATCTGTGTGGATAACAATATATGTACAAGCCAGGCTTGCATTTATCTGGCTGGCAGGAGTCAATGAGGGAGGAGATGCAAGGGGGTGGATAGAGGTGGCCAGGGCTATGATTTCAAAACTTGGATGGAGAAAGGGCATCTCCTCCGCCAGGGAAAGAGCTGCACTTGAAGCAATGCAGCGGAGCAGCAAAGTGAGTCAAGGCTTTGAGCCAAGTCTTGAGTGACTGGGAAAGAGCCAGCTGCCTTGGGGCAGGGGCTGGTGGATTAGCTCCACTTGCAGTGGGCCAGGAGATGGGTTGCTGGTGTGTTATCTCCACTGCTTGCCATGGACTAACTGCAGAGAGAGCCCTTGGGGGTAGGTGCTGCTGGAGATGAAGCACTTGTCTCGCTGGGCTGTGGGCAGCCCCATGAAAGTGCACACATCAAGGTGCTGCTGGCTTTGGAGGAGACCTGGAGAGTCCTGCGTCTTCGTGCCGGGTGGCCCCAATCACGGCAATGCACAAAGCCCCGCTGTGCTCTGATCTGCCGTAATGCTCAGCATCATCAAAGCACCAGGCAGACACCGGCTCTGCCAGCTTGTGGAAAGGCGGCCACCTCTGGAGCTGGGATTTCATGCAAGGTGGGTGCTTTGTGAGCTTCTTGTCCTCGCTTTCGGGGGAAATGTTTGAGAACTTCACTAGCCAGGCTGGGAACTGCCCTCTTTGCGTTGCTGCATCCTGCTCATTGTGTCCCTGTCTCTCTGCAGGACGGACAGGAGGACGGAAGGTGCTGCTGGGGCAGAGTCTGCTGTGGGGCAGGAGGGTTCCCATCTGCAGCTTGTAAATCCCACAGGGGAGCTGTGCTTCTGAGCAGGGCAAAGAGCTTCTGAGCAACGGGAGGTGTATTACAGCTACCCCCAAGATGTTTGCTGCCAACGAGATGCACACGGGTGCTGGTGTTCCTCACTGGACTGATCCCGGTTTGTTCCTGTTAGCGGCACGCATGGGATAAAACAAGAGCAAAGCTCCGGGCTGTAACTTAGTAAGAGCTGGTGCCCTAATAAATGAAATAAAATGCCTGAGGGGGAGCAGAGGTGCACAGAGGGGCTGCACCAGGCTGCCACAGGGTTGGCAGCGACCAGAGGGAGGGATGTAGCTGGGGGGCTGTGAGCACGTCCCTGCTGTCGGACCCACACAGAGGAAGCAAAGCTCGGTGCGAGGGGCTCAGAGGCTGAGCTGCCAGGAGGTTCATGTGGATTTGGTTAGGGGCGTGAAATAGCGATGCTGCCGAGCGCTCCTCTGCCATTTATCACTGTCTGGGCAGAGGGTGTGGGAGATGGGTGAAGGCAGCTGACAGCCCGACTTGGTAGCTGTAACAAATAAGTGAATAATGACAAGTGAAATCCCACCCCAAACACAGTCGCATTCTCCGCTGCTCACCACACGCATTTCTGCACTCAATCCTGTCCTCTGTTTAGCACCTGCAACACCTCCAGCCCCGGAGAGAGGGACTGTGGGTGTTCATCAGCTGCTGTGAGAAATGTCCTTCATTCCTACTTGCAGCTCCTTTTCGAGCCGAACTCATTTATTTCTCCAGCAGAGGATTTTGGATAGGTCTCCTGTGCCAAGATTATGTCAAAAGGGAGGTAGAGGAGCAGGTGAATTGGGAAGACAGATGCCTCACCTGCTATGTCACGTTAGTGTCAAGGCACAGAGATCAGTGTGAATAGACGTTAAGCTGGAAAACATGGGTCAGGGGTGGCTGGATGTGAGAAACTGAGCCTAGGGGCCGCTTGCACTGGAAGTGAGGTAGTAAGGGCTGGTGTCTGGGTGGGTGCACCTCTGATTCACAGAAGTAGCATCTTTCCTCCACAGTCCCACAGCACATCTGAGGGGCTTTGCCTTCCCTTGGTGCTCCGGGGTCACCTAACAAGTGTTAGGTGCCACTGTCCCCTAGCAGGCAGCCGGGGATGGGGCACGCGTTTGTGCTGAGCCGCGTCTTCGGCTCTTGAGGATAGAGTTGGTTTTGGATGTCACCTTTGGGGGACAGATGGTGTGGAGGGCTTGGAGGTTAAGAAAACCAGGCCTCAACAATAAATAATCATTCTTAAACTGCTACCTGTGCCTTAGGCAAAGGACAAAACCCTCCATTCCCCTCTTGCTGTCCCTCTCCTCGGAGTCCAGCTAGGGCAATGAAACTACAGAAGACCAGCTGGTGTACAAAGATCTCATACTTGTGGCTTTTACCTCCCGCTGGAGGTCTCTTGCTGGACCACAAAGCCCTCTGAGAAGCTTGCCCCCAGTTAACATGCTGCCTGTTGGATAAGCAGCCGTCGAGCCCGTGGGTGTCCACCAGTTCATTTTCCACAGGCTAAGGGATGCAGGACACAAACGTCTATCAAATGAAATGGATTCTGTTTCAGGAGTGGAGGTAGCTGTGATCAGCTCCAGGGCATGGCTAGTGGCGCTTGGCAAGCATGTGGCCACTGAAAAGGAGCAGTTCACCAAGGTTAAGTGCTGTGGGCACTGCGTTGCCACTCGAAATGCTGTGGGGTCTGGAGGAGTTTGCAGCAGAAGCTGTCGGTGAGCATCTCTGAGGTGGGGGTCAAGTTTACTTCATACACACGAACACTGATGACAGAGCAGAAGCAGTAGCTGTGTTCATATCTGCTCTGTGGTTGTGCTGTGGAAATACTCCTTTATCTCTGCGTAAAGTCATTATGTATGCAAATGAGTATAACCGCAGCGTTGCCTGGCTCTAGTTTCTCTAAGCCATGATTCGGTAACTAAGCGCACACGCTTAGCTCTAAGAAAGCAGCACTACTTGTGAGCTTAGCGAAGTATTTGCAGGATTGGGGACGGAAAACACGTCCTAAATCCTGCTGCAGTGCTATGACCCCACTGATTCATGCTCAGGCACTGAGAACAGCCACCAGCTGTGGACAAACACAAGACCGACGAGCAAAGCCGGGTGCTTCTTTCCCGTGACTTAGCAGCATGCATTCAAATCACCTTATTGAGCACTGAAGGTGTGTTCCTTGCACAGATACTCATTGCTACGTGTGACTGCTTCAGCAGTGAGGGATGCTGAAAAAAAAGTCTGCTCATCCTGTGGGGCAGGCTGGTGATGATGTACTCGCCCCGTACAGCTTCAGTGCGCTCAGTGCTGCTGCGTGCCAGGGACTGAATATAGATGGTGCATGTCATGAGGCACCATGTGACAGGAGGAGACATGTCTCTGTAGGAAGGAGGCTGTCCCCCCTCACTAGTTGCTCCATGCTATAAAAAGTTGCCCTGACCCAAATTTTTCTTGTGCCTGGCCTCTGGCCGGTTGTCTGGCACAGATAAATAGAGCTCGCACATGCAAAAGTGTAAGGGAGAGGAATAATTGGTGATCTGAAGATATTTATAATGACTTTGCTCTTCATCTCCTCTCCCTGCAGCCATGCATGTGACCCAGCCTCGGCGCTGGATAGACTTGTTATTGTAGTGTCTCGGTCACGGTGGATGCTGCTGACACATGATCGAAAGATGTCAAGGAGACCATCAAAGCCGGCCTCTCACAGGGAGCCCTTGTCTGCACAGAGTCCTTTGGACCGACATGAAATGAGTTTGAGGTGGTGGTGGGGAAGCCTTAAACAGGCAAGATAAATTACAAAGCCTTCTGGTCATTAGATGAAATAGCGTAGGGAAAATAAGGAACACAGGGGCCTTTGCTAGCTGATGGGGTAGGTTGCAGGCTGACATGTGCGCAGGGTGCACATGACAGGGTGCAGAGGAGTTAACAGAGGCCGTGTCCTGAAGGCACTTGGGGCGTGCACGTGGGGTGAAGTCCCTCTGCCCACACAGACTTAGGCAAAGCCTTGGTGAGAGAACCCCCGGCTTGGATAGCTGAGTTAAACCCCTAAAATTCACCTATGCCTTTAAGTGCTCATGTGGCTTCAGATCTCGTTTTTACCAGATTCTCAAGCTGGTTGCTGGCACCTCTGCTTTTTCCTCCTGTGTCGGGCAGCTGTGCACCCCTCTTTTCAGTCCATCCAGCTCAGCACCAGGCAGTAATGTCCATCTCTAAATCCACCCAAAAAGCTTAAATACTTGTTGCATGCTTCAGGTTTGTCCTATTTCTGACCATTCCCCAGGGTGAGATCACTTTGTGTGTTGCTTGAGGCTCATATCCAGGTAATAAAAATGATTTTCCTGCCCCAAAAAAGGCAAAAATGGAGGGGAAGATGCCCTTCTGCTTGCTTGGAGAGCATGAGCTGCCCCCACCTCCCGGGTGCCTGTGTGAGGCTGTTTAGCACAGCACGCTGCTATGCATACAGCTGGTGGAGCTCTGTGGCTGAAATAATGATGAGGAGCCATTCTTGGGGGCTGTAAATTATTGCTGTTCTTGCAAACTCACTGGCTCATGACACAGGGCGCTCTGATATGTGAGCTGGAGCTGGCTGGATTTATGCCATGGGCTGAGCGTGCCAGATTTGCTCGGTTTTGCTCCGGTTCCACTGGGTGCTTGCAGAAAGGCTCGCCTGGAGAGGAACTGTTCAACTGCTCCCTGGCCTTTTGATTTCCAAGGTTAGCCATGTGCTGCCACCCCTGCTTGGGTCCATTTTTCACTCGAGTGGTTAGTAACAAACATCAGGAGAAGTTGCCGGCTGTGTTTATGGGCAGGAAGACTTCATCCAGCCTAGGAAATCCTGGCAGTGCTCCGCACATGGGGTGCATTCATCCATCCGCCGGAGTCCCTTTCCTTTGGCTGTGGCCAGGAGGGTGTTGCTTTATGGGGAAAAAGGTGTTGTGTGATCTGTTCATGCAGGTTTTAAAATCCTGACTATTGAATTTGTGCTCTGCTGCTCTAGCTCCTGGGTGCCACTGTGCTTGGGGGAAGACCTCGTCAGAAGCAGAGGCACTGATGGATTCTTGGGCTCTTTGGATGGGATGTGCTACAAGTGAGTTATTCCTTGCAGACAGGAATGGTGAGTTTCCTTACTCATGAGACTCTGCAACCTGTGGAATATGTAGCTTGGTTAAATATAAGACTGCTAGCATCACTTTCCCAGCTTGCAACATGCTTTTTCATCTCTTCAAACAATCTCACATTAAAGACCCAGCAGGAGGCATGCATCCTCCCCAGGGGAAGGTGGGGACTATGGGAAGTTCTCAGAGCTATCTCAGATGTCAGTGTTAGAGGCTTATAAACAAATGTTTTGGCTCCTCTTGAAATGTATCACGGATTAAAAAAAAATAATGCTGGATTATGTCTAACAGTGACAGATCACAGATGGGGGGCTTGAGGTCCAGTGCAAGAAGCTGAATCATAGAATATCCTGAGTTGGAAGGGACCAACAAGGGTCACTGAGTCCAGCTCCTGGCTCCACACAGGTCTACCCAAAAATTCAGACCCTGTGACTAAGTGCACAGTCCAAACACTTCTTAAACTGACAGGCTTGGTGCAGTGCCTACTCTGCACTAAGCTGCTGGCCCCAAGACCTTTTGGAAGTCAAGAGCACCCTGCAATAACTTAAGGGCTCCTCTGACCTGAGGGAGGGGATGTGGATTTCGTTGTTTTCAGAAGCAGTTCAGAAAGCAGAAGCAGAAGTTCATCTTTGTATTGGAAAAAAAACAAACAAACAAAAAAAAAAAAACAATAAAAGCAAAGCAGAAGTGGCTTGGACCCTTCTGTTGGGGTGTATTGACCTGGGGAAGCCACGTGGGGAGATGGACATGACCTGGGTGTCCAAATACTGGGGCTGGCTGGTGGGAGGGCAGATGAACAGCTAAGTTACCAGCCAGGTAGCTAGCTACATGGGGGATGCTGCAAACAGTTAAATCTTGACAAATGTAAAGCTAAGTAGTGCCTAAATGCTCTGTATTTTATTATTATTATTACTTTTTTTTTCCAAAGGCAAAAGCAGCCCTAAAGAGACTAGCTGGTGGAAGGGGGTTCAGCGGCACAGCCAGCTGAGGGTGGCTCTGGATCAGATTTAAGTGTTCAGTCTTGCACAAAACAAGCTTTTGAAGAACAAAACGTTCCTGGGCTTGATAAAGCCGCTTTGTTGCAGTGCTGAGAAGAGCCGTTGCTTCCTCCAGGGTTTTTTCTGAAATTGGGAATTAAGTCTCTTGTCCTTGCACTTGAGAGGGTGCAAAAAGGGCTTACAGGAACACATCTTCTCCCTCCTGGCCCTTGTTAGGCTCCGAGGCACTGTAGCGTTAGGCACTGTTCCTCCTGGCTCGCTGCAGCAGACGCTGATGAAGAGAGCATTTATTGTGTCCTAATTGGGGCCGCTGCATCCACATGGCCTTGGCTGAGGGGTGCACCTTGTCTGCAGCAGCTTCTTAGGGCTTCCTCTAGTCTGTCCAGCAGGGCCTTCTGCTTCTTTCCATTGACCTCCTCTGCACTGGGTACTTCAAGCACCAAAATCCTAATGTCCCAACATCCTAACGGATTTGCCCTGAACTGCTGTTAGGCCGGTGGCTTTCCACAAGACAGGAGAGAAGAGCTGATGTGATCGTTGCTTTCCAAATTACCAACAAGTTGACCTCTGGGCCAATTGCTAGCCCTGGGAATTAAAAGGAGAAAGGATGCGGAGAGAGGTGGAACTGAGAACTTTCCAGACAAATAAAGGTTTCCTCCTCGTGCCTTCCCCAGTGTATCGTGAGATTTGTGCCCCTCTGGCTATCCCAGGTGATACCGCCTCTCCCTTTATGTTGCCCAGAAATGCCCTTTCTCTCTCATATCTGGCTGTGCCTCATCAATCCGCTGAGCTGCATTTTTTTTTTCACATTCCACATATTTAATTTTTTAGTGCTTGTTTTCCTTCCAGAGAACATCTGCAGCAAAGTCACGTCCAGCTTCCCCCCCCCCCCAATATGACAGCTTTGGAAGATGAATATAAGGGGTTAACACCCTTCTGGCTGCTTAAAAATGAAAACATGGAGAGAAATTAGCAGTGAGGTTCTTCACACCCAGGAGGAGGAGTCCTCCTGCAAGCTCACTTAAAGGCAGCAATTGTTATCGTGTTCCTAAATGTGGTTCTGAGTGGGTAGGTGGGAAGAATAGGACACTGTGTAAGCACTGAGCCTTGTCTAATAGTGATTTCCAATACAAGTTACGTGGAGGCAGGCTAAGGCAAGCCACTGCCTGTGAAAAGGTTTATTAGCATGGTGCGAAGAGCTCTTTCTGACAATTTCTGGGCACTTGGGAGGGATGAAATCACATAATGCCCAGTGCATTGTGTCTCAGGGTCCTCTAAATCAGTCCTGCCTTGCTAGAGCCAAGGGTCAGATCATAAATTGGTTGACATTCACTGAAATGATTGTTTTTGCAGCTGTACTCTGCCCTTTCCTTCACTGTGTGGGGTGAATATTGTCAAGAAATGTGTCCCTCTTCTCCATCAGGGGAGCAAGGGTCTTGGTGTAAGAGCAAGGATTTGGGGAGCTGAGGTGAGTTTCCTCCAGAATTACTGAGTGGTGTAAAACTAATGCTAAAAAAGACTTTTATGGCCCAATCTGAGCTTTGAGCGTGTTCTTTTGCACCTTTGGGATTTTCCTGCAGAAACATGCAGTCCTTTGCTATGGCAGTAAAACTGCCCCCAGAAAACCACCAAATATTGCAAGACTGAAAGCAGAAAAATTCTGCAGGATGTAAGCTGCAAACGAAGGAGGAAAGGAAAAAAAGATACGCCACCAAAAAGGGCTGTTATTTAGGAGGATGAGAGCTTGTCAGCTATCTGGGGTCCTGATGCTGGCGTGGTGGCAATGTTGGACCTGTTGCGATGGCCCAGGTGTGCCCAGGGCAGGCAGAGCCTTGTCCTGGGGAGCAGAGGGAAGCAATTAACAGGAGACCAGAGAACACATGGGGCTTAGGGATGAAAAGAATGGGGAGAAAGGGAGGAAAATCCCAATTCTTTCTGTGTTTGCACTCATCTGAGAAGCCACTAGATGGCAAGAACAACCTGCCGGCAGCTGGGAGGCACTGAGAAGATGCTTAAAGCTCAGTGGTGATTTTTGGGGTGATTCTCATTTGACATTTGGGTGTCTCTTCCCCTCCAGCACCAGCTCTGAATGCATCCAGGGTGCTGCTGGGACGCTTAGCTTGAGGACGATGTATTTTTAACCCTTCAGATGCGTGCATGGCATGGCAAGGCCAGGTCAGTGTTCTAACTTCTCTGCTCTATCAAACACAGTCCCCATCAGGGGGGAGAGAAATTTCCATCTGGTGCCACGTTTTGCCTGCGATTGAACAAAAAAACAAACAAGCAAACAAACAAGAAAAACTGTTTAAGGAGGCTTGGAGGAAGATGCTGAGATCTCGCAGTCTTGTTGTCATTGCACAGCCAGCAGGAGGTGCAGCGATGGAGAGATGTTCTCCTCCCGGGTTGCTCTGTGTGCTCTTTGCAAGCTTTAATACCTCTTTCCATGCTTATTATTGGGCTGCCCGACTATTTTTCCTCTCTTTCCCCTCCACCTTTCATCGGTATCAGGGAACTGATATACTTTCATTCACTGCTAATGGGTAGGGCTCTGATAAAGGCTTTGGGGGCATCTGGGGCAGGACGTGGGCCAAGGGGAAACAGCGTGGTTCCCAGCACTGCTCTAGGGTGCTGGCAGTCTGCAGGGAGACCTGTGGCTGAGCTGCCTTTATCCCAATATACATCCCATTTGGTAGTTTAGTTCCTCTGGGCGAGGAAGAGAGCATCAGCCTGGGTCTTCTAGCCTTGAGCAACTGCATTTTAAGGCAGCTTCTCAAGACACATTCATTTCTCCACTGAGGGCAAGTGCTGGTGTGAGGAAGGGGATGGTGTGGTTTTATGGGTTTATAAACTACTTGAAGACATCTCTGATCAGTACTCTGTGCTTTTTATTGGCCATAAATTCACACTGTAGCAACACTTTATTGCACCGTAAGCAGACAGGTGGCTGCCTCTCTTACAACCCTTAAAATGCTGCGTTTCTCACCAGCTCCTGGTCTTCATCCCTTTATACATCTCCCAGGGAGGTGTTTGACAAGAAGCAGCTTCATCCAAATGCTTTAAATGGCAGCACAGAGGAGATGGGAGCCACCTATGGGGGCTTGAATTGTGGGTGTACAGAGAAGGAACTAGGTTGCTCCAGCTGGAGGTGATGAGTGCCTGCACTGCACCATCCCTAGTGCCGGCTGTTGGAGAGGGGAACAAGGGCACTGTGGATATCATGGGGGCACCGTGGGATGAGGCAAGCAAAGCAGCTGTGTTTTAGGGGGCTCCGGCACTGAAAGGAGGATGTGGCACCCATGGGGAGTGATGTGGGGGTTTGGGCTTCTGCGTGCCAGCCAAGGACTGAGCATTTTCCACTTGCAGATGTGTGTGAGAGGTCTGCCCCGGACCTTCATGCATCCGTCGGGGGTCTCTGCGTGGCTGGCGAGCTGCTGGGCATGTGGCTGATGCTGCCTGCAGAGGTGATGCTAAATTAGCTCTGAAAGCAACAGCTCGATAAGGAGAGCAGAAAGGCTGTGGGTATGGATTTAGACTTCTCCTGCAAATGATCTCTGAAGTCTGGTACTTACTTTTAATGATTTCTTCGGCAGCCGCTGTTAGCTCTCGTTTGAGTGCCTGCTTCTGTCTGTGCTGCGCTGGGGAGTTCATTATCTCACTTGATGGCAACGACTGAGACAAGGGAGTCGGCAGTGAGGGGGTGTTTTGGGAGGGGGAAACTTCATCTGTGCCTGTCGCTGCATCCCGGTAGCATCCGTCCGCGTTGTGCTGCAGAGGCTGGGGTCATGCGGGAGCGCCCGGTGCCTGCTGGTGCTGCCGGCGGGTCGTGGTCGGGGGCTGTTAACCCCAGGCTCTGTTCTCCAAGCAATAAGAGGAGGTGAAGGGGGAGCTAGAGGTGAGAACCTGATGCACATCGTGTTAGTCCTGTGGTTTTCACTCCGTTTTGGCTGAGAACAGCGAGCTGGGAGCACTGCGGCAGTGCCACGGAGGTGCCATAGGATGGCAGCCCCTGGGTGATCTCTGGAGAGAGAGAAATCACTCCGGGGGCTGGTAAGGGCTTGTTCTCTGGTTTCTAACAGCAGGGAGGAAGGTGAGGATGCTGCTTGAGCAGGCTGCAGCCCAGAAGGGGTCAGCACAGCCCAAGGATTGGGTGGAAGCAGGCGGGGGCGATGCGGGGCCGCTGCTTTCCTGGGCAAACCCGCTCCTTGTGGGGACAAAGGGGACACCGAGCTGTCACTGCTCTGCGTCACCATCCCTGGTGGCATAACTCCTACCACGGAGAGGACGTGAGTCTTGATAGCTGATAGATGGGAGATGTCCAGGGCTTGATTGTCCCCTCCTGCGTCTCTCCAGGTGCTCTTGGGTGCTCTTTTGGGAACGTGGCCCTGCAGAACCAGATGCTGCCCCATGCTGCTGCTCCCTTGCTCTGTTGTGACCTGTGGGGATGGCCTGGACCTCCAGGGTCCCAGGATACTGTCATGGATTGAAGTGGACTTTTATTTAGGATTAAGAAGTTTCTCCTGGACAAGAAAAAATAAAAATAAAAAAGCCAACCCCAAGGGAAGTTTATAACAGCAAATGGTGATTTCAGCTCTGCTCCTGGGGGCTCTACTATGCAGCAGGACAAAGCTCACTGCAGCTGTTGTATATTTTCCTCCAGCTCCCCAATTTTGCTGCATTTTAATGTACAAATTCCACCCCCACACCCCCAGCACTGGTGACCCTGAGCCCCTCCGTGTCACATACCAAGCAGTGCAACTCTCTGCTGCGGTGACAAAAAGGTGCTGCAGATCCATTCCCATCCGTCCTTCTGTCTTGTCTGTCTGTCTGTCTGCCGAGGGGTCGAGCACTGGGGCTGCTCTGTCCCCCCTCCAACCCTCACTGAAACTGGGAGCACGGAGCCGAGTTCAGGGCCTGAACAGATGGTCCTGGCCTGTGCCAGAGCTTTGTGCCGGTGAGGGCAGGGAAGTGTCATGAACCAGTTGCTAATTAGTGATTAATCAGCGAGCTGTGCTGAAAGCAGGAGGTCCCAGCAGACGATGGGAGATGGGAGGGTGGACGAAGAGATGGGACATAATCTCTTCAATAAATAAATAATTGCCGTGTCCCAAGGGAAGCAAACAGGTCCTCGCACCCCCCTGTGGAAGCTTGCCCTAAATCTTGACCTCAAATTGGTGCTTGTGCTGTCTGCTGGGCAAAACCGAGCAAAGGAAATCATCCAAATAATCTTTCCCCCTTGCAAGCAGCTGGATGCTGCGATGCATTGATTTTAGCTCACTGACCTCTTTTCGATCTGGAAAAAGGCTTGGGGAAGGGGAGCAGGGAGAGTGATCTTTCCCCAGCCGGCTGGGAACCATATGGCTGCTTCGGAGCCGCAGCTCCGCATCCAGCCCCAGCCTTGCCCCTGTGAGGTTTTGCCCCTGATTGCTTTGGCAGGAGATGCCTGCTTGTGCTCTGGCCTTGCCAGGTGAAACCCATAGCTGGGATGGGTGACAAAAGTGGGTCAGGATGGCCGCAAGGTCTCTGGTTTCCCTACTGTTGCCCCTCAGTCCTCCCGCTCCTAGGCTCAAATTTGAGGCTGTTTCTGTGCTGCTGCTGTTTGTTATCTTTAAAGGCGATGCTCAAGACAGCTACGGTGCTTGTGTGATGTGGATTAAGGTATTTGCAGTGCCTGGCAATGCTACGTCGGCTTAAACAGAGCAGTGCCCCTGCCTTACCAATGAAAACATCAAGGCAGACAGGCTAATGAGCCACCCTGCTTTAACAAGCATGTGTTTACAGGCCAGCAAAACAAGCAGAAAGTCAGAAAGCATCAGGAAGACATGACTGTCTTTTATTAAATGCTGATTTTATTGCTGGTGCTTTTTCCAGCCACAGCGACCTGCTATTTCAGCCCTCGTCTATCATCCCAAATGAGGAAGGGAGGAAAAATAAAACCCAACAACAATTAGCTGGAAACAAAGTACTCGTAATAGCTGCATTCTAATTACAAATAAAAAGCTCTCCAAATAGGCCTATCATGCAGAAATAAAAAATTTCAGATGCTTGGCTTGGTGCAGATGCTTTTCTTTGTGCGAGTGGCTGTTAGTGCTTCATCTCGGTTTGTTCGTTGAAAAGAAAGGGGAGAGCAGCTGCATGGTGAGCCCGGAGCTCTCCTCGCTGCACATCTGGGGCTGCATCCATGCCCCGGCTGGGAGCCCTGGGCTTTTGTGCACGTGGGGATTTGGAGGGGGGGGGAGAGGACACATCCCAGCGTGTTTTTTCTCTTTTTTTTTTTGGCTGCTTGGTATGTCTGAGGGGATGGGATAACGCAGGCTGGAGTTGGGTTTGTCGCCACAGTTGGTAACGGTGGCTCAGGGTGTGTGAATTTAAGGGGTGCAAACCAATATGGGATCGGGAATCCGATTTGTGCAGATGCATCGTCCTTGTGAGAGGGAGAGGTCCCTGGCAGGATGCATCCTGTCCGGACAAGGAGGGTGGCAACGAATACAAAGCAAGAAGCAGTCAGGGCATGTGTTATACGAGCAGGGCTCACTTTGGTGCCGGTACACCTGGATCAGTCTCAGTCCGAACAACTGCTGCAGGAAAACCCCTCTGCTTCAGCAGACAATGACGGTGGCAAGGCTGAGGCTCTGCTACCCCACTGGGAACTGCCAATCCCTGCCTGGTCTGGTTCAGGCTCTTGCTCAGGGCTTTCAGACCCCAGCAGCTCCTTGCTGCAGCCTCCTGACAGCAGATATCCAAAGTGCATCCAAATCACTGACCCTCAGGAACTGGTGCTTGAAGGGTTTTGGAACCCTGTGCTCCTTTATTACGGCATGTGGTAGCTTCTTGTTGAGTGTGGAGTCAAATTCCCTTAAACTGTGTTATTTGTGGGAATTTGGGATTTCTTTTTTTATGCTGGTGGCCTCTGGGCACCCCCGTGCTCGAAGGTGATGCCCCGTACCCCGGCCAGCTCCTCTTCCTTGCTGTGCGCTTTCTCCGTTGTGCTTTTAGTACCGAAGCCCCCCCTTGGCTGCTGGAACCCAAAACACTTGCAGAGGGGAAGGTAGGAGAGGGGGAAATCCACGACCCCCACCCCATTTGCGAGCCCAGCTCCCTCGCTGGATTGCTGCCGGATTCATGATCTTAGTGCTAAGCACTGGGGCTTTTAGGGCTTTTGTGGAGGGGACTGTGATGCTCTCCTGGAAAAGACATGTTGGCACGCGTGTCTGAGCGAGGAGGGAGCGTGAGGACAGGGCTCTGTGCTGGGGGTGCCACAACACACGGGGGGATGCTGCCGAAGCCCCCTCCGTCCCCGCTGGTGGGAGTTTTAGGGCCAGGATTGCATGTAGCAACCCATCCAGGACCAACAGCATCAGAAGAACGGCCGAAGGCTGGGAAATGCCCATCAAAGCGAGCAAATCCTGGGCCAGCGGCTGCAGAGCTGCAAGCCCGTGGGAAGGCACAGGGCTTGCGTCCATTATTTTCACCTGTTTCGAAGCAAAATGTGGTGAAATGGACTCGGAAGCTTTGTGAGCATGCTGGAGCGTTGGCAAGGGCAGCAGCTTTTGGGGTGGAAACAGTGCTCCTTTGTGACAGGATCGGTACTTTTGTAAAATTTCTTCTCTTCTGAGGGGGAGAAAAGAAGAAAAGGGGCTCTGTTGTGGCCAAACAGGAACCAGAAGCAAACCTGCTTCCTTTCTGAAGCTTTTAATTCTCCCTGTGAATATTTTGCTCACAGTTAATTGTTTCTCTACCACAGGCTGTAAGAAAAAAAAAAGGGGGGGGGGGGGGGAAAAAAAAAGCCACTTTGCCAGGTTTTTTTGTGTGCTGCTTATAGCAAAAGGGGGTGTAAATCCCATTGCCTCCCACTGAAACTGAGGAATTGAAACCACCGCAGACCGAAAGAGAATCCATTCCTTTTTTTTTCTGAAGGTTTAAAAAACAGCAACAACAACAACAACAACAAAAAAGCCATCACAGAGTCGGGAAGCCTCAGCCGCCGGTGAAATTATGGATTGTGTTTGCGTGTCACTGATACTCAGTGAACTGCTATTGTGTTTATTTTCTAAAGATCTGTAGCCATCAGAGAAATGCAATGTAATTGCTGCTCTGTTTATCGACGGCAGGCAAGGAAAATCCATCGCTGCAGAGACTTAACGCCCTCACCGCCGCATCCCGGCCCCGGGGAGGCCCCTGCTTTGCTGGAGGAGCAGACAGAACATTTTTGGGGAATGTGGGGAGCTGTTCCCCCATCCTTCATAGTTGCATATTCCCCTTGTATCTCACCCCAAAGCCTCTTGTGGGGTTTGTGTCTATGGGGAATGCTTGGCTACAATTTCCGCCCTGCCCAGTCCTGGGGTGCCTAGTGTGATGCTGGCTGCCACACATCAGCTACCAGGAGCTTTCCTGCTGTGGTTTGGACCAGAAATCTCAGCTGGGGGCAGAAATGCCTTTCATCCAGCACAGTACCAGGGAGCCTCTCTCCATTAGGTTAGCATTTTCTGGGGAAAAAAACTGCTTTCCCCTTGTTTCCTCCATCCTATAAGGATGCTAATTCCCATCCTCCTGGTCTGGGCACAGCTCACCCCTGCATAGGCTGTGTGGCTCCGAGCTCTGCTGCCTCCAGCATCCTCTGTGGGAGCAGCTCAGCCTCTACCTCTGGCAGCATTAATTCTTGAGCCTCCCCTCTTCTTTTTTTTTTTCTTTTTTTTTTTTTTTTTTTTTTTTTCTTTGGTTTCAGCACCAAGATCTCCAACGGCTTTCTTAGCCACTGTTGGTATCAGTAGGCACGATATGGGGACTGGGGTGACCCCCTGAGATAAATGCAAGTCCTCTGCCACATCCTCCAGCATTCTTCTCCCCTCTGCCCGAATAAGAAGCGCTCATGAAATGTCCACTGTTGGGAAGGGAGGGGGAATCCCCTGGGAACTCCTGCAAGGGTAGAGATGTGTGAAGCCCTTGGGGTGCTGATGCAGATGCTCTGGTCCTGCACCAAGACCCCTGTCTGATAGTCTGAGGGGGGGGACAGAGTAGCACTGGGGAGCAAAAGCACTCTGCCTAAACCTTCCTGGGGTTCAGCTGCTTTGCAAGGGAGCAAACAGCTTCCTGCAGAGCAGATAGGCATTGATGGAGGGGAGAAACACACACACACAATGGCATTCTCTCCCCACAGCCCTTGCTGGTGGCATGCAAGAGCACACCAGCAGCGTGCTGGGGCTGCTCACCTGCTGCCTGCAGTGCCAATTAATACGGGATTTGCTGAACCCGTTGATACAAAGAGGGACTGCATGGGGTTGGAGCCAGCTTGGTCCCCCCCAGGACCCCTCTTGGAGCCTCTCTCACTCTTGGCACCGGCCCTAAGCCCTTTATCAGCGGTGGCCAGTCTGGGCATGTAGGAGCTCGGCTGCGCTGCTTCACCAGCTGATAAAGCAGGGGAGAAGGATGGAGGGGGTGAGAAATCCCCCTGGGTCCAGAGCTGACCTGAAAGAGCCCCCCCGGGGGGCTACAAAATGTCTGGGGGTGAAAGGGAGAGGAGGTGAAGGGGCAAGAGGTGGTGGCAGCAGGGGGGTCTCGGGCTGCAAACCCGCTCCTTGGGGTGGGATCCAGGACCACCCGTGTCCTCCCATCCACTGTCCTCAATGGGGCTCACTGGGGAGGGAACCTCCTTCTCTCTGCAGGGCAAAGAGCTTGCAGGAGCTAGGGATGCTCTCTCGTTTGGTCAATGTAGGAGAGTGGTGAATCAAAATAGCTGGTATAATACTGAACGTGGTGATGTCTAGCTAGATACCAGGCTTGTGAGAGAGAGCATCCCTCCTGATTGTCTCTGAGTATGGGGTTTGACCCCATGGTGGCCCCCACAGGGGACTTGGGGCTACTTTCACCAGCCCTTACCCCTGCCTGCCTCTCTTGCCTTAAATAACCATCCCATTCCCCCTTCTGCAGCTTTGGTTTTCTCTTCTCCCCCCTCCCCTTTGGGTTTTCTGTAAGTAAAAACCAGCCTTATTGATTTTGTTTCAGTAATGGAGAAAAAATTTGCCTTTGGCCTGAGCTTTCGGGATGGTAAACTCCAGCCAGGAGTGTAAGTTTTATTTTGTTTTATTTTATTTTTCCTTTTATAGCGTTTCTAATCTGTGTTTATGATGCCAGCACTGACACATCCTAAACCATAGCATGGCTATAACCCCTGGAAAAAACTCCCTGCAGGATTGAAATAGTGGCTGGCAAACATTCCCTCCTCGCTGCAGCTTGTGAATAAAAAGCCATCAATGCTTTAAGCAAAGGCTTGTGCTGGGGAGGGAGAACTTCTGCTGGAGCCTATGCATATTTTATCGCCGCGCTTATTCACTTCGAGCCCTTCTCCCTTCAAACGCCGCGCAGATTTTAATTAAATATTCCTTCACCAGGCTGTTATTCCAGCTTGGCCAGCCTCCAAATGATCGTGTTTTTTTTTTTCCCAAATGATGGCAAGGGGATGTGCTCCATTCCCCCAGCTCCGTCCCCTCCCCGTCCTCGCCGAGGTTTCGTCGTCCGCAAATGCCGCTAATTATGTTTGTCTGGCTGGCCGCCTGCTCCCCTGATAGCATCTTTCATTACCGCCAACCTCTCGGCGCTCAAGAGGAGCTGGCTGGCATTCCCAGGGTGCTGGGAGCTCTGCTTCTGCTCGCAGGCTGTCCCCAAATTTACCCAACTTTGGTGGGTAAATTCGGGGTAAGGTCCGCAGCGAGAGGGGGGCTGCTGCCACCGAGCAGCCCCCCAAATCCCTGAGCTCTCCCCTGGTTTCTCTGCCTTCCTGCGTCAGCTGGGTGCAGCCGGTGAGCCTCACGGGGCATGTAAGTGACCATCGAGTGTCCCTTGGGTGCCACGCAGCAGGATGGGTCCAGGTCATGAGCAGAAAAGGCTTGGTGGGAGATGAGGTGGGAGGGAGTTGGGCAGAGTAAGCACGAAATGGTAGAGTTCTCTGTATTCTTGGTGAAGTCAGGAGGGGGCTCAGTAAAACTGCTTCCTTGGATTTTGGGAGGGCAGACTTTGAATTGTTCAGGACGTTGGTAGGGAGGGTCCCTTGGGGGGTCAGTCCTGAAGGACAGAGGGGTTCAGGAAAGCTGGGCGCTCAAGAAGCCTTCAAGGCGCAGGAGCAGGCTGTCCCTGTGTGCCATGAGGTGACCAGGTGGGGAAGAAGAGTGGTATGGCTGAACTGTGAACTTTTGCTAAAGTGTCTAGGAAAAAAAAAAGAGTTTATGTCCGGTGGAAGAAGGGGCAGGCAACTCGTGAAGAGTACAAGGAAGCTGCCAGCATATGCAGAGAAAAAATCAGGAAGGCCAAAGCCCAATGCAAGCTCAACCCAGTCGCTATTATGGCCAAGAATAACAACAACAACAAAAAAGTTTTAATAAATATATTAATATAAAGAGGAGGGCGAAGGAGACTCCCCATCCTTTACTGGATGCGGGGGGGACCATGACTACGGAGGATAAGGAAAAGGCTGGGCTTCTTAACGCCTTCTTTGCATCTGAGAAGAGGAGGCTCAGGGGAGACCTCACTGCTCTCTGCAGCTACCTGAAAGGAAGCTGGGGGGACCTGGGGGTCGGCCTCTTCTCGCAGGTAATTAGTGATAGGACTAGAGGGAATGGCCTCGAGTTGTGCCAGGGGAGGTTCAGGTTGGAAATTAGGAGACATTTCTTCTCAGAAAGAGTGCTCAGGCATTAGGACGGGTTGCCCAGGGAGGTGGTGGGGTCACCGTCCCTGGGGTGTTCAAGGAGAGGTTGGACGTGGTGCCTGGGGACATGGGTTAGTGGTGACATCGGTGGTAGGGGGATGGTTGGACCAGATGATCTTGGAGGCTTTTTCCAACCTTTATGATTCTGTTTCTATGATCGTTAGCGTCTGCTTCCAAATGAGGTCGATCAGCTTGGGTGCAGCTGCTGCCTCCTTCCTGGCTGCAAATCAGGCTCAGGATGCTTCCTCCAGCAGCTTCTCTGCTGAGGGGTGCTTGGGCAATTCGGAGAAAGGGTGGAAGAAACAAATGGGAGAGGACCCTCCCAGCTCTGTCTGGCTCATGGAGGCTCTCCCCATGGCAGCCCAGATCTCCCAAAGCGACGTAGGAACCCCCCCAGCATGCAGGAGGACCCACGGGTGGGGGCTGAGGGGTGCAGGCACCAGGGTGCCTCTTTCCCTTCCTCCGCCCTCGGATCCCACTTGGCTCCTCTGAACAACCTCAGGTACCGACACATGCTTGCTCCTGCTTGTCATGAACAAGATTCTTAATTTGGCAGCTTGCTATGCTTAATATTTCCTGCATGTATTGCGTTGGCTTTAAATGCAGAACGTGTCTGGATAAGCTCACTTCTTCACTTTTCGCTTTTTTTTTTCCCCCCCCACCTCTGATGTAGCTGACACGTTGAAGGTAGCTGTGTTTAACTAATAAAAAAGATTTTAAAATGCTAGTTTTGCACTTCTTTAATTGACTTCCAATTTCCATCTGAATGCAGCCCGACACATTGCAAGGGGAAAAAAAGAGCTCCTGGTAAATAAGAAATGCGTCATTCACTGTTTTCTACCATAATCAAAAATGTAAAAAATTAAGAATCTGAATCAACGTACATTAAACTATGTAATTGCCTAAATAAATGTGGCGGGTGGATAATGGAACTTCCTGATTAGAAGAAAATACCAAAGTTATTGCAAGGGCTGTTTTGGTTGCAAAGCAGTGCATTTTAGCAGTTGCACCGCCTTAGGAGGGAACAGCTCTTCTTTTGGGAGATAAAAGGAGCTGGTCTGGGGGACACGAGGACAGCGATGGGTGCTGGTGCCTGTGAAAGGGTGAACCCAAAAAATAACAAGGTGCTTTGCCAATCTGATTAGCAAAAATAAATAACATCTTGATGTCGCAAGCTGCAGTGAAAGAAAAAGTCGTCTGGGTTTGAGTGTCGCCTTGCTTTCGTCCTTTCTCCCTTTTCTTCAGTGCTGCTTTCCCCTAACCTCAGCCAAAATTCATTTTGCCCTCAGGCACAGGATCGCTGCGTGCTTTGTGCCCCAAACCAGCTTTGCCCTTCCCTGCAGAGCAAGCGCTGCTCCAGTACGGGACGTCCTCGGTGCCTTCAATCTCCAAAATGCCTCCCCAGGCGAATCGTGTTAATATTGGAGAGTGCAGGAGTGGGGGGAGAGCCCGGCCCCCACGGTCGGAGCTATTAATCTCTCGCGGGCGTGCCGGGGAATGAGAAAAAGCTGTGCTGTTTCTTTTTTTTACTTGCTGTGTGCACACTCACCTGTGCAGGGCTGTGCAGCCTGGAAACAAGGAATTAAATCATGGGTGAGACCTGTGAGAAGGGCAGGGTCCCAGCAAAGCCTTTTGGAGGTGAAATAAAAGCCATCAGCTGGAAGAGCTCCCGCTGCCTCCATTCCACTGAGCCTCCCAGCCTTAATTTCCCAGTGCCGAGCCTGATGCTGCAGGGATGCCCAAGGGGTCAAGGCCAGGCTTGTTGGGGACACTGGGGCAGAAAATGGGGATGCAAAGGGGCTGGGCTGCTCTGGTGACATGGCCAGTACCCGGCTTTTGCTGGGGAAGAAGGAGAAATGTACCGCAGCATGTGTGGGCATGTGTTGGGCTTGTTCTGAGCGTGGGCTATGGAGGTAACCAAATATCAAGGAGCTAAGTAATAATAATTATTATCAAGAGTTTTTTCATTCCCCAAACTTACCAGCCTTCCCGCAGGGAGGTGCTGGGATGCTGGATACTGCAGCCCCAGCACGTCATTGGTGAGGTGGCCCCAAGGGTGGCAGGGGTGGGGAAGTGCCGTATGCCCCAGGACCAGGACAGATTTTAGGGGAGAGGCGCATCATCGCCCTCCACCACCAGAAGAACTGTGCTGTATGGTGCAGGCTAACAAAAAAAGTGCAGAGGTGGGGTTAGTTAACATGGCTTTGCTTCCTCCCAAGGTCTCCTAACATGGGTGAGAAGGTCCCCATCCATGCCACCGACCCCTGTGGGAAGGCCTTTGAGGCCATTTGCCTGTGCGGAAAGCAGAAATGCATTCTGTGGGGTTGTTGGCTTTGCGCTGTGGATTGATGGCTTTTGGTACCAGGTCTGAAACTATTCCGGAACACGTGGCCATAAAACCCAAGAATGACCGTGGCGAGCCCTGTGCCCTGCTTGTGCCATTTGTGCTGTTCACCGCGATGGCAAAGGGAGGGAACGCGACGAGGCAGCAACAATCCTCGGGAGAAAAGCCAAACAAATTGAGGATGCTTCCCCGTTCGCACCCAGAAAACGCGCTCTGGAAGAACATCACCCTAAGCTGCAATCAGCAGCCGGGCATAAAAAGCAGCCCCCGCGGGCCAGCCCAGCACCATCCCTCATCTCTAAGTGCTTCACTCGCATTACGGAGGTCGTGCTTGACCAAGGATGTGGAGTTGGGAGCGTTTTTTTTTTCTGTCCAGAACCAGCTTTTGTCCTTCTGGGCCTGAGAGCGTGCGGAGCGATGAATGTGACGGATGAGGAGCCATTTCTCTAACGGCTCGAGCAGCTATGGGAAGAAAATGCAATTACCCGAAGTGGGCTTTTGGCAGGACACTGGGGTGTAATTGGAGTGAGGTCGATAAAACCCCAGGAAAAGGGGATGAGAGGCCCTGATGCTGAACTGGCTGCTCACAGCGAGGGCTCTGGTTTGCTTTTGGGTTCCTCCTTAGAGATGTTGCCTGTGTAGCAATTAGCAATGTAAAACATGCACCGGCCTCTTTGTTCCCATTAGGTTCTAAACAATGCACAACAGTAGCCTGTGGTTAATTTTACCAAATGTTTGCTTTAATTTTATTTAAGACCAGCTGTCTATATCTCTATAGTGTCTATTTACGCTGTGTGCATGTAAATATGCATCTATACGTTATTGCGGGCTGAGGATAAGGTAACAAGGCAAGGGCAGGAGAGGTACCTTCTGGGGATGCTTTAGTCCCCAGCCTCCTGCCCTGGGGTGAGGCTCAATGACAGCTTGATGCCGATGGGGACCAAACCTCTCTGCTGAACTTCTACACCCTCAACCACCTACTGTGCATTCGGGGTCCAGGTCAATGTTTAACACCCGGTGCCTGCAAAGCAGCGGGGCAGCGCACAGCCTGCAGTGAGCCCGGGTTTGTTTGAGGAAGCACACCTGTGTTTAAATACCTGCAAGCAAATGAGTCCACCCAGCTCCGGCTTTGCTCTTCCTTGTGTCCTCAAGGCCGGGTTTGCTCGTGTCTAAGTGCAATCTGTCTTCTCCTTTTCCCCTTACAGGGATTGGCAGGATGCTGTCACGGTGGCTAAGGGTGACGTTGCCCTGAGAGTGTTGGTCCACCAGCACCAACAGCACTTGGGAGGTAAATGCGCGCTGGTGGCTTCTGCTGCCCGGCTTTCACCATCCCCTCGGGCCCAAGCCACACGAGACCTCAGCGTGGATGCCTCAAACCTGCACCTGCTCCGTCCCTCCCTGCGGCAGCACCAGGACGGCAGGGAGGAGGCTGCCGCGGGGCGAGGGGAAGGGCTGCAGCTCCTTGGTCCCGAAGCGTGGCGAGACGTGGTCGGCCAAGAAGCGGAGATGGAAGCGCCGGCCGATGCAGTGGACCAAGCCGCCGACCGCAGCGCACTGGAAGCAGGAGGGGTAGGGCATGGCGTAGGTGGCACACTCGTACCACAGCTTGGCCTTGGCGCCGCAGCGGTAGACGCCGATGCCCATGCTGCGGTTGAGGTCGAAGCGGTAGAGGAAGCCGTTGGTGCTCACCATCTCGGCCGTCCTGTCCTTGCTGCCGCCGGCCGGGCTGACGATCCAGCGGTCCCTGCGGGCAGCATAGCGCAGCAGCACGTAGCGCAAGGTGCCCCCCGTCACGTAGATCTCCCCGTCGCACACCGTGGCCGTGTGGGCCACGGCAAAGGTGTCACGGGGCAGGGGGGCGGTGAAGGTCCAGCGGTCCTGGCGGGGGTCGTATCGCTCCACCGTGTAGAGGCACTCCCCGCCGATGGCATAGAGACAGCCGTCCAGGGCCACCAGCTTGCAGTGCGGCCGCGCTTGGTTCAAGGGGCAGATCTCCCTCCAGATGTTGGTCAAGGGGTTGTAGCAGAAGACGCGGTTGGAGGGTCTCTGTGCACGGCCCGAGCCTTCACAGCCGGCCACCACGAAGAGGTAGTTGAACATGCTACACATGGCACACCCTTGGGAGACCGCCTCCGGTGGCATGTGGCAGAGGTGATGCCAGCGGTCCCCTCCGTCATCGTAGTAGCAGAGCCGGCTGGCGTGGAGGTCAGGTTCCTGCGTGCTGATGTCTGCCACGGTGACACACGTCTTCCCCTTCATCCTCCGCTGGAGGATGAGCTCCCGCTCCCTGGCGTTGAGGCGGCCATAGATGGAGGGCGTCCCCAGCACCTGCAGGTAGTTGTCGCTCATGACCTTGTAGGCAGCCTCCTGGAGGTGGCTGAGCTTCTCCGCCTTGGCCATGCAGAGAACCTCGTAGCAGTTCCCCAGATCCAGGAGGGTGTCCGGGGCAGGGGGTGACATTTGGAAGAAGTTGGCACCAGCCACCAGCTCCAGCCGGGGGCTTGCTGGTGGTGTGTTGGCTGGCGCTGGTGCACCAAAGCCCTCCATGGGAAGCTGGAGCTGGGGGTTCTCAGCAATCTGGAGGACACTGTTCTTGCGGCTGAAGCTGCGAGTGGGAGCTGGGGGCTTGGTGGCAGTCTCCAGGCTCCCCACAGGTGATGGGGCTATGGGAGAAGTGATGGGGTCCTGCATTGCCACGGTTGGTTGCTGGGACTGGGTCTCAGGTTCTGGGGTGACAGTGCTCTGCAGCTCCTCACTGATGTGCTCCAAGCTTTGCAGCTCCTCATTGACCTGCTCCAAGCTCTGCAGCTCCTCATTGACCTGCTCCAGGCTCTGCAGCTCCTCATTGACCTGCTCCAGGCTCTGCAGCTCTTCATTGACACACTCTGAGCTGCAGCTCAGGGCTTCTCCCAAAGGGGCACAGGGGAGAGACCTTTTCTTTGACACCGTCTGGGAGATGGACTGGATGTGGTAGTCGTACACTTTGCCTCTGAGGCCAGGGGCCAGCTGTCTGGCCCCATCCTTCGCATTCCTCTCGGTGATGTAGTTCTCTTCCACCTGGATCTTCGCAGATGAGGAGAAAGAGTAGGAGGTGTCCGACCTCTTGTTGCTCGCCGTTATCATTAGCCCCAGGTCTGAGGTGACACTACGGGTCTGGATCACCCCCCTGCTCCCCTCCTGGCTCATGCCCCCGATGGCCAAATCCTGCTCTGTGCTTCGGGCACCTCCGTCATCCCCCGTCTGGGTGGAAAGCTCAGGGCATGGGCTGAGCACGCCACGGCCGTGCCTGCTGCCCTCCTCCCCACTCAGCATTTCAGCCAGGTCCCCGTTGCTGAAAAATGCAGGCTCCCCTCCCGGCTCCCCTCTTCCCTCCTCCTTGCCCACCGGCAGACATTGCTCCCTTCGGGCCAGCGCTTGCCGCGGCTCCCCGGCGTTGCCACCACCTTGCCGAGCCCCAGCACCGAAAACCTGCCTGCGCCGCAGACTTGCCGCCGCCTCCCCATCCTGGGCAGCGTTTTCCCTTCTCTCCGTCTCTCCGCGAGCGTCGGCTGCCAGGGTGCTGCCTCCGGGGCTCGAGCGGGATTTGTACAACCTGTACGCCAAAGTCAGCAGGAGCAGAGCGGCGGCGGAGAGGACCAGCTTGCCGGCCAGCTGCATGTCGGACTGCCAGGGCACGGTTACCCGCTGGCTCATTTTTTCCATACCAGGGCAGGCGCTGGGGAATGCGGAGAATCCGATTAATGATTGCCGAGCCCCCAGCGGAGCAGGAACACGCTCAGCCGGGAGTTTGGGGCAAGGTGACTTTGGGCGGGCGGGCTGGCAGGAGCTGGCATACGGCTTTATGTGTTTGAGTAAGGTGGGCTGGGCTGGGCTCCAGTGCAGCCAGCAGGGAGCTGGTGACACAGAGCTGGCTTTATTAGCCTGGCAAACAGAGAGGCTCAGAGAGAAGCACAAAGGCGACGGGAGGGAAGGTATCTCCTCTGAGCAGCCCGGGGACACCACCTCGCTCTGTTGGTTTTTGCTATTTGATACTGGCCAGGCATCGGAAGGGGGAAACATTTGGCTTGGTCCAGGGAAGGTCCCTCTTCCCTTGCTTTCCCCCCTGGATGGGTGAAACCAGGAGGAACCTGAGCACGGGGAAGGGAGGGAGAAGGCAGCCCGGTGCCAGGCAGACCTTTGGTCTGACACCGAGCAGCTGCTTTGCACCACTGAGTGAGTAATTCGGCAGCCTTTGAGCGCAGCACGCTCATTAACGAAGGGTGGTGGGAAGAGTCCCTAAAGGCACCGAGCCCTGTGGGTGCTGAGCCTGGAGGCAGCAGGTGAATGCGGAGCCATCGGGAGAGGAGCCGCGGGCTTGGAGAAGGGGAAACTCCTGCAAATGAAGCCACAGCGGAGGCAGGAGTGAAACTGCAGGCTGGGGGGTGGGGAAGGAGGATGAATCCTGGAAAACAAACAAAATCATTGGAAGGAGGGGAAAAAAATCAGAAGGGGAAGGAATTGGAGAGGTGGGAGCCATCGCTTTGACTCGCGATGCCCGTGGGGATGGCAGTGGTGGGGGTGGAAACTGAGGCACGGTGGATGCCAGCCAACGTCACGTCTGCTTCCCTCTCCCCCTGACAAGAGTCAGGGATGTGTCCAGTTTCCATCTGAATTCTGAAGATTTTGGGGAATTACACTTGCTTGACGTCCCCAGGTCCCCACGCCCGTACCATGGGGGGAGTGGGGAGGAGGGGAGGGGAGGAAGGGGCTTGGGGCCGCCCTGGGAATGGCATCCGGCAGCAGCCTCTGCTGAGCAGGCTGAATTCAAAGGGAAAAAAAATTAATTTCCTTTCCCCCAGGGGAGCGGTTCTGCGTGCTGAGAGATGTGCAAAGGAACAAGGCCCTGCAAGGGCTGCACGTCCCAGGGTCTGAGCTGGGGATTGAGAGGGAGAGGAGACCACCAGCTCTTCTGAATGCAAAACAAACAAACAAACAAAAACCAACCCCCCCAAAAAAACAAACTAACTAAAAAACCCCCACCACCAAACAGCCAAAATGTGGCTGCTGCTCTTCTGCTTGTATGCAGGGCTTCGCTCCCTGCTGGCTTGGTCCTGACCCGATGGGATTTGCTGCAGAAACGAGCCCTGGTGATGCTAGAACAGCTTCCCACGTGAGCTGTGGGCACAGGACAGAATGGTGTCAGTCCCTTAGCTGAGAGAAGGCGAAACAGGCTCCGTCGGGATCTGATGCTTGCTGGCACCTGGGTTTCGTTGCTCGTAAGCCGGCAGCAGTTTGCCTCACCGCTCACCTTTGTGCGGGGCTTTGGTTTGGGGGCCGTTGTGTCTTTGTGTGCAGCCAGCGCAGTGTAAGGTTTGTAGGAAGAGGGTGGAAGCAAACCAGAGAGGTGGGGACCCCTGTGTGACCCCTTTTATGGGGGGGGGGGTGCGTTTGGGAAGGATTCACCTTGTGCTGGGAAATGCAGCCAAGACAAGGTCAGGGGAACGAGGATATTTGGGTAGAGCCACCCCTTGGTGCTGGCATTGATGCATCCCACTTGCATCTCAAGCCCTACCCCAGGGGCAAAGCAAGGCCTGTTAAAAAACACCCAACAGCCCCACTCCGTCTTGTGCCAAATTGCTCCAGGGGACCCAAAATCTAAAGCCGCTGGGGTCAGGGTGGCATGAGGCTGGGCAGACATTTGGGGGCTCGGCTAATTGGCAGCATGCACTGTGCAGGGGCTGGCCACCGGTATGCTACGTGTCCCGGGGGGCTTTCATCTTCTGCTGCCGCGGTCTTTAATCGGCACCGAGCTCTGCATAGAGGGCTTCTTGTGCAGGGCTGTATGAATTATGCATGCGTTTGTCAGCAGCCCTGTGAACCCAGGCAAGTAACCGGGCCAGGTAATGATGGGATGGAGGCAGGGGAAGCACCAAACAAAGCCCGCTGCCGCTCCCACCAGTATTCCCAGTCCCTGGAGAGTCCGTGCATCCCTGCCCTTGTGTCCCAATATCCCCAAAGGCTGGGGGCTTCCCAGAGTTGGGTGCACATCCATGAGATGTAGGGCTGCACTGCCAAAAGCCCACCAGCCTTGGGCATGTAGGGGTGTCAGGATGGCAGTGTTTTGCTTTTTTTTCTGATCACCAGCGAGTTTTTATGGGGCTTGGAAAGGCCGAGCGCTGTGCAGGGATTGCGCTGGAGCAGGGGACGCGGTCACTGCGAGCGGCGGTGATGTCTTGGCACTTGTGATTCTAATTGAATGTAATTGCTGCCTCCAAATTTTGCTAAAACCTTTTCAAAGTCCCCTGGAATTAGGGAACATCGATAACGCTGTTCCTTGGGGTTTTCAGCTCGCGTCATCCCTAAGAAGTGCGATTAATTTTTTACAAGCTAATCATATCTCTCAGGCGGATTGTCAGCGGAGGATCTGTCATCTCTCATCAATAATGAACCAACCGGAGCAGCTCCACATCTCCGCAGCCTCCTGCATTATTCACTGCCAGGTCCTCAAAGAACTGGGGGTGTGGTGGGGGGCGAGGGGGGCGGGACGGGACAGGGATTTAATTGATTGTCTCTGTAATTCCCTGCAGGAAGGCAGCAGGTGAAGGGTAAGAGGGGGCAGGAGGTGACAGCAGGGTCCAGGCTGTGTGTCCACGTGGCACGAGGGGTTTCTCTGGCGGGGTGACACCGCTCCGTGTCCATCGCCTCTGCTCGTCTGGCCGGTGAGTCTGGACCAAGAGAGAGCTGCTCCTGCGCTTGGTGGCGTATCGTGAAAGCAGGCGGCACCTCTGCCCCAAATGAGAGGCTCACGTGTATCCCTGGTCATCGCCTGGGCCGTCCTGGTGATGAGAGGGTCCAAACCTCCATCCTTTTCTGCACGGTGCTAGGTATTCTGCTATAATTGTGCCAGCATCACCAGGGGAGGAGCCGAGTCCCAGGCGGGGGGGTGGATTTGGGACGCGGAGCCCAGCAGCTCATCGGTCCGTTCCCAGAGGTCACATACTCCTGAGATGGTGCTGTGGAGGGCGTGATGCCTCCCTAACGCTCATCGTGGCCACGGTTCCAGGCTAAAATGCCACATTTGCATTTAAACACAGGTTTGGGTGTCTGTAAATCCCCGTTTTCATAGAGAGCAGGCGTAATGGTTGTTTAATCACTTTTGGATGAGGGCCCTGCAGCACAAATGGGGTTGGTGCATCTCTGGCCTGGCGAGGAACATCCGCTCCGCCGGGGCTCTGCTGCCTGGTCCACCGTGCGGGGGTAAAAGCAAATATTAACGAAGATTTCCCCAAAATGTAAAGGCCCCCATCTCACCTAGGGAGAGGAGATGTTTGGAGCAGCCTTTGGGGAAGGGAGTCCTGCGTCGCAGTGGGACAGCTGCTTTGGAGGGCTGGGGATCAAGGCAGCCAGCATCCTTCCTCCCCCGAAAGGATTCGGATGCTCGGATCCCCTTGCTTCAGGATGGAAGTGGAGTCACTAATCCTTCTAAATCCCAGCCAGCCGGGGGCTCTGGAGCGAGCCTGTCCCTGTGTTTCCAGCCCAAATGACAATGCTGGGTGCTTTTGCACATCGGAAGAAACTCCTGAGCCGCTGTGTGTTTATTCAGCTCCTTGGAGGTTTGGAAATAGCCGGCAACAGCAAGTGGTAGGAAGTGAATCTGCTTAATAATAATTAATCATAATAGTAATAATAGTAATAACGCTTAGCACTAGTACAGGGCTTTGGAAAGCTGAAGCACCGCATGGCTGCTGGCTAATCCTCTAGGATTAATGGTTCCCGGAGGAAAACGCAGGGCAGTGAATGCCTGCGTGGTGCTGGTTTGGTATTGGGAGGGTGGTGCACAGCACGGGGCTGGTTTTTTGGGACGCAGCCTGGAGCTGAGAACCAGTGCATCAGTAATGCGGTAGGCTCAGGACTCTTCTGCCAGCCTGGGTGTGCACTGGGGGGTGGCATAAACGCGGGAGGGAGATGTTCCCTGCTGCTTTTCCAAGGGAAATTGAGCCTTCGCATTTGTAGCATCTGAAAGCTTTGTGTGTTCCCCCCCAACAAGCAGACCTTGCACAGTCCCTGGGTACCCCAAGGTGGTCCTGGGTACCCCAAGGTGGTCCTGGGTACCCCAATGCAAGGTCCTGGGAGCCCCGAGGTGGTCCTGGGCATCCTAAGGTGAGGTCCTGGGTGCCCCAAGGTAAGGTTCTGGGTACCCCAGACAGTCCCTGGATGCTCACCGAGTTCCCAGCCTCTAAACACAGGAGGCAAAACATTCAGCGCAGCCTTCTACCAGGGCAGATTTTTTTTTTTCCTTTTAATTAAATTGTCTGAGAAAGCCAAGACACAGACAGAAAGAGACCGAGACTGTAAATAACATAGGAGAGAGAGAGAGAGATAACCGATTGACAGAGGTGTAAATGCTGGGTGGAGCCGTACAGAGGAAGAGGAGGAGGAAGAGGCGAGCGAAGCTTCACGTTAGCTCCAGGATCACTGTTAGGGTGAGCGCCAAAACTAGTCTGAAGCTGCGGTGGCTGGTAACTGAACCTAGGCAGGGGGAGAAAAGGGAAGGAGAGTTTACAGAGCCACAAATTGATGTTCGGCTTCAAAGTGGGGTGTGGACAGCACCTCTTGGTTTGGGGTTCCCCCTCCTCTGGCCGCCACTCACCGTTGGAGTCCTCTGTTCCGCGGGGAATATTTGGGTTTTCTAAAGGAGAGAAGCAGCGGAGAGGTGGGTTAGGAGGGACCGGGGGAGTGGGCACGCAGGGAGGGGGTTTTGCAGCGGTGCCATACCGAAGACGATGAGGCGGGTGTGGGTGTCGGTGGAGCCCAGGGGGTTCTGCGCGGTGCAGCGGTACATGGAGCCGTTGAGCTCGGCCGGTACCCGCTCCAGCACCAGCTCCTTCCCAGCATGTTCGGCGCTGCCATCCAGGAGCCGGCTCCCCACGCGGGTCCACGTGAAGAGGGGCTCGGGGAAGACTTCGTTCTGCACGCAGGGGACACCAGCGTGGGGACCGTGACCCTCGAACCAAGGCCACCCCTGTCCCAGCTCGGTGGCCGCAGCGCACCCTTGAAGCGCTGGTGTGGATGCAGGGACCCCGTGACCCCACGGGGATGGGGGACGGCATCGCTGCGTGGGGACACTGACCTGGAAGCCCTGCACCAAGATGCGAACGGTGTCTCCAACGCGGGCTCTCGTCGGGGTCATGGTGATCTTCGGGCCCTTGGGAGCGACTGCAACAAAAAGGGACAGGGAGAAAAGGTTTGATGCAAGGGGCGTGGAGGTGGGCACCTCCGGAAAGTGTCCCCAGGATGAGGTAGCCTTGGGGAGACAGTCACAAAGCTCCAAGGGCATGAAATGCCAAGCTCAGCCCTGCAAAGAGGGAGACACCCCCCTCCCCATGGCAGCCTTGGGGCTGGGGAAGGGGCTCACGGCCGTACCTGTGCCTAAATCCAGGGCTCACCTTGAAGACTTTGGTGTTGGGGAGAGACCAGCCCGCCAGTCCCCACCCCGTGTATTGCACAGCCAGTCCTGGACTTGTGTGCAGGGCAGGATGATGCCCAGTGCAGGAGTTTTAATGTATTTCTGAATTGTTACATGCAGTCTGGGGTCCTTAATGAAGGTGAGGGGGTGGTGGGAGGGCTCCCAGTTACCAAGCAGGAAATGTAAAAAAAAGCAAAAAGTCAAAATAAATAAATAAATAAAATAAAATGCAAGAAATGCAAAACTGGCTAAGTGGAGAAAAGCAATAAATGCAAAAAGCAAAAAATGCCAAATGCAAAAAAAAAGGGCTATAAATGCAAAAACTGCAAAAGCTGCAGTAATTGGGATAAAAAGCAAAATTGCAATAAATCACCCTGCCCCCCCCCCCAAAAAAAAAAGCCAAGAGACTCCTGACTGCCCTTACCGAGCGTCACCTCCGACTGCATGGGCATGGAGAGCGCCGGGTGCTTCACCTCGCAGCTGAAGAGCGCCTCGTTGTCGATTTGGGGGTTGAGGGTCCAGGTGAGGGTGGCCCGCGCCTCCACCGTGCCATCGCTCACGGGCGCGTGAGTGTGTCGGAAATAGTAGATGGGCTCTGCCACGTGCACCCAGCGTGGGAACTCCCGGCTCACCACGGTTTCGGGGATGGCTTCGGTGGCGGGGCCCCGCTCGGCCGCCAGCCCCCGGGGGGGCTCGGCGGTGTTGGGGGGCCGCCCACCCCCCGCATCCCCTTCGGCCGCTGCCAGGGATTTGGGCACCTTGGTGTCATCCAGGTCTCGATGCAGGAGGTTGCGTGGCGCCCAGCTCCCCGCTGCGGCCGGCGGCTCTGGCAGCGGGGTGGCCTCGATGGGCTCCCCATCGCGCTTGAAGTACACCTGCGGAGGGGACAGAAGGGACGGTGAGCGCACGGGGACACCGCCAGCCGTCTGTCCCTTGGGGTTGGAACCCAGGGCTCTGCAGAAGGATGCCACGGGGCTAACAGGCAGGTAGGTGCCGTGCTTTGCCTCCAGATCTGTTACATCTGTTATATACATATATGTAAAAATAAATCTATGTATTAAACATAAAGATGATGGGCTCACCAGTGGGGCGGGCTTGCCGCCGGACACCACGCACACCAAGGTGAAGTTCTGCGCCTGGTAGCGGCTGAAGGGCGCTGGCGTGTCGGCGGCGATCACCGAGATGGACGTCGGTGGAGCTGCGTCAAGGATGCAGAGCCGGGGTGTGAGCACAGTGCCCCCCCAGCCCCACCATCTCCCCCCAGCCCCCTGAAAATCCCTGGGGTTGTAAACTGGGAAGCTGTGAGCTGGAGGTCGCCCCTTGCTCCATCACTAGAATGCCTTGGTGATGGTTTCAGGATGGGTCATAGACCTTCCAATGGCTCCCCTCCATCCTCATCCGGCAGCTGGGTGCTCACTCACCCCTCACTTATCATCACCATCATCATCACCTATCATCATCATCATATCATCATCATCACCATCACCGACACGCTGTCATCGCCACCACATCACCATCACCACCACATCATCATCGCCATCACAGCATCGTCATGGAATGGGATGCCCAGGGAGGCAGTGGAGTCACCGTTTCTGGGGGTGTTCAAGGAAAGGTGGGCGATACGGTGGGTTTAGCGGGTGATACGGTGGCAGGGGGATGGCTGGACCAGGTGATCTTGGAGGTCGCTTCCACCCTTAATGGCTCTGTGTTTCTATGATCCTCACCATCACGTCACCACCACCCAGCAGCAGCAGCGCCGCACTCACCCATCACGTTGAGGAATATGTTACCAGACGCCAGGACCACTTTCTCCCGCGTGGCTCGGTCATAAATCCCCACGTGACACTCGTAGGGGCCGTTGTCCGAAATGCGAACCTCGGGGAGGCTGGGGAGGAGAGAGGGGACTCACTGCCAGCTTCCACCCCGGCTGACCCCATCCACGGCAGGAGGGAGCAGCCCGCTAAAGGGGTTGCTTTTCAGCAGCAATGAGCCGCGGATCGATAAACTATTAATAACTGCAAAGGCTTCAGGAGCGAGCTGTGTAATGCGGTTTAGCAGCTGGAGTTTACCGGCACTGACAGCTCCTCAGGAGGGTAAGTAATGGCATTCGTGAAAGGAGAAGCACACAGGAGGTAAAGGCACCGCTGAGAGCAAAAACCTGCGAACTGCGGACATTAAACGCCCGCGAAACGCCGACGTTAAAGGCTCGGATCCTACGGACCCCCCTTCCAGCTGTAGAAAAGACCGGCGAATAAAAAGTATCAAAAGCACAAACTCTGAGCAAACGTGTTCCTGCGCAGGGCATGCTTTGATCTCTATGGTATCTAGATTTTTATATGTATTAAAAAAAAAAAAGGAGAGGAAGAGATGTAGGAATGCAGTTGAGGAGAAAATGCTCCAGCCGGCTGCAGAGGAGCTGCCCAGCCATGGAAATCAGATGTAGCCACCAAGCATCCTCCCGGAGTCACCGCCATGCCAAAACATCATCTGGCTGCCCCCAGCTTTCCAAAAAAAAATAATATATATATATATATATATTTTCTACCCCTAAAAAAGGATTTTCTGCAGCACTCAGGTGTGCACCTTGCGGGGCTTCCTCAGCTAAGGGGGAAACACGGCGGCAAGCAAAATTCGGTGGCTCCTTGCCGAAAGCCCCTGGCCGGCTTCCCGCGCCTCCTCGCCGTGCGAGAGCCCTGCTAGCGCAAACAAGCCCCGCCGACGCGAGCAGTCGCTTGGCAGCGCCTTTTAATGGACGCATCGCTCTCAACTAAGCCTCCGCCATCTGTTGCAGCCTCTAATTACCCATGCACGCGCGCTTCGTTAGCGGGGAAGAGGAAAGGGAGAAGCGGTCGGGGCGATTTGGGGCTCTGCTGAGGCAGAGGGGCTGCAGCTGGGCTGCTCCGTCGCGGTGGCTGCTTCTCGCTGCAGCGGATGAGCCCTTCAAGGCTGCGAGATTTGGGTGCAGAATGGTCCTGATTGGGTCACGCTGAGGTTTTCTGCAGCTGGGGTCCGAGAGAGGAGGGCTCCAGCCCTGCAAAGCCCCAGGGCTGCCCCATTGCACCGTGCAGCCAGGCTGGGAAGCCGTGCAGATGCAGGTGAGCAGGGATGCCACGCTGGCGGCAGAGCCTCAGCCCTAAGGCACTTGTCCCCTCTCAGTCCTGAACTGATTTTTCTTTTTTTCCACTTTTTTTTTTGCTGTTTGCTCCTGGGGAACATCGCTGAGTCCCTGCTTTCCCCATCAGCAGGGAGCCCCCAAACAGGGGGCCTGTTTATCCCCCAGGGAGATTTCCTCTTAAACTCCACTAAGGCCCTGCAAATACCCCCCCCCCCCAGCTCTCACCCCTGCATGGTACCAACCCCTCTGCAAAGCGAGTCAGGTGGAGGCTACCAAAACCCACTGAAACGCCACTAAACACACTCAAAAACCAACTTCACAGGCTGCTGAAGCAGCCACTAAAGCAGTAAGAGGCAGGGATTGACCCTCCCAAAAAGCATCAAGCCAACGATTCAGAAAATGGGCTCTTTTCATACCCTCTGAGGAACAGCTCCTTTCCCCTCCGGGCATGAGGCATGTGGCTGTTTTCCTCTGAAAAAGGCAACCAAGTGCAAATACTTTTCGTGCAAACATCCCGGGCTGCACGGTAATTCGGACAACCTGCAAGCGCCGCACCGACAATTACCGATGCTTTTAAGTGCTCGGTCCTAGGGCAGCAAAATTTTCTGCTCACAAATTCTATTAGTTCTACAATACATGCAGAGAGAGAGAGGGAAAAAAAAAAAAAAGGAAAAAAAAAAAGGAGGTTTCTGAGCCAAAAAGACGTCAGGCTGTTTTGCAGGCTGTTAGGGGCGATGTGCCCAAAAGCAGGTGACTTTGGCACATCCTCACCCCCGTGGGACAGCTCATGGGAGGCACGTGGTCGGGGTCTTGCTCCATGTGTGGGGATGTTTTTCTCTGGTTTACCTCCCTGCCCTGCAGGACAGCAGTGGTTAAATCTAGAACTGGGCAGAAATGGTGGTTTTACAGCAGGAAAACAAGGTTGTCAAATTTGGGAATATGTAATCCATTAGCAAAGCGTCTGAAACGTCCTCCAACAGTAATTAGTCATGTCAGAAATTTGCACAACAACCGACTGAGCGGCTCAGCCCAGCCCGTGCTACGTGGGGAAGCAAAACTTGAGGAGTGGAGCATCCCCTGAGCATGCTCTGAGCATCTCCTGGACATCCTCCAAGCCACCCTGAGCATCCTCCGAGCCTGCTGAGCATCCCTGAGCATCTCCTCAGCATCCCCTGAGCAACCTCCTTGCATCTTTAGCAACTTGTTTGCACCCCCTGAACATCCCCCTGAGCAACCTCAGAGCATCACCCTCTGAGCCTCCTGAGCATCCTCTGAGCAACCCCTGTGCATCTCCTGAGTATCCTTTGAGCAGCTCCTGAGCATCCTCTCAGCATTTCATCTCCAACCCTGCTTTCCTGCTTACTTTCTGCTCTGTATTCACATTTATTCTCATGCAGCCACTAATGCACTTACTCCTACTTATGACAAAACACAGTTCCAAATATAACAGAAAAAAATAAACTGGAAAAAATATTTTTAAAAAATGAAAAAAAATAGAATGTAATTCTTGCACACAGCTGGGCATGCATGCTCATCCAAGGGATGAACCATGGCAAGTCCTTTCCAAACCATATTGTGGACGTTTGCAGGCACGAAGCACCGTGTTGCCTCGAGGAAACAACTGTATTTTCCCCATCACACACAGGAACTTTATTACCCGGCACTGGGAAAAACGAGCTTTGAAATACGATTAGCAAATTCTAATTTAAAAAGGAAACAAAGACAAAAAAAATGTGAAAATAAATACTTCGCCCCAGCCTTTTTGGCTTAAATTAAGTCTCCCCCTGACACTTTTTTCAAGCTCCAGTTTTGTTTTTATAACACCAGCAATAAAGCAAGTGTGTAATTAGTAATAAAGCTGACACTCCTGCAAGTGATTTCATACTTGGAAGAAATGCAAAGACGAGCTTTCATGCTGCCTGCTATATATATATATATTAGTTTTTTTTCCAGCCCCGATTTTCTCTGCTCATTTCCACCTCTGGAACTCTCCGCCAATGTTGTATTTTTCCCCCAGGGACAGGCAGACCGTGGGGACAGACCCTGGGTATTTGGTGACAGTGCATTAAAATATGGCAATTTATTTGTAGCGATTGCAATGCAGCAAACACAGCAAGAGGTGATTTCTCAGCACATGCAATTATTCTCATTAACAAAATCCCTTGATTACAGCAACCAGGGCCAACAAATCCCCATGGAAGGCCAAAGAGGACGAGTATTGACTTAATACCCTCAACCACCCCAAACTGGGGTTAAATTTCTAAATAAAAAAAGAAAAAAAAAGGGCTTTAAAAAGCAGCTGGCACACTGAAGGAGGTGACATCAGAGCAGGGCACCAGCATCGGGACAACTTACCGCACCGTGGACTGGTAGACCAGATCCTCCCTCTTCCTGTAATTCTCCATGTGCGAGAAATTGGTGGAAAACATGGCATCGAAGGTGAAGATCTTCTGCTTGATGGTGCCGCCATCGGTGACCTGCAGATAAAAACCCAGCCGTGAGAGGAAGCAAAATCCTTGCGTTTCTGCCTGGTTATTGCTGCACCAGGGGCAGATCGAGCATCAGCAACCCCCAGCTCCTGCCCCTCCCTGGGGTTGTGTGGTGGTGGTTTTGCTGAGCTCCACCTCGGTCGCTCTCTCACTCCTCCTCCTCAAAGGGAAGGGGGAGAAAATACGACGGAAAGGGCTCAGGGGTTGAGATAAGGGCAGGGATATTGCTCGACAATTATTGTAACGGGCAAAACAGACTCAGAGTAGGGAGATTAGCAAAGTTTATTGCCTATTACTAGCAAGCTAGAGAAGTGAAAAACAAAGAAAAGAAACCAAAAAAACCTTCCCCCCATCCACCCTCTTCTACCTCCTCCCCCCGAGAACCATGAGAAATGATTGGGGTGGGAAATAGTGATTAGGACAAGAAATCACTGTTGGGATGGGAAGACTTCCTTGGGGTGGAAAGCCATTGGGATAGGAAATCAAAGAGATGGGAAATCTTCCCTGGGTTTGAAATCATTGGGAAGCAAAAGCATTGGGATGGGAAATCACTCCTGGGATGGGAAAGTATTGGGATGGGAAGTCTTTAATGGGGTGGGTAACATCCATTGAGGAAGGAAGTACTGGGAAAAGTAATCAAAGAGGTGGGAATTCTTTGGGATGAGATCTCTTTGGATTAAGAAACGCTTCGTGTTGATGGGAAATATCTCGTACGGGAATCCGTTATCATGTGAAATTGTAAGGATGGGAAATCACAATTAGGATGAAAAGCTGGTACTGGGATGGGAAATGCTTGGGACAGGAAAGTTGGGTGTGAAACCATCGTGGGCATGGCAAATGATGATGGGGATGGAAACGTCTTGCGATGGGAAGCCTGCTTGGGTCCCAGACCTGCAGCCCTCACCAAGATGGCGGCCAGGGGCTGGTCACCGTTGGGATGGAACCCAACGGCTCCCCAAGCAACCGCCCCACTCTCCAGCCACCATGGCAGGTACAGCAGCCGGCTCGCGCTGCTCCCGGGGCTGCGGCCCTGCTGGCGAGCCCAGCGGCCCAGATCTCACCCCAGCGCCCTTTTTCCCACAGAGGGTTTCCCTAGACGGCTTCTGCAGGTTCTGCAGGCGCAAAACTCCTCCTTCCTCGTCCCAGCGGTGCCGCCAGCGGTGGCTGCCTGGCTGCTGCCCTCCCTCCCCGGAGCGACGGCGGTACCCTTGCAGCCTCCCCAGGTACCCACCCTCCCCTACGCGCTGCCCCAGGCCACCGTCTGGCACGTGGTGCCGGGGGTCCAGGGGCAGGTGCTGCAGCTCCCCGCCAGGGTGCAGCTGCCACCTGGGGGGCAGCTCCCAGCCGAGGGGCACCACCTGCAGCTGGTGCAGCTCCCCGCCGTGGGGCAGCTCCCTGCTGTGGGGCAGCTCCCCCACACCGCTCCTCCCGGGGCCCCCATCTACCAGTGGGGACAGCCCATGGTGACGGGGACGCTGCCGCCCCAGGATCCCCTCTGGCTGGGGCCCAGGGCCGTGCTCCATGGGGAGCTCCTGCACCCCGCAGGCACCTGCCTGCTGCAGGCCCCTGCCCACCCTGGCCCCCCAACACTCCTCGTCCCGGGGCCTCCGCTCCGGGGCCAGGCGCTCCCCGCGCCCCGCACCCCGACCAGCAGCCGGGGGCAGCTGCCGCAGCTCAGCGAGGACCCCCTGGTCTGCCCGGCGACCACCTCCTCGCTGCCCGGCCCCACCGCCCCCGAGCCTGCCCAGGCTCCAACGGCTGCCAGCACCCAGACGGTGAAGCCCGATGGTGAGTTTGGGGCTGGCACAGCCGGCCGCTGGGCGCCCCACACCCAGGAGCCATGGGAACGCTGGCATCGCCCATCCTGGGGCATTTTCTGGCTTTTTCCTCAGTGGCGACAGCTGCAGAGGTACCCGAGGAGCCCCTGGAGCTGCTGGAGCTGGGCCCCGATGCCTTCGCCGAGGCCTTTCCCCACCTGGCAGGGGACAGCCAGCAGCTGCAGCACCTGCAGGACCAGCTCCCGGCCGACCTCGACATCTCCGGCTTGGAGGAGCTGCTCAGCTGGCTCCATGCTGAGGAGCCCCAGGACGCCTTCGCCGGTGTCCCCAGCAGCCCTGTCCTCAGGCGCTTCCTCTCCGAGCTGCCCGACCTCTCCGAAGTCATCAAGGAGACGGGCACAAAGGGACTGGCAGCCAGCAGAACGCTGGGTGAGGTACCCCCAACCCCTGGGGTGCACCCCGAGAAGGTGCAGGGTGGGCGGTCGGCACAGCTCCCCGCTGTGCCGGCAGTGAGATCCCCCCTCAACCCTGCAGCCAGTCCCCAGCTCAGGACCCTCGGGAGACCCCTGCCCAACCCTCCCTTGATTCTCCCGAAAAGCCCCCCCCAACCCTGAATTCCTCAATGCCCTTAGGAGACCCCTGCCCTCCCGTCCCTTGAGCCCCCTCCAGAGCCCCCCCAACCCTGAATTCCTTAGTTCCCTTAGGAGACGCCTTCCCAAGCCTCCCTTGAGCCCCCTCCAGAGCCCCCCTGACCCTGAATTCCTTAGTTCCTTTAGGAGACCCCTTCCCAATCCCCCCCTGAGTCCCCTCAAGAGCCCCCCCCCCTTCCCCTGCGCTCCGCGTCGCCGAGTGGGGGGCCAAGCGCCCCACAACCACCAGCACCCCCAGGAGACCGACGATGGAGACGACCCTCGGCCAGGAGAAGACGACGCTGCTGGGCTGGAGTGCCCAAGGCCCCAGGACGCTGTGTCAGGAGAAGATCGGGGGCAACAGCGCGGGGGCTGGCGGCAGCAGCCAAGCGGGCAGCGGCAGGCAGCAGCCTCTCCGCAGAACGCAGCTGCTGCCGGAGCCCCCCACCACCAAGCCCCGTGCCCGTGCTGTGCGGCCCCAGGCCATCGGGGCCGAGCCGCTGCAGTGCCAGCACCCGGGGACAAAGACCCCCAGCGAGACTTTGCAGCCGCTGGGGGCCAGGGCGAAGGCACTGGGGCCAGCGTGCCAGCCGCCCTGCGTGCAGCCGCAGCCCACCTCCAGCGGCCCCAGCAGCATGCCCAGGGCCCCGCCGACGCTGCCAGGCTCCAGCGCTGTGCCCGCTGCCCCCCGGCCCCCAGCTGCCGACAAGGCCCAGGCGCTGCCGGCACCACCAGGCAGCACGGCGCGACCACCGAGGGCTCCCCTGTGCCTGCCAGCCCCGGGGGGCCATGCGCAGCGGCCAGCGCAGCCCCGCGTGGACTACGTGCCCTGCGTGGGGCCCTGGGTGCGCGGCCACGCGGTGCCCACAGCACTGCAGGAGCAGTCGGCGCCCATCACGCCACAGCAGCGTCCTGAGCGGGAGCGCCTGAAGAAGCTGGCCCAGGAGGAGAGGCAGCGAGCGGCCCACGAGATGAAGATCGGCCCTGTTCAATTCTTTGTGCAGCGGCAGAAGGACCTGGCCATAGCCGAGTATTACGGCTACCCATGACCCGGCGCTCCTCGATGGCTCCTGCGGCACCCAGGCCCGCTCAGTCCGTGCATGGATGTGGGCACGGCCAGCACGGACTGGGTGCATGGACAGATGGGTGCGAGTTGGGAATTGGACCTTGGGATCTAACATGGGAGGTTGTTGGGGTGGGGGGTCATGATGGGGATGGGAATTAACTGGAATGGGAAATATTTGTTTTACTTTTACTTTTACTTTACTTTTACTTTTTTTACTTTTTACTTTTGTTTTACTTTACTTTTACTATTAAATTTACTGTTTTGTACACTGACAGTCTTACAGTCTATGGCATATTTTTACTTTCCCTTCCCTTTCTACCCTATTAAACTCTCTTTATCTCAATGCACTGGTTTGTGCTTTATTTTTCCTTCCGAGTCGTTCTGGATTCACTCAGGCCAGGGGGACATGAGCAAACTCCCGTGTGCTTCAGATCCAAGGTCACCTTTGCCCTCAACTCAAGATACATATTTGCATCTGTTGTCGTGAAATAAAATTAACAACAAGAACAAAGTGATTTTACCTGAACCCCTGCAACTCCCGTGATGTTCCCTGCAGCCCCTGCAGCCCCTGTGACAGGCCCTACAGCTGGCTCCAGGGACTACCCTGTTGCTGTATCAGTCGCCAATACACACAAGGTGAAGGAATGGATGCAGAAGTCATCTCGTTTAGTAAGGGAAGAAAGTCCTCTAAGAAGGGGAAGGAGCTACAGGAAGGCGAGGCAGGCTACCCCAATGTAGGGCCATCCCAGGGAACAGGGATATTTATAAAATAGAAAAGATAGAAAAGCAGCAGCAAGCAGGTGATCCCCATCCCCTGCGAGACATGGGACAAGATTTCAGCTGTCACCCAGGCGAGCACATTGTCACCTGGCTGCTGCCACGCTGGGATAACAGCTCCGGGAGCCTGCCATCAGAGGGCAGGGAAGCCAAGCAGCTGGGATCCTTCTGTGGGGAAGGGGGCACTGAGAAAGCCATTGGAAACGGGGCACAAGCCCTCAGCCTCTGCAGGCGGCGCCTGTCAGGCGTGAAGGAAAGGGATTCCTCCAAGGAAGATGCTGTGGGGTTGCTGAGGCTCGAAGAACAGCAGCTGCTGGCTGCTCCCACCGTGCTGCAGCAGCGGCCAGAGAGACGGGGTGGTTTTCCTCAGCTGGGCAGCTGAGCTCCACCACAACCGCTCTCTGACTGCCCCTCCTCAAACGGAAAGGGGAGAAAATAGGCTTTTTTGGGGGGCTGGAGAGGATTCACCTCTTCTACAAGCCCTGCAATGCCTTCTGGCTGATTCCTCGCCACCCCCCACGCCTCCCCGGCCATTGTGAGAAAAGAGGCAAAAGAAATGAGAAAAGAGGGAAAAAAAAGCAGGAGGAAGCAATGCAGATTGGTGATGGTGATTTTGGGAGCTGGAACAGCTCAGATCAGTACATTGGAGAGTGATAAAAATTGTCCTTTTTGAAACAAAACTGGTGTTGGGCCCAGAAGAAGGGAAGTGAGTGACAGAGCAGCCAAGGAGCATTTTTTGGCTCTTTTGCCCAGCACTTTCCTCCCTGCTCGGAGAAACTCAACTTTCACTCCAGATTTTATCTTTTCCCCCTTTTTTATTGCACAGAGGAGGGAAAAAAAAGCTGTCAGTAAAACTGTCTCCTTAGATTTATTTGCCGAGACTGAGGCTTTTATTACAAAGAAAATACACACTCGCACGGACACGGGATAAAGAGCAGCGCGAAGAATTATCAGCGCCGTAAATCTCTGTCCGGTGGGAGATGAGGGGAAGTTTTCAAGGACAGATCCCATTCCCCCCGACTTTTATATACGCCCTGGGCTGGGTTTGGGGAGGTTCAGACAAAGGAGGAGAAAACGTGGTGTTGCTGCTGCGTCCAGAAGTGCCACAGCTCTTGGTGTAAGAGCTGGGAGGGTTTTCTGGGGTGATTTCTGTAAGATGCAATAGTGGCACGGCGCAGGACCAGCCGGGATGCCACACTCCGTGAGTTTAAACTGCATTTTTCTCCCTTTGTGCTGCTTTCGAGTGCAGTCGCTGCCCTAGGAAGGACGCTGAGTGCCAGGGTTTGCTTTCAGCTCCTGGTTTTGCAAAAAAAAAAAACCCTCTCTTTGCAAAACCCGCTGTGGCAGCAGCATACCTGTGTGCTGCAGAGCAGTTTGCAACCCCAGGCTTTGCAAGAGGCGTGGATTCCTCCCCCCGGCAGAACAGCTGGCCAGATGTGGGCAAAGGCAGAGGAGCCAAAATGCTGCATGAAAGCACCCGGAGACACCCAAGGAGGGGGGCAGAGGAGGGTGGCTGGAGGCACTCCCCCTGCCGCCCCCCACTCAGCCCCTTGAGGCTGCCCAGTGAGGGAAGGCATCGCAGCCCGGCAGGTCCCAGGGGATTACAGGCAGCTCACAGGCCCCTCTGAAAAGGCGCACACAAAACAGTCTCTCTCCAGGGATTAGACCTACTTACAGCCTTTTATCTGCGCCCCAGGGTCAGTTTTTTATTTATTTATTTATTTATTTATTTTCTCGAGAGAGGAGCTACACAGAAAGTTGCTGGTGAATCTACCGGGGGTTCGGCAGCAAGCCGGCTTCTCGCTGGGGAGAAGAAGGATGGTAACTTGGCAGCTTTGGGATGGCGACTGCCCCAGATTGCATGCCCCAAACACCAAACGGCCCCCCGCAAGCATCGCTGAGGAAGGAAAAGGGGTGAAGGGAGAGGAAAAGGTGCTTTTATGGCACTGGAGCCGAGCTCAGCCTGATGCCGCAGGCTGCCTGCTGCATTATTTATAAACCCCAGCAAAAATCTTATTCCTGACAAAAACCCAGCGATTGCCACTGTGCAGGGAGACATTAACCTCCTGCTCCTTCCCGCGGGTGCGGATGCAGCCCCTCCTGCTTCTCCCCCTTTTGCTCTCACCTCTCCGGCGACCCAGCTGTTTGCTGCCCCCAAGACGCTCTTGCACCATTAATATTGCTGGAGCCGCCCGTCGGGTGCTGGATAAGCATCTGGGAGTGATGGATGGGGGACCAAGGGGACAGAGGCAGCTCTTCTGGAGGACAAGGTGGGTTGCAAAGGGACAGGAGGTGCTGCCTGCACCCAGGGCACCACTCCGGCATGGCAAGCTCTCACCCCTCAGTCCCACCTTGCTTTTTGCTCAAAGAAACCGAGCGGCTGAGGGTTTTTTTTTTTTTGCCCAAACCCGGACAGTTTCATCCCACGATGAGCACCGCGACTCATCTCCACCGCCCTCTCCATGCACCCAAAAGGGAGCATAGATGCTGGCAGCCTCTCCAGCCTCGCTCAGCCATGCGTGCACTTGGATGGGCACGGCCCCTGCCGTGGAAGGAGTGCGTGCAGTCCTGGGGGGCGTGGGGGTGCTCCCCAAAGCCAGAGTGATAACAGAGAGCCCAGACTTGGCTCTCAATACACCGTGCTGCTGCGTGCGACCTTCTCTCTCTGCCTGAGCTTGAGGAATTAAAATAGTTTCCCATGCTGACATTTAAATTATCATCTCCGGGCAGCGGAGACGACCCAGCCGGCGTGGAGATGAATGGCACGAGTCAGCCCGCTCTCAGTTACTGCCCCAAGATCTCTACATCAGCGCCGTGCTTGTATTTCAGAGCATTTCTCTGCAGCTGTAAAACCAGCGGCTCGTCCCGAAATGGGAGCGGGTCTATAAATCGGAGACGCGAGACCTGCCAGAAATTCAGCTCGCCTGGAAAACTTGGAGACGGTGCTTTGTTTCAGCCAGCGAGAGGTTGGAGACGCTTTGCAGGAGCAAGAGGTGCTGGCGGATGGTTTGTGCCTCCAGCCCGGCTCCTTTGGGCATAGCACCCCCAGATTTGCAGTCTGTTTGCCGCAGGCTTTCCCTCGCAGCATCCCTCGCCCCGCCGTCACCCTCCCCTGGAGACTTTTGTGACTTTATCGCAGCCACCGGGAGACGCCGGCGCAGGGCTGCAGCATGTCATTGCTCCTAACCACGTGTTGTCCCCATCGATCCGGCGGCACTGCCAACATCTGGAAGGCATCGGCCACCACCTGCCTCGCACCTGGGCTTTGCCAGTTGCAGCTGCACAGCGTTTGCGGTGCAGGGTCCGGCCCAACGAGCCCCTCAGTGGAGGAAAATGTTTCGCAACCCCAGCGCTCCTGAGCAGCGAGCATACAAACCGGTCCCTGGCTCTCTGATATTCTCCTTCTTGCTAATTAGCCTGAGCACCAAACTAATGATGTGAGGGAGAGCTGCTGGCACTGGACCTGAGGGCTCCCCGCTACCCCCGGCGCTGGATGCTGCCTGTCCCCAGGAAAAGCACCGGGTCCCCAGCCAGGACCACCAAAACCACACCCAACCCCTTTCTGCAATTGCCACCTCCTCCTCTGAGCCCCCAGCTGTGTGCACAGGCTCACCAGCTTCCCAGCACCGACAGCTGCCCGTGCAGAGCCAGCACAGACCCGGAGGACTTCCCTCTCTCTCCTTTTTGTGTGTATTTTTTTTTTTTTAGGAGCTCTGCACTGCTGCAAAAAGTAATTTTCTCCCTCCCCATCACTTGCTGCAGCGTGGCAGTGACCATACTAATCAGGTCTCAAGAGCGACCCCCGAGACAGCTGCGATTGGAGCCAGCTAACAGCTTGACAGCTCTGTGTCTTCCCGCACTCATTACAAGCTCGTTTGCAAGGATGCCACCACCCTCGTCTCCTGCGAAGGTTTTGGACACTGGCCTAACATGCAAGACCGCAGCCGGGAGTTCAAACCCATGTTTGCACATGTCCTCAGGCAAATCACATCCTCTGGAGATAAATCTGCCGTGGAGGACGCAGTGGGGGGGAGTTTGGATATTAATTAACACCTCTGCAGACAGCACATGCTCCTGTTTTTCCACGGAGAAACTGCCTGGGTCCCTGCTCCTTCCCCTGCACGCTGCGTCCTTTGCTCGTCCCAGGTGCCACCATCCATATGGTCTCCTCCAGCCTTCTGCATTTCAATCAACCCAGAGCAGCAGCTTGTGGTGAGGGACAAAACTCCTTCTGCATGCTCCCACCAAGGGCTATGCACACACCGCAGCACTCTATACCGAAGTGCTGCCGTTGCCTTTGCCGCTGCACCCCCAAATTTTGCCTCACCCCCCACCCACGCCACCCACGCCTCCGGAGGAGCTTTGCATCTTCAAGTCAACGAGCTCTTGTTGCTTCCTATAACACAAAACGAGGCAAAGCAGAGCCCCCACGAGTCTCGGCGCTGCCCTGCACGGCTGCTCCGGTGCCACACACAAAAGCGCCGTCAGGACGATTTACAAACGGTGTAGATACACCTCTGCAGCCCCCGCACCCCCACCCCAGCTTGCCCATGACCATCCGTCACCTTCCTGCACAGGGAGGCGGCGATGGGGATTAGGGCAGCTGTGAGATGAAATAGGGGAAAAAAGGGAAAAAGCATCAAAATCAGGAGGGGGGGAGCTGCTGCTGTAAAGCAGTGGTGGTGCAGCAGGCAGCCACGATGCCCGGAGCGTCCCCAAAACAGACCGGGGGTCCAGGGCTGTCACCCCGATATTGTGATGCTCTTTGAGGCTCTGGCTACAGGGCAGGGAGAAGTGATGTGCCCTGGTGTCATGCCCTTTAGCACAAGAAACAGAAATTTGGTAAATTCGAAGATGTTCATGTAAAAAAAAAAAAAACAACCAAACAAAAAAAAAAAACACAAAACACAACTTTCTGAATGCAGCAAGCACCCTGGGAAATGAGGGAAAATAGGCAAGGAAGGCAAAAAACCTGGAAGAAAGGGGGATTTGCGGAGATAAAAATAAAAGCTGGGTTATTTTTTTCCCCTCCCACTCTCTCCGTGGCTTCCCCAAGCACAGTTTGCTCGGCGGCTCCGGCACGTCATCCCCTCGCTGAGGGCTCGAGCGTGCCTCGGCGCAGGGGGATTAGGCAAATCCAGCCCCAGCTCGCGAGAAAGTGGGTTAATCCAATATTACCGAGTGGAAAAGGGAAGCAAAAACCTGGTGGAGATGGCACTATGCAAAAAAAAGAAAAAAAAGCCTCTTCCTCCCCAAAATGAGGGCGAGATGAAAGTTGCATTTTGGGGGATGGGATGGTTTTTGCTTTGTAATTCAATATTTTTCCAATAATGCACCCTACACACTTAAACAGACGTATTTATAGCAAACAGCAGCCGGGACTCAATGGGAGCCCGCGCACCGGTGGCTGAATGCACATCCCCTGCTTATAAACCTCGCTGGCTGTGAAGAAGAGCTCGAAGGCACAGCAGCTCGTCATTCGGGGAGCAGAAACAACACGGTAGGAACAAGAAAAAACATCCTGCAGCGAAGGACGGCCCTTTCATCCGACACCACCAGCCCCATTAGCTGCTTCTTTGCCTCCTCTGTGAGCAAACCAAAGAGCTGAGTCTTCATCTCCTGCAGGACTTCCAGCTTTTCTCTGCTCAAACCACTTTATTATTATTATTTTTCTTTTCCTTGCTGTTGGTTGGTATCCTGAAATTGCCTTGGAGGAAGCCAAAAATATTGCCCTGGAGCCTTGCAAAAGGAGGCTTCTGCAGGCTTGGTGCAGATGGGGCAATGCTGACGCAGGGGGAAACTACAGCCTCCAAATCCCCCCTCCCCAAATAAAAGCCGATGCCACAGCCCCACAGACCAGCAGGTGTTTTAGGGACGGCAGGCAGAGATAGGAAAGGGAAAAGCTTTATGGGTAGGAAAAAGCCCAAAACGGAAAAGCCCAGAACTATTCCCTGAGCACCAACCGGCCTCAATTTTGCCCCATTTCCCACCCAGTGTGAAAACCACCCCTGACTGTGCAGAATTTCCCCCCTCAGCACAAAAATCCTCTTTGCTCAGTGGGGCTGATCCGAGCCCCAGCTCCGAAACCCGGCCACGGCCCCTCTGCAGCAACCCCACGGCACCGAACCGAGCCAGCAAGCACCGAGCCCACCCGGGAAACACACCACAAAGCCTCGGGATGATCGCAAAGCCATTTTCCACCTCCCCTCCCGGCTTTTCAGAGCCCAGCCGCCCGCCTCGTTGGCTTTTGTGCAAGGACAGCGGGGCGGCGGCAGAATCGATATTCCCATCATTGAGGGAGACGGCTGGGTTGCTCTCCGTCATCCAGCCTTGACCTTCTGTCACGCAGGAGGGAAGCAGCCAGCTGGCTTCGTGTCCCTGTCCCCAAGGGCAGGGGCCAGGCGCCGCTTACCCGGTACCAGACGATCTCCCGCATCTTCCCGTCCGTCTTGAAGTTGCATTTCAGCGTCACGGCGTCTCCCACCACCACGGGCGGCAGCGGCTCAATGCTGACCGTCAGGTAGGCTGGAAGAGAGAAAAGAGGAAAAAAAAAAGGGCGTGAGCGGCTGGGGAAGGATGCAGCGAAGGGTTAAAATGCTTGGCACAAGTGGTTTTGGGGCAGGAACAGCTCTGTTGCTCCCATCCCCGTGTGTCAGCCTGCCCGCGTGGCGTCCTGCCCCTGGCAGCGAGGCATTTTGGCTGCTCCCAGCGCACCAAAACAGGGACCGGCTGGGAAAAACCCTTCCTGACCTTATTTACCAGCTTATTGCACCAAAACGCGAGGGACAACCCTTTTGCCACTTTCCTCCCCAGCTCAGCACCGCTGCCCAACTGGCCCATGTGTGCCCAGACCTGGAGGCTGGCACAGACGGCTCCGTTTGCCAGGTTTCTCCCCATTCCCTTTCCCCGTCTTTGCTTCTTCCCCTCCCTTTGCTGCCAACCCATTGCGGGAGCGTGGAGCAGCCGGGGTCAGGAGGGCAGGCGACTACATTTAATTTTTATTTTCCTGTACTCCCTCCAGCTGCTGGAAAACGCCAGATTGACAGCCCCGTGGATCCGAGCCTTTATTTAGCATCACTTGACATCGTCTCCAACCAGGGCATCCCAAAACTGCCTCTAATCCACTGCAAAAATCCTTTTATTTATTTATTTTTTTTCGAACAGCTGCTCCTATCAGGTGGGAAAACCAGGAGCGGGTTTTGGAAATCACCGTGAGCAGTGCAGGAACCGAAACTCCTTGGCAGAGGACGCCTGAAACAGGGACCAGCGATTTTATCACCTCGCTGCACCAGCCAGCACCTGGAGGCTCGTGCCCTTTGTAAACCAAGTTCCCGGCGGCTTTGCACTGGGCACACACCTGCCTGTGATGTGGCCTGGCACAACCAAAAAAAAAAAACAACAAAAAACCAAAGCCAAAGCCCTCTTTGCATTGCTTTTCCAGCCCCCTGACATGCCAGGCTGGAGCCCGGCTTGCTGCTGCAACAACCAGCTGGTGGCATGGAAATTGGGGAGAAACGGGGGCTTTCTGCTGGTGGTGCATTGCTCTGGGCACACGCAGCGGGTGCTCTTGGCCACCTGTGGATGATTTGGGCTCTGTGGGTGGCGAGCTGCCTCCCGCCACCAAAAGCCCTTGCTGGCCACCACCCAAACCGCTGCAGAAAGCCGCAGTCATTCAGAACCAGCTCTCCCGATGATCCAGACCGGCTCGTCGCCAGGCCAGGGTTGATTTTAGCAGGCGAAAGCAGGGATTAATTCCTTTCTGCTGCCGTGGCTGCCAGCACAGCACACACGCCGGCTGAATTACATGCACCGCATCCATTGCAAAGAGACAGCCGTGGATGGCAGAGACAGGAGGGGAGGAGGAGGAGGAGGAGGAGGAGGGACGTGGAAGGGTCACGCAAGGTCTCCGCGGGCGCATCCCCACCTTCCACGCTTCACTTTTGGTCTTTGCAAAAAGAGCAACAGGCACGAAAGCAGCGGGGGGATCGGGGCGAAGCAGGGCGCATCCCCTCCCATGCAGCTCCAAAATGAAATCAGGGATGGATCCATGCCTCGGCCACGCTCCATGCCTGGAAAAGCTCTGCCTGTGCATCAACAAACGTGGGGGAGCCTCCGGGCTGGGTTGTGGCTCCCTCCTGCCCCCCGTGTGGATCAACTGGGCGATCAAGTCAAGCTGGCAGGGGCGTAAGTGATGGGTGACAAAGACGGAGTCAAGGCTGCATTTGGCCCAGTGCCTGCGTGTCATAAAAATGCAGGAGTCCCAGCTTGGCTCTGGTGCTTGAAGGCGATCCCCGTGGCCTTGCTCTGCCTGTTTTTTTTCAGGGGGTAAACTGAGGCACAGGGGAGAAAATGCCTGGCAGAGCGGCAGAGCCAAAAGCTGCTGCTTTGCATCGCCTGCAGCCTGAAGCTTTGCAACGCCAAAGCTCCTTTGCAGCCTCCTGATTTCTTGCACTGGTGGGGGCCGGGACCCCGCACGCTTAAAAAGCAGCAGATGCCCAATTCGGGGTGAAAGCCCACCAGAAGGAAGAGGGTGAAAAGAAGGAAGGGAAGAGCAGAAGTGTGAGGGAGGCGAGCAGGGAGAAGCAGATGTTCAGCCCCTAGAGGAGTCAGCCCCCCAGATGCTAAGTACATGTGTAGAGGGGAAGAGCAGGGAAAAATAAAGCCAGGCACCAAAATAAATAAATAAATAAATAAATAAATAAATAAATAAAGCAGAAATCCAGACAGACCCATCCAAAACCTGCTGGTTTGATGCATTTGATGCGTGTCCCTACAGAAATCTCCTATGTAATGTCCCGGCCCCTTCTTGGCAAGACACCGGGGCTGTGATGCTGATGCCAGCTTTGATTTCGGCTTGCTCACCACCCCTCTCCCCGTACCTTTTGCTGGCAGGAAAAAAAGAAAAAGATACTGAGATGAGTTTTTGCCATCCTGGCATATCGCAATTTGCTTTTTCTCCCTTCCCTCCCCAGCAGTGGGGGCTGAACCCACCCCATGTGAACCCCAACGCAGAAGGCCCCGCATCGGTCCCTATTGGGGATTTTTGTTTTTGATTGGAATGGGAGAAAAATGAATGTGAAAGCGTTGTCAGCAGGGCCGAGCACCCCGTCTGTGCGTGGACAGGAGCCCGGCCCTACCCCTCCTGCAGCCGCCGCGCTGCCGCCACCCGCGAGCAGCTCCCGATCCCCAAGCTCCTCTCCTTCCCCTTTGCTCTTTTAAAATAAGACATATTTCAGAGCCAAAGATGTGCCACGCCACCCTCTGATTAGATTCTGACCTATGGAAATGCAGCCCTCTGATTAGACCGCATCCATGGGGGGAAAAAAAAAAAAAAAAGGAAAAAAAAAGAGTATTTTTAGTATTTTTGATAGCGAGCAGTGGGAATTCTTGCAACATCCAGTTAAAAAAAAAAGGGGGGGGGGGTTGGGGGGAAGGGAGAGATAAGTGAAATGTCCTTTTAAATCAGGAGTGACACATTAATAAAAGCAGCACATGGTAACATGCTCAGCGCTTTCAATTACAGCATGGCTGCGAGGGAGGAGGCAGGGTTCACCCCGGCCGTGCGAACGCGGGGGTGACGCCGATGTGCCCCGGATTTTTGGGGTGGTGGAGGAGGTGTCAGCAGGTCCCGCAGCGCTCCCAGCCCTCCATGTCCCCGCCGGTTGGCTTTAAGCTCGCTGCTCCCGTGCCCGTTTGCCCCTTCCTCACCTGCTGGCATCCCCCGAAAAGCGGCCGCCAAGCCAGCGGCGGGTTTTGTCCCTTCGTCTGTCCCCGCCGTGTCCCCCTCGCCCCCCAGGTGCCCCCTGCGCGGAGCCACCAGGTATGATTAACGCGTCCCCGTTTTTAATCAGGGCGTGATTAGCACTGGGGCTCATGCATAATTCACACCGAGCCCTCTGCCAGCTTCTGCCTCTCGCACCTCCAAACTGGGGCTGGGAAGATGTTTTGGGGGTGCAAATGCAGGGAGGGAGGGGAAAAAAGCGACCTGCCCCCACCCCCCCAGCCCATGCAGGGCTGGCTCTGCATCATTTTTCCTCCTTTTGCTCCCTCCGCTTCCCGCTGTTCCTTTCTTTTCCCTTGGCTCTGGCATCTCCCTGCTTTGATTTGAGGTTTGGCCTTTCCCGTTTCCTCCAGCCTTTTGTCTCTGCTCCTCACCTTTCCTCTCGCTGGCTTTTCAAGCGATGCCAGCCCGGCCCCTGCTCTTTCTCTCCTCGCCCTTTTTGTTATTCTCCGCAATTTTGCCCTCCTGGGTTTCTTCGGCAGCACGTGGGCACCCAGCAGCGAGCGCAAGGAAATCCGCCAGGTGCGCAGCCCCGGCTTGCAGAGGGTTTTATAGGTTTGCAGAGGGTTTTATAGGATTTAAGGCAGTGCCTGCCGGAGGAGGCAACTTGCCCCTTGCAAAAGAGCCACCTAGGATGCTAAAGGCTCGCAATCCCGCCCAGACAAGCCGGGGGCAATCCTGCTCCTCGTTCTCAAGCAGAGGAAGGTGACGGCCGGCACAAGGGGAGGATGCTGGTGCACGAGGTGAGGCTGAAGGCTCCATGGCCACGCACAAAGCCCCGGGACGTGGATGTCACACGGCGCCGGGGCCAGGGCTGAGGAGCATTAAGCAAACGTGCTTCTACTTGCAGCACTTCGCAACATCTTGTTCATTAAAGATTAAACACCAGCAGTTGCTCCCGTTCCTGTGAGCACAGCAAAATACTTTCTCCCTCTCTCCCCGGCTCCAGCTCCAGTGATGCCTTATTTATGATCTTCCCAGGCAATTTACAATTATAATGTGTTGCTGCCTCTCCCTGCCAACCCAGGAGGGCTGCGAGGGGCAAGAATTGGTGAAGGACCTGCATCTGTCCCAGTACAGAGTAGCCAAATTTTACTGAATCTTGAGCTTTTCCTCCTGGCAAGCTGCTGCACTGATTTTTATTTTTTTTATTTTTTTTTTCACTGAAATGGAGGAAAAAGTATTTTAACACAGGTTTAACATCAGCAAGTGAAATTGGATGTGACAGATGGAGGCAGCGTCACGCATCCAAAGGAGACGGTCCTTTTGCTAAGGAAAAAGGAGGCTGGGGGGAGCCCGTTCACGTTCCTAAAGGGGTGATCTGGCTGCTGAGCACGAGTTTTACTTAAATTCCCACGTTTTCCTTAAAAAAAAAAGAAAGGTGAATTCCAACAGGGCTTAGCATCCCTAAAACCCACCTCTGCCTACCCAAATAATCTGCTGCATTTTGTAAAACCTGTTTTTTCATTATTTGTTCCCTCTATATTTTCTTTATTCATGCAATAAAGCCACGCGAGCTGTCGTCACCGGGCCACCCAGGGCAGGAGGAAAAACCTCGCTCCTGCCACAAGGAAGAGCCCTGCTGGCAGAGAGCAAATTGTATTAATGCTGTGTAAATAGGATATTAACAGACCGACCAAACAATTAAAGAGCCGGTAATTAAAATTCATCTTCCTTCACACCGCAGTGTATTAAAGTACAAACATTTAATTAGACGCCTCTTACCTCACCCATTTGCATAAGCGGGAGGAAGCACCTTGCAGCTGCACCGCTAATTATTCTTGATGGGGGCTGCTGGACCACACCAGCCCCCAAATCCTTATCTCTGGGAGAGCCAGGGCGAAGCCATACGGCTCGCATTCAGAGCAAACACAGAACATTTCTTCTCTGATCAAGTGGGATGCAGTAGGCACATCGAACTCTGCGCCAAGCTGCCTCCATCCTACGGGTGTATCTGGTGTCTTGTTAGCTCTTTGTAATTTTAATCAATACTTTTAATCAATACATTGACTGAGCGTGGCGGGTTTGGCCTTCTAACCCCTTTTAAATCAAGATTAACTGAGAAAACCACCGAAGGCAGGGCATTGGCGTCATCAGTTACAGAGGGACCCTTCATTAGGGTTGCTGGGGACAGACAGACCCTAAGGGGTCTGCTTCAGTTAGGACTTCATGATTAAAATCCTTGCAAACCCTACAAACCAATGTTTTCTTTTTAAGCTCTGCCAGTCAGACTTTTATCACCGCGTCACACTCCAAATAGTGAATAATGCAAAAAAAAACCCAAACTTACAACTATTTCCAACGCTAGTTCCAAAACCCAACCGAGACGGGACTTTTGAATACTGCCCACAGCTTGCTTTCTTTTTTTTTTTTCTTTTTTTTTTTCTTTTTTTCCCCATTTAAATCTTGCGTTTCTTCCAGAAAAAAAGATCCTACCCAAAAAATAAAACCCACCCAAACCCCCAGGCCCTTACGTCGTGCTGTGCCATGGTACCCAAATGTCACCGGAGTGCAGGCAGTGCTAGCATCGCGGAGAACATCTCCAACACTGCGCAATCACACCACGGCTTCCTAACGAGTTACACCAACACACCTGAAGGATTTTAGACCAGGTTTGTCCTCACTATGAACACTGCAGCCCTTTTTTTACATTCCTACGGGTACAGGCTGGATCTAGCGTACCGGTGCCCGTAGCCAAGCCCTGGGATGGCGCAGCACCAGCACAGGCTGCAGAGAAATGCAAAGCAAGGCTTAAAACAGGTTATGTTGGGCATTTGTGTCCAAAGGCCTGAATTTCCGTAGACAGCCCTGGGCCGAGCAAGAGGTGCTGCTCACGTTGCAGACAGGGAGCAGCCTCTGCAACGCAGCCTTGTTGCCCCCAGGCCAGCTCGGCTGAGCCACCAGGCAATGCCAGCCCCCTCCGTCGTGCCCAGAGTGAAGTTACAGATGAGGTTCAAACGAGGGCTCGGCATCCTTCCATCTGCTTCAGCACTTCCCCAGCCTTCAGGCTGTGTCTTCTGGCAGTAAATGAGATTGGGCACAGAAAAGGGGATTTGGGCCGCTTTGGGCATGCAAATGGAATGGGTGATTTGGGAGTCGGGATGCTTGGGAAGCTGCAGGCTCTTCTCCCTCCCCAGTGTCCATTTCCTGCCCCTTCTCCACCTCCTTCCAGCATTTCCACCTCTCCTGTTCCCCTACTACCGACTATTCAAACGCCAGCTCCATCTTTCACCAGGTGCCAGCTAATAAACTGGCGAACACCTGCTTTTTACAAGCCTGTTGTCACCTCCGGCATGCATCTCCCCACAAACAAATCCACGCCAGATAGAGCCATCCACACCAAACCTGCCTTAACGTCTTCATCGCGTCTCTCCAGCCAAGGCTCAGCAGCAAGGCTGTTCCAGCTCACCGGAGCACGGTATGAGAAAGCCCATTTCTCGCTTGGCTCCTTCGCTCGCGGCACTCAGTTAGCACTTGTACTACATCTTCGTCAAGAGAGATGTTTGTGGAAAAGCCCCGGGAAATCGGTCATTCCCATGGGTGGGTTACGGGTTTTTGCTCCGGAGACAGCAGGACGCATGGCTGTCCTGTGCAACGCAACCCAGAGCGTGACAAGCAACACAAAACACGTGAAAAAAAATGGGGAGTTTTGAGGAGGTTTGGCAAAACAGACGGGTGTTCGGCCAGAGCAAGCCCATGCGCTGCTACGACACCCAGGGTGACCTTGGGGATGCTCCGTTTGGATGCCCAACAGATCCCTGCACAAAATCAGGCGATTTGCCGGAGAGAAACTCGGAGGTGCAATGCTGGCGGTGGAAATCCCGCAGTCAGAAAGCCGGGGGCAGCGTCCTGCCCACCCCGACCCGCAGCAGCCTTGGGGAGAGCTGAGCCACCGCGAAGCCAAACGCACCCCTCACAAAATGAGAGATGCTCCAAATGGTGGAAAAGTGCTGATTTGGGAAGATGACACAAGAAAAATGAGGCTCGGAGGGGAGCAATAGGCAGGGGACAATCAGGAGCCGCAGGGTTTTGGGGTTATCTTACTGGCATGAATGGGAAATGTCACCCATTTGGGAAATATTTCAACATCCCCGAGGGTTGCACGCTGACATTACTCTTCAATGAGCTTTTTTTTTTTCATGTGCACACCCATAAAGACCAGACACCCAACCAAAACCCCTTGTAAACACCTGCTGAGCCCCAAAACCCGTGAATCAAACCCAAAGCAGAGCAGCCAACGTGGAGAAGACGAGTCTCACCACCCCACCCGAGTTACCAGCGGGGTCGTGTTTGCTGCATTGATAAGTCTTCTTGACATACCGCGTTTTATTAGTCGCTACCAGACCCTCCTGCGCAGGCTGGGAAGCCACGTACATAAATTACAGATTGCATATTTATCTCTCGCCACCGCGCAGACGTGAAGTATGTTTAGCAGCATTTACTCTAGCGCAGTAAAGTTTTATTTATCATTTCTTCCCCCGCCACCAGCGTGCTCAGCACATCGCCCTGAAGCCATCGCCTCGTGACGATGCTGGGGTAGAAGGGCCGTGCTTCACTGCCGCATCTTCACACTACCGGTTTTGCCATTAAAATGCAATGTTTTGGTGCAGCGCTCAGGTGGTTTATTGCTGCTGGCCTGGTGCTGGAATTGGTGGCCGCGACCTGCGATGGGGTTGTTAGGGTTGGGGTGTTGGAAGGGTTGGACATTGCTCGTTGCTCTTGTTCCTTTAGCCCCATTTACAGGGGATTTGGCTGCTTTTGTGAGTTTTCAGAGTCCTCAGTGACGTCTTGGTCCAGGAGGGGAGGGAAACGGAGCCTGGCAGAGCCAAAATTCCCCCAAACCCGTCGGTGCCGCTGATCTGGAGTAACAGCTCTGCCTGCACCTCTCAGCCTCTTGGCAGCAAACAGCTGCCAGTGCCAAAACCCAAACTCAAAACGTGCCCAGGTCAGGCAGGGCCCCAGATGCCCCATTTTTAAAATGGAGATGCACATATGCAAATCGGGGCTGATTGCCATTTGTGCTGCTTGAAAAACCGCATGCGAGCAATTTAAGGCAGATTCCTCTGAAGCAAAATGAGTTCACTTCCACCCCAACTTTATTTCCACCCCATGACCTAAAGATGCCAGATTTGGGCAAAATCAGGCTAGGTGCAATGGGTGAGAGATTCCACCCGTCTTGGCAAGGACACGCTTTCCAGGCACATTGCACTGGTTGTAAATGCCTGTCCCTCCGCTCCTGCCCCAATTTTCCCCATCCCTAGCCAAGCAAACCCAGCTCCCGCAGGGTTTTCTCGCTTCCCTGTGGCTCTCCCCCCTGCCAGCTCTCTTTTCCTTAAAGCTTCGTGGCCCCAAAGTGCTGCCACCCCGCTGGCCTCGATTGCAGAGGGATAATTCCCTCCTGTGCACCACTTCTGCTAATAACTCCCAGAAGAGATTGGCTTTTTTCCTTTTTGTAATAGCACCTCATTGCTGATCCTAATTAACCTCCAGATTTGCTAAAAAAAAAAAAAAAAGATTAGTTTTTATTTTACCCCATTAGTACTTCCCCAGCTCTCCCACATGCTGCAGCGTGCAGTAAGGACCTCTCCTCCCTTGCAGTGCGGTACTTTGCATTTATTTCCATGGCATTTTAATGCTGTATTTCCAGTCTAGCCTTTTGTGAGAGAGCAGGACGGCGCCTGGCCCAGCCGGTGATGGAGCACCACGGACTGAGATCACCCCAAATCCACCCCAAAACCCTCTGCAATAGCTCACGGTGCCTCCCTCGTGCCTGGGCATGATGCAGGCCGATGCTCGGGACCAGGACCCCTGGCTGCCCTGCAACCTTAGCAGCCCCCTCCAGGCTTGTGCATGCTAACATTTCACAACCCCTTTGCTTTTTAGTTTTAACCTAGCGGCACCACGGCAAGCCTGGCAGATCTGCTGATCTCCACCCACTGCGCAGCAAATCTTCCCCTCCCTGACCCCCGGCGCAGATGCAGGGTTTAATCCAGAACTGAATAGCAAGAGAAGGCAGATCATAATCCCAGCCTGCTCTGCAAAGGATTGGAAATGCTTTTTCCCCCCCTTTTCCTCCACTTTTCATCTCTTTGGCCGCCTCCTTCTCGCACCTCTGGTCCCTCCCTGGTTTTGCAGCGGGAAGATGCAGTTCCTGGCTGCGGTCGCTGTCCCTGAGCATCCCCCGGGGCTGGACCAGGCTCAGAGTCTTGTCTCCATCCAGCACCACAAAAACCACCGAGCCAAAACCTCCCGGTAGACTCAACTCATTGGGCAACACCACCAGCACAACAGAAAAAAAAAGCAAATTATTTGTATCCAGTTTTTAGAGCTCCAAACATCACGATGTGTTAAAAATGCTGAAACTTAGGAAAAATGTGCCCAGGTCCCCGGCAGAGCCCAATCCTCTTTTTTTGTGTGAAGGGGGGAGAGTCCTGCTGGAGCAGCAGGTCACTTTGCTGCTTTGCCCTGCGTCGGGGTGAGGATTATGACACCAGGAGCTAATTATTCAAAACCAGAGCACACTTCGTTAATCTAGGCTCGAGCATAATCCCAGCCCGAGCTAATTAGTGGAGCTGGAAGCAGCTCAAAGCGTGCCTTTTGAAGCAAGTCCCACCCGTGCCTCGGTTTCCCCATTTGCCAAGGGGGAGGGCAGGACCCACTGCTTTACAAAACCATCTGAGATCAAGAAAAGGAAAGAAAAAAAAGAAACAAAATAAGAAAAAATAAGAAAAAAAAAAGAGAAAAATGTGAGTGCCAAAAGGGAATCGCTAGAAACAAGCTCTATTCCACAGAAAATTTTGAAATTTGACATCTGAAACACCAAAATCCTCCCTAAACCTTCTCCTTGTCCAACTTCAGTGGGAAAAACAGAGGTTTGGGATGGGTGGAAGGGGGGGAAATTAATTTTTCTGAGGAGCAAGGATGAGGATTCGGGTCTGGGTGCTGCTGTCAGGTTTCCCACCACGTTACGAGTCCCAACAAGGGGTTTTGCTGCGCCAGCACCAAGCCGGCCAAGGAGAAGGAAGTAACTGGGAGCGAGATGATGAATTTGCTTCTTTCTTTCTCTGTTTGCAGGCAATCCAATTATCCCGGACTTGTGATTGGTGACAAATGAGGGAGCTGAGCACTGCCCCCTCCCCGCTGCCTACCCTCCGTAAGCTCTGCCCACGCCATCGATTGCTGCACGCTCCGACTGGGAAGGGTTGTTTTTAGTATTATTATTGTAAAATAATTAAAAAAGGCGCCTTCTGCGAGCTGCATGCGGGGCCGAGGCTCGGAGGGAAGGGTGTTGGGGGGAGAAGGGCAAGGAAAGGCAGGGAGGGAGGCTGAAGGCTGGGTGAGGGGTGGCAGGATGGGGCGGATGCCTGTAGGTCCTGCGTTATCCCAGGCCCGATCCCCAGGGACCTCCAGCGCCGGTGCCCTCGTGGGTCCTGGCACAGTCCCGGTGCAGGACCCACCGTCCATCCCCTTCCTGGCCCCATACACACAGCCGAGCTCTCCCCCTGCCCCCTGCCCCCTTCCCACCAAGGGGTTGGCCCCGATCTCCCCGAGGGGGATGGCAGCCAGACCCCAAACCAGCAGGAAAAGCAGCAACGGTGCTGTTCTTCCAACAGCTCTGAACTGAGGCTCCCTCTCCCCCAAGCTGGGCTGCTTTTTCCCTGAAAAAAAAACAAAAAACAAAAAACAAACCAACACAGAACCACCCAGGGGACAGCCCCAGCATCGCCCTCATCTCTTGCTGGGGGCTTTTTGCCCTTTTCCTTGGCATCCTCCCATCCCCTCAGCCCCTATCTGCCGCCTGTTCCTCTCCATCTCCGCCGCCCCTCTCGGCACTCTCCGCGCAAAGCCGGATCGCCAATCTGAAGCCACCCTCTTCTCCCCGATTTACGCTCCGTGATTAATAATCCCTTTGCTCTCCCAGTAATGCCGCACCGCTAATAAGATTAAAACATATCTCCCTCTTACAGCACCGATTCATAACGCTGATTTACCGGCACTTCGCCGCCGCTACGGAAAGGATGCACATGGCTGTTACCTTAATCCCTATCCATCTCCGCTCCGCTGAGTAATAACCACTAATTAATACCTTTCTGTCTCCTGACTGCTTCCAGATACGCTTGACTATCATTATTTGGCTGGCTTTTCACTGCCGATCCACAGGACTGATAGGGCAAACTCCCAGCCCTGCTTGCTAGGGATACTTCAGCTCCGCAAGGCAAGTGTTTGCATTTTTGGGGTCTTTCCCCCCAAATCTGCAATAGACCACCAGTCCTCCCAGTGGGGGATTGGTTGCCCCGAGATGGAGCAGAGGTGCTGGATGTGGGGAGGCTTTTCCCAGCGCCTTTTCCATGGGGTATCCTGCGGGCTCACAGGGCCGTGCTGGTCCCCGCCTGTATCTCAATCAGCCTGCGTTTGTCTCCACTTTCCCACCTCCATCCCTTAATTCCCCATCACAACTCCGCATCCCTGGGCAATTCGGAAACGGGGGCCTCCCCAGATAAACCCAGCCACCCCCTTTCCTCCTGGTTCCAACTTCCCCGCTCCGCCAGGAGAGCAAAGCGGCTCCTTCGGAAACAGCAGCGAGAGCCTGGGAGGGGAGGAGGGAAAAAAAAAACACAACAGAGCCTCTGATCTGATGAATGTGGCAGGGGAGGCCGATGCTCTGCTTTTAATAAAACATAACGAAGCGTAGGATCATAAAATATTTCCTTTAATTCAGTGCTCCCACGAGGGTGGGTAATAGAGGCTGGGTAATGCGGTAGGCTTTCCTCGCGGCTCGCCGGCAGGGAGAGGACAGCAGGATTTGTTAAACAGCCCATTTGCAGGCCTGTAAAATGCTCTGCTTCCCATCTCAGCCCCATCTGGGGGCAGAGCGGCTGGGGCCGTGCGTCCTGCTGCCAGCCCCCCCGAGCAGCCAGAGCATCCCCATCCTGGGGATGGAGACGGAGACGCACTGCTCTGTCCAGCTGGCTTTTGGGGTGGAAAAAGGCGAAAAGACGACCCAGGAAGGATGTTCAAGTCACGCCCAGGCACCGTGCACCCCGTCTTCTCCCATCCTCATCCTCACGGGTGTGCTGCATGTATTTATATACCAGTGCACATACCCGCAGCTCCCAGGCAGTGGCATAAGTGATTAACATCCCCGTGTTAAGAATCTCTCCGAATCTGCTTTGTCCTACACCGACCACTAAATATAACCACTCAGTATGCTCTCTCCCTTCCAAGAGAGAGATAACATTGTTTAAATAAGCCCTTTAAATTTTAAAGAGTTGGGTTGTTTTCTCGCAGCAGGAAGCTTTTAGCGGATCAGGGGGTGGGAGGCAGGGGGGGGTCTGTGCAAACACAGGGCAGAAAGCAGCCACGGAGCACCGGGAAAACCCAGAGGCAAGGGCAGCCCCTCGCATCCTGGCGTCCAGATCCTGCCCCTGCAAAGCCACCTCCCAGCCCAAAGCCACCCAGGTGTGTTTTCCTGCTGAAAATAAATAAATAAATAAATAAATAAATAATAATAATGTATTTCTGCGAGCAGAGGGGTTTAATTGGGAAACCAGGCTTCCTTGAGCGCCGCTGCGTTCCCACGCCACCGCTATAATTACAGCGGAGTGGATTCCCCCTCCGACAGAAGGAAACCCAGCCATCTCCAGCCAGTTTGCATACATCAAGTCTGTCCAAATACTTCCTCAAACAGGAGAAAAAAAATGAAAAAAAAAAAAAAGAAGCACCAATCCCAGCCACAATAACGCAATAAGACGCAGATACGGTCTGAAAAGAGCCACCTCTGGCAGCACTTGTGGAAAATATTTCATCTCCACATGCACTTAAGCAAGTTGTAAGATGACGGCAGCCTGCGTGGAGCTGAAGGGCTGGAGTTTTCCCTCCACAAACCATTGCCTGCCTGAAATCCTAGCTGGAAGTGGAAGTGCCTTGCTCCTGCTGGAGGTGTTTCCCCCTTACACGGTGACTCTCAGTCAGATCCAGCCGGCATTATTCATCCGTCATGGAGCAAACCCCCGTCTCCAACACCTCTGCATGCACCTGGTGAGGTGCTGGCCGCAGTGGTGTTGCCCAAATCTTCCAGCCCCCCTCTGAGCCACTGCATCCATCTGCGATGCAACGTGGGGAGAAAAGCGAGAAAAACGGACAAATTCAGCCTCTTGGGATGTCCCTGCTGCTGCTGGAACCCGAAATCACTTGGCCATTGCAATCCTCCTCCAGAAAAAAAGCCACTTCCGACAAAAGCAGGGTTTTTGTTTGCCTGTTCTTGTTTTTCAAAGGAAAAGACCCACAAGAGGGCTCGCTGGGGAGCGCAGCTCACCCACACCCCTGCCTCACCTCACGACTGGGGTGATCCCGGTGCTTTTGCAAACCCAGACCCTTTTTCCCCCCTCTCCCACATTTAAGACCCATCTTGGCCCCCAGGGAGCCAGGAGCCACCGCCTGCCTCCCGTGATGACCACAACCACCAGCAGAAATCACCCATTTCGCATCATTTTCCCCCCTTTCAAGCAACACCAAGGACAAACCCCCACCCCGGGGAGCAAGCAGCCTTTCCCAGCACTCACACCACCAAAAGCAGCGCTGCTACCAGCACTGCCGGCATCATCCAAGCAACTCCCCAAAAAAGCATTTCCGCAGACGGCAGCGCACCCGAGGGCCACCGCCACGTCCCCCCACATCCCTCCCATCACTTCGGTCCTCCAGGGAAAAGCAAAGCCCCACCGAGGGGCATCCCCAGACTGCTCCTGCCCGTCCCTGCGCTGAAGCTGCCCGAATCACTTGGCAAAGAAATAAAGGGGTCGAAATACGCGTGCGAGGCGGGCGCATCCCGGCGGAGGAAGCCGGCAGCTCCCATTGCCCCAGCCTGGGCCGACAGGATGCAGCAGCAGGATTTATCTGCAAGCCCGGGGAGGCGGAGCAGGGCTGGAATAACCGCCGCTAATCCCCTCTGCCCTCCCCTCCGAAGTATATTGTTGAAGGCATTATATAAATGGGAAATTATACAGAGGTTTGGGTAGGAGAGGAGTGAAATCCCTGCTCCGTTCCCCGGCCCTCCGGGACACCGAGTCTTTCAGCCAAGGAGGGTTTTGCAGATGGAGATTTGCTCCCGGCAGCAGAAGAGACAAAATGTGTGGTCTGCAGGCTGGGAAGGGCTCGGTTTCAACATCCTTCCGACGGGAAATGTGTCTTTATCCTGATGTTCCCCAAACCTCCTTGGAGCCGAGGGGTAAAGCCCTGCGATGCTGGCAGCCAAAAAGCCTCCGGGCGGTCTCCGGCAGGCAGGGCTTTGCTGTGGAGCCAGCCAAGTGTTGGAAAACCTCCTTCCCTGCTCGAAACCTCCCTCGCCTGGGCTGTCAGGACCCTATTAATGATAGTTTTGCTTCTAGCTAATACGGCACTAATTACATTTCAAAGGACTGGCTCCAGCACTGGCTTCTGCTCCAAGCACCCGCCGCCCAGGTGCTCCCCCATCAGCATCGCAGGGATGCGATGCCATGCTCTGGGTGGCCTCGGCAAGGACAGGGGAGGTGACGGTCACCCCAAAAGGGTAAGAGCATTGGGACGGCCCTGGTGCAGCCCTTGGGGGGACGAAACCCATTCCATCTGAGAGAGGAAACGAGGCAGACGCAAACCTTCCCGGTGCCAAATGGCTCCGCACCCTTAAAAAATACAAACAAAAAAAAAAAACAACAACCAAACAAAGAACCAAACATTTTTTGGGGGTAAAAAAAAATAAAGAAAAGGCTCAATTTACCCTTTCCTTAGCATTGCTGCTTTTCTTTCACTGACATTTGGTGCCGGTCGGTACCCAATCACCTGTTTATTACAGGCTTTGTGCCTGCTCCCAGCCACCACGTGCAGAAAACACAGGGCTGGCAGTGACAATATCTGCACGGTGGGAAGAGCTGCGGCCCGTTATTGTCCTGCACTTTTCTAAGAGCCCGCCTGCCCTTGGCACTTGGGCGATGAATCCCATCCCAAAGGCAGCAGGAGCCCAGCGCTGAAAACAAGCCCGTGATTGACGGTTTATTTTAGGAAGGAGAGGGGAAAAGTGGGAAGGAGATAATGCCGGGGAGATAATGTGAGTGCCAGTCATTAGTTAAAAACAAGCCCATCAGTACGCCAAGTGCCTCGGCAGCTAGCAAACAAAAGGGCAAAGAGAGCAGTTTGGCACGGAGCAAACCCGGGCGCATCAGCTGCATCCTCCAGGCTCGGCTCTTTGCAGGCTGATTTATGAGGCGGGAGCTGAGCCTCCTGCCTCCCAAACCCAGGGACCTGGGGGCTCCTTCCCGTGAGCTTTCCTCTTCCCCAGTGTGTGAGCAAAGAGCCTGACTCGGAGACACTGAAATCAAGCAAATAGGGGGAAAAAAAACCAAAGCAGTGAGCAAATCAGTGGTGGGTCCCAAGCGGTGCTTCATCCTTCCCGTGCGTGGTCGCAGGCAGCTCCCAGCCAGGGGTGAGGTCTCAGATCCTTGCCCACCTCCCCGAGAGGCCTGCAGGAGCCTTAACAGAGTCCTTGCCCTGGCTTCATCCCCATCCACAAGCCATTAGCACACGGGGATTAGGTAAAACCTGCTCTTATCCCAACAGGTGGAGAGCTTTTCATCTGCAGATCTGGTGGCGCTTTGCAGGAGGAATAAGGCAAGAGCCGGTCGAGCGTTCCCAGTCCAGGATTTTGTCAGAAAAGACCATTTCTGCAATGACAACAGGAAATAAAAAAAGAAAAAAAAAGAGAGAGAAAAAAAAAAAAAACACGTGGACCCACATGAGTCCAAAGAAACCAAAATCTGGTAAAAAAAAATGCAAACTCCAGAAGGAGAAAATCAGCCAGACCTAAAGCCAAACCCCGAAGCACCGCCAGGCTTTTTGGAGGGGCCTCCAACTCCACCGGCTTCCCTGTTGCAGCAAGGAAAGGGAAATCTGGGGGATTTGCCCCCAAACTGAGCTCCGCCACCTGGGGGAGCCTCAGAACTGGGGTTTAACGTGTGAGAGTTTCAGCAGTAAAAACGAAGCACGGAGCATCTCTGCACCCCAAATTGCTTGTTAGCCTGGAAAGGCAACAAGGCGAGGGGAAGATGCTCGCCTGCTCCACAGCTTTTTGAAAGGGTTCTGGATTCAAGCTGGCAGCTACGAACTGCTACAAAGTGCAGCTGGTGGGGAGAGAGGAGGGAACATCAAATCGGCCTAACTGGGAGAGGAGAAGGGCAATTAGCACGGCGAGGAGGGGTTTTGGAAGGTGCTCCGTCTGATTCCACGGCACAGATTTACCCGGACGGCCAGAGGCTTTTGCAATAAGCAGAATTTACGGAAATGGGTAGGAAAGGACAAAAATGAGGCGACCCCGAGCTGAATGCAAGATTTGCCAGGGAGAGGCAGGAGCGGAAAGGCTGGCGGGAACACGCTACGGTTTTCCAGGTCAGTGCCGTGCATTTGCAGGTGAATTAGAGCAGGTTTGGCTTCCACGTGGTGCAGAGGATGCTCCTCCTCTCCCTCGCTGTGCGAGCTCCCACCGCACACCTCTTGTCTTTAAGCAAGAGACTCGTGCAGGTGCCTCCCATCACCCCGGCGAGCGCCGCATGCTGCGATTTTCCTTCGGAAAGGAGAAGAATGGAGCGTTTCTCCACAATCCGCTCACCAGCAAAGGATTTTTTCCCAGCTGCTTTTTTTTTCTTTGCGGTTTGGGCTCGGAGAAGCAGCACAGGCATGGCCCCAAGGGCAGGAACCTGCAAAGCCCAGCCCCAGGCACGCAGCAGGAGCTGCCCCGGTAAACCTGCCCTTTTGGGGCAAAGCCCAGCAATTCCCTGAGCAGCCTCAAACAAGAGTCCACGCTTGAATTTTCCCTTTTTTTCCCCCATCATAAGGGGAGGTTGAGTCCGGAAGCTGAAGTAAATCGCTAAGACGAGGGCTATATAAAAATATCTCGCTGAGATCAAAACTCGACATATTTAGCCCTCCTTTCATGTTTGCAAAACACAGCTCTGATTTTACACGGCTGTAAAACAAACCCGACCGCTGCTGATGAACATTTTTATGGGAACATATTTCAGGCGACAAGCTGAGCGCCAGCTCATAAGCCAGCCCGGGTTTCAGCAGTGCCAAGAAGCCATCGCCCTGCCTGCAGATGGGGCTTTCTGCCTTTCCAAAACCAGGGGCCCCGAGGCTAGGGCTCCATCGTCAGCCACCGTCCCACCGCTCACCTCCCCGCATCCGCCCTCATTTTCTCATCTTGACAGCTCCTTAACCCACTTAGCCCTTCCCCAGGCAGCTTTTCCCGGCCAAAAGGGAGAGCTCGAGGTTGTTTTAAAGGCAAAAAGCTGTGCTGTGGGTGGGTGAAGCTTCCCGGAGGGATGCTTTGGGATGGATCCAGCTGACCTAACGCGCATCAAGCAAGCAGGGCAGCTTCGTTTGGGCCAACAAAGGGGCTTTTTTATGAATAGGCAATGGATGAAAAGCCCCCAAATGCTCCCACCACGCAGATGCTGCGCTGAAGGGGAAGGGCTGCTGATGGGTCCCGGCGCTGTGCTCCGCCAGAGGATGCGGCACCACGCCTCGTGCGCCCCGGGATGGGGCAGCAACGGGGCAAAGTACGGGGAGAGGATGCGCATGAGCGGTTCTGGAGCATGCACGATGCAATAGAGAGAGAGATGGCACTACAAAAAAAAAAAAAGAGTCGCTTTGGAGGGGCGTTGCAGATGCTGAGCACAAGGGCACGTGCGCGCTTGTGGGAAAGAGCAGCGGGAGCTTGCGGCCCCTTCCTGGGGGATGCAGCCAGATCCTGCTGCATCCCTGGCAAGCGAGGGGCCGGACCTCCCCGGGCACGTCCTCCCTCGCCACGCGCGGAGGCCGGCAGCAGCTCCAGCCAAGGATGCTGTCAGCCAAGGAAAAGCCATCTGCCCACTGAATTTCGGGAGCAGCTCTCCGCCGCTTGCCGGAGCACTGTGACGGGCAAGCACGGCAATTACCGTTATCATTATTATTATTGGTTTTGCTTTAAAAGCAGAGAGGAAGCAACTGGGTTTTGGGACGGCGTTTCTCCACCAAGGGCCTGCGAGGGGATGCTTTGAGCAGCTCAGCCTCGGGATATGGGGAAACAGTGAAGTCCCAGTGGGATTTTAAGAGCCAACAACAGGTTCGTGGAAGTATGAGTCCGGGTCCGTGAGGATCCTCCTCTCACATCACTTCCCAACCCACAACCCCTGCCAGGGGCTGCCCCCGCACCCACAGGAAAATAACTTTTACCTCCTTTTTTTTCCCCCAAACCCATGCCACAAGCACGGGTTTACCCATATCCACTGGCTCACTCTCCCAGATCAGCAGCAGAAAAGCAATTGTGAAAAAACACAGAGGCAAAACAGAGGAAAACGGCTCCGTGCAGTGGTGACAGACGGCTTGCAGACGCATTGTGCCTTGAAAATCCTCCTCCACCTGCTCCCCAAAACGAGGACGAGCAGAGGGGGACACGGGGCACAGAGCTGCGCGACGCATCCCCACCCACGGCTTGGGATATGGCCACAGCCACACGGGTGCAATCCCCGGAGGATGATTCTGTGCAAGCCACAAGCCACAGGGGCCCCGGCATCCCAAAACAGAGAAGAATCGGCTCCTTTGTGTCAAAGCCCGCAGAGCACAGCCGCTGCTCCCCCTCCCCAGGCCCTGCAGCAGCTGACGGCGGCTTTCCAGAGAGGAAAAAGTGTGCTAGAAATTAAAAACCAAATCCAAGCGGTGCCGAACGAGCTCCGCCGCCCGGCTCCGTCTCCCGGAGCTTTGCAAAGCACCCGGGGGGGCTTCGCCGCGCTCCTCCCGCAGAAAGGGGCTGCTGAGACCCCACAGCGGGTGGGCGCTGGGGGGGGGGGGTGAACCCGGCGCCTTCCAACGCCCCCCCAGAAATGGAAGCAAGCGGCTGCCCCGCAGCCTCCAAGCGCAGGGAGGGGAAAGTTTCCTGCCCTGTTCATTTCTGCCTCCTGGGAGCTCCGCTTTTTGGGGAGGGGATGCTGGGGGGGGGTTGGATTAAACCTCTGCAAAGCGGGCATTGCGATGGGCTTCTGGGAGCCCGGCTGGCTGGGGGGGGTCTTCTCCCTGCTGGGTACCCCCTCCCTCTTGCCTGCGGGGTTTGGGGTACCCCAGCATGTCCTCTTAGCAGGTACCCTATTAATGGGTGCCCTGTTAACGGCTCCAGTGCTCAGACCAGTTAATGGGTTCAAAAACAATGCCCTGTTAGGGGGTGCCCTATTAATGGGTCCTCTATTTGCAAGTGCCCTATTAACGGGTCCAAAGCTAATACCCTGCCACCGGGTCCTAAACCAGCATCCTATGAGCAGGAACCCTATTACCAGATCCAAGCCAGGTACCCTACTAATGGGTCCAGTGGGGGAGCCCTATTCTGGGGTCCAAACTGAGCGCTCTATTTGCAAGTGACCTATTAACGGGTCCAAACCCAGTATCCTCTTACCGGGTGCCCTTTACTAGGTCAAAATCTGGTACCCTACTAATAAGCCTGAACAAGTCGCTGTATTAGTGGGTCCCCGTATTATCAGGTCCAAAAACAGGTGATCTATTTGCAAGTGCCCTATTAACGGGTCCAAACCTAATACCCCATTCACAAATCCCCTATCAAGGGGTCCAAAACCAGCATCCTTTTAAATGGGAGCCTTAATACCTGGCGCCCCATCGATAGACCCAACCTGGCTGCGTATCGGGGGGTTCCCCTATTACCAAGTCCGTGTTGGGTGCTCAGCCTGCAGGAGCCCCGTGCCGGGGTCCAAACCCGCTGTCCTATTTTTGCCTGCCCTGCTACCCTCTCCGAATCCGGCACGCTATTACCGGCTGCCCTCTTACCGGCTCCGACCCGGGG
>CM021751.1:7228945-7307824 GCA_011075105.1 Heteronetta atricapilla
GGGGGGGGGTGTGGATGGGGAAATGGGGGGGTGCGCGTTGTATAGGGGTGCGGGGGGGGGGGGGCTGCGCTTTGTATGGGGGGGCAGGAAGGGGGCTGAGGTGTATGGGGGTGCACGGCTGCGAAAACGGGAGGGGCTGCACCTTTAGGGGGGGGGGCAGGGTGCGGAAGGGGGTGCACAGGACGGGAGGGGGTGCAGGACGGGAGGGTGTCTTGGGGGTGCAGGAGGGGGTGCTTGGACCAGACAGGACTGCCCGGTCCGGTGGGGTGGGGAGGGCATAGGAAGGAGATAGCCAAAGGGAGCTGGAGAGCAGCAGTGTGCAGCCATACCCCTCGTGCAGGGGGCTTTATTCAGCATCTCCCCTCTCCCTGCAGCCCCCGGGAGCAGGATCCGGCCCTGGGGCCGTTCCCCCCCAGCCCCCTCCCCAGTTATGCCCAGGCCTCCATGGCCCTCCATGGCCGATGGCCTTGCTTTCATCCAGCTCTCCACATTTAATTAGTTCCTGGACGTTTTCATGGCAAAATGATCTTTCGCCACTGCGTTTGACTTGCCCGGTCCCGTGTGGTTGCTCTGTGTCCCCAACACCTTTTCACGCTACCTTCAACCCCAGCTTCACCCTGGCATTTCTCAAAACCCCAGGAACTCCCCTCGTTTCCCGCAGCACCGAGCCAGCCTCACACAAACACCCCCCCAGCGTCCTCCTGAGGGGTTCCACCCGCAAAAAGCAGGCACTGAGACCAGCACAACCAGCAGCACCAGTCGGACAAAATCCACCGGGTTACGGCTTCTTTCTTAAAATAACCAGCCCCCGTAAAAGGAATCAGGCTCTGCATAGGTCAGTGCAAAATCACATCAGATCAAATCAATTAACTGGTGAAATTCCTTTGCACGGGCTGGATTTTCTCTCCCCTCTCCCCTAGCCTTTCATTCGCCAGGGAAAGCTGGGCATGCTTTTGCGTGGAAACGCCTGGAAATCACATCTCGCTTTATCTGATGGCAGATTGGATAGCCCCCTCCCAAAGGCATCACATTTTCTTTAGCCTCACGGGACTGTCATTGACAGTGGGGGCCCCTGAGGACCCTAAAACACTTCCCTAAACAGCCAGCCCTGAGGCGAAGCTGAGCCGAGCTGCACAGCCACCCATGCTTGACCCAACGGGTGCTGTCAGCTCCTGGACAGGCTGCAGCTCCCAGATGCCTCTGCCAAGATTTTATTCTCCTCTTGCTTTCCTGTGCTCCATCACTCAGCGTCCCCTTTTCTGTGCTGCTCGCTTTTCCATGCCCAGGAGGGGCACGGAGGGGTTTTCTTTCCAGCTTTGGATGCTGTAGCCCGTAGGCGAAACGCATCAAGAGGCAGAGATCAGGCTCAAAGTGCAGAAGGGCCACGCAGACAAAAGCAGTGAAGAGAAGAGGGGAAGGTAGAGGGCAGGTGTGAGATACCCGCTCCTTGCAAATCCTTCTCGACCCCAAATTTTATCCCCTTGCAGCTCTGCAGCTGCTTTTTGGGTGCAAATCTCCCCCCGCCCCCAGCAGGAGCAATAACCCAGGAGAGGCGTGAACCGAGCATCCCAAAATCTTTCAGAGAAGGAGCCGTCTTCCCCGGGCAAAACGTCTTTGACAGCCTCCAGATTTAGCACTGGAGCGCAAGAAAACACAGCGAGGAGCGTGCGGGCCGTCAGCCGGATCCCAGGACATTAGAGGAGACAGTAAGTGATGTAAATTGTTGGAAAAAAATATTGCCGTTTGTATTGGGTGTCTGGCTTCATTGGGTTTTGCCTGGGTTTTAATTTCGTGTGAATTCAGCGGCTGGTGAAGGCACTCAGCTGACAGCCCGCGGGAAGGAGCAAAATGAGCCGTTTTGGTGGCGTTCGGTTTGGTTTTCGGAATTAAGGCTTTCCCACAGCCTGGTCCCGTTGCAGCATCACAGAAAATCCCCGTTTGGGGATGGAGTCGCCGTCCTCCAGCCTCACCCGCAGGCACCGGCAGCCCGATGCCCTTCCTGTCCTTGGCGGACGGATCCGGCCCAAAAAACGAGGTCCAAAGCTCTGTCCCTGGTGCCCTTCGGGAGCGTCTTAAATCCAGGGCAGAGAATTGCAGGCGTCTCTTCCGTCTGTAGACGGCGACCCCAATTTGACACAAAAAAGGGCTGCGGAAAGAGAAGTTTTTCAGCTCCTCTCTCGTGACCTTTCCAGAAGAAGCCTGTGTACTAATTAGCAGAGTAATAACGTGTCGAGGCTGAGATTCCTCATTAGCGTGTGAGAGATTCCCAGCTACATGACTGATATGCATCTACAAGAAAATTAACTTCGGCGCGAGGGCTCCGTAATCAAGATTAATGAGGAAATCGGCAAAGAGCAGCACGCGGCTTCGTCTGCCTGCGCTGCCCGGCCCCCCCTGCCCTCTGCGGGGCGTCGAGAGACCCTAAAATGGGCTTTTTTCAGGTGTTCCTTGGCAAAAAAAAAGTCCTCGCCAGGTCTGGGAAGGAACCAAGTCTTCCCTGTAAGATGAAAAACTCAAGGAAATGCATTCACGATCTCAGCAGGCCCCCAGCGACCACCTCCTGCACCTGCCCTTGCCATGAAGTCGCTTCCCACTACCATAGATACAGCACAGAGGGGTAATTAGCTGCGGATAAATCCCATTACTATTAATGGGGATTTCTCCTTGGTTAATTACCCCATTTTGTGCTGCAGAAACGCACCCCACGCCACTGCTCCCAAACCCCAGCTCGTGCACCCTTCGCCTTTGGCTTGACACCTGGTGCAAAATTAAACCGGATCCCTCGCACACCTGCTCCTTCCAGTGGCTTTCTTTTTTCAGATATATTGGGAAAAGAGAGAATTCTGGTGGAATCTTGGCCCGAGAGGAGGAACCGGGACGTTTCGTGCTGCCATGCATGGGGAAGAAGCACGTCGGGTGGGATTTAAGGCACCTGCCGACGCAGATGTGGTTGCGGTGGTACGGCCAGCCCGCAGACGCTGCCCAGCTTCAGACAGCCCCATTTTCTCCACGGAAAAGAAGATTGATCTTAATTTGTGGACCCCTACCTGATTCCCAATAGAAAAGGAGAATTTCTCTATGCTTTTCCCAGCCCTGACTGCTGGCTCGCCTCTGACCCTTGCTAGCATCACTCCATCAAAAATAGAAACGCAAGCAGGCAAAAAGCAAAAAAGCATCGCTGTGGGCTAACCCAACACGCTGTGTTTAACCCCAGACGCTTTGCTTCGCTGCCGTAGCAGAAGTTCTAGCTATTTTCATCCCTTTTTAACAATAAAAAGCCATTGTGAAATGAAACATCAGTGTTCCCAAAACGCAGCTTGCCCGATATTCCTGCCTGAAGCTCTCCTCAGAGCCGGCGCGTCATTTCCTTGGTTCAAAGCCTCTCCGGGCTCAGCTCGCCGCATCCAGGTTTTAATTCATACATGTAATTAATATGCTATAATTAACATGCTCCAGCAGCAATGCAGAAAGGCAGAAGCAAACCACAGAGCACCCAAACCTGCCGCTGTGCTTGCGTACACCAGAGCAACCACATAGAAGTGCTTTTATCCAAGTCTTTAAGAGGATATATAGTCTATACCCCAAAATATTAAGGTATTATTCCCCCCACCCATTACTGTATTATATACCCCAAAATATTACAATATTATATCCCCCAAAATAGTACAACATTACACACCCCAAAATACTTGGGTTTTATTTAGGCCAGCTCCTTGCCTCGGTTCCACCATGGATAATTCCCAAGGCTGGTGTTTGGGCCGTAATTATTCATATAAATCTGTGCCAGTGAATGCTTTTAAGAAGTCCTTATTTCCCCACTCCGGTGTAATCACGAGCCCAGGTATTTGCTTTCATTAAATTATCGCTCTCGGTAATGCTCTGATATACGACTCTCTCCCCAGCGTGCTTTTTGGCTGTATGCATTTTGTACACGCGTTGCGTGCAAAAAAATATATATTAAAAAAAAATAAAAATAAAGAGGGCAAGAGGGCTGTGTTCAGGCAGAGCTTTCCATCCAGCACGCATGGCTCAATGAGGCTGATCCCGCTCTGAGTTAAAGGACTAAAAACCCACCGCAGCTGCCAGTTCGGAGAAGTCCCTCCCAGTTCACACCAGTACAGACCAGTGTGAGATATCTAGCGGCTGCTGCAGCGCCGTGATTTCTTCACCGAATCACAGGATCATCGAGGTTGGAAGAGCCCCCCAAGATCACCCAGCCCAGCCTCTGACCTAACACAAGTCCTCCACCAAACCGTATCACCGTGCCCTATGGCTCATGATGTGCTCATAGGAGAGGGAGGAATGTCCAGGCTGTGCAGGCAAAATCCAGCACGCACGTCCCCATCTGTTCAGCTCCATCCCTTCCCCCGAGCCCATGAGTCAATATTAAGGCTGAATTTGCTGTTTTCCACCAAAATAAAGATCTGGGGGAGTGAAAAAAAAAACAAAAAACCACCCTGATTTTCAAAACGCTGCAGTATTTCACAACTGGAAGTCACTCGGGGAGGTTTTCTGGGCTTGAATGTCATGTTTTTTAGAAAAAAAAAAATGTATTTTGAAAGGATTAGCTTGGCCTCTCTCTCCCTCCCTGCAAATGGAAGGTTTCGGTTTTTCAGCTGGAAAGAACATTTTGTTTCAGAAATCCCTCACTTCTGCCTTAAAATAAATAAATAAATAAATAAATAAAAATTGAAACGTATCGGCCGCCTCTGAGACGAAACGTCTTGAGCTGCTCGGATTTTTCCCCCACACCTGGGGTGTGCCAGGAGCCCTTCGCATTTTCGGCCCGTCCCAGAACAGCTCTTCTCCCCCCCGATGTGCTGCCAGCCCTAAAACTGCGCTGCACGTGGGGGCTGTGCTCTTCCCACCTCGCCCATCGCTCCGGGAGCATCCATCCCATGGGATTTACGCCAGGCTCACGGGAAAACCGGGAATGGGAAACATGAACCGGTTCAACATAAACCGATCTCAGAACCTTTTCGAAACGCGCATCCCGAGCGCACCTCAGCAGCCTCAAAAGCAGAGAAACGCCCCAAAAGGGAGAAGCAGGCTGCGTGCAGCGGAGGTGGAAGGAGCCCAGCCTCAGCTGGTGAAGCATCCCCCATCACTTCGCAAAACGAATCCTCCCAGGAGCTATATAAATACACAAGTGCACATGTACAGATATATATACATGGAAGACGTGTGAGAGGACGTCTTCACAGCTGCATAAATAGGCTGATGACAGCCAAGGGGTGGATATAAATAAGATTAAAAGTTGCAGGCACCCTTTCCCTGGCTCGTTTCCCTCCTCCATCCCAACATGCAGGATGACACGCATTTTAATTTTAAACTCATTTTCCAAGTCTTTGGCTCACAAAACTAATTGCTACCAATCGATGCTAGATGCAGGCAAAAATGCTGCATTTTTTCCCTTTTCCTCCAATACTTCCCATTTAAAAAAAAAGAAGAAAAATCAAACAGTAGTGCCAAATCAGGGTCTCTCGTATGTATGCCTCAGCCTTGAAAACGGGTTAAAAAAATGAAGCAATAACTTTAGGATCTTTTTCTGATCTTGCCAATGCTGGCAGCCGCACTGAATGCTTGGTTCAGCTTTTTTTTTTCCCCCATATATGGGTAAAAAAACAGAAAATCATTATCAAAATGAGCAAGCGCTGAAACAAGAGCAGAAAACAGCCGCTGCCGGTTCCCCCATTGCACCTCCACGTTTGCTGCACCAAAATTAAAATGAAGTAGTCACAGCAAAGACTTCACGGAGCCTCTTGTGATATGGTGGGATGAAAAAGGGAGGCTCTGCCAACAGTGGATTTTGCATTTTCCCACCCAAATGGCTGCCTCATGGTGCTTTTTTTTTTTTTCCAAAAGGAGGGGCCGGGGGTGACACAGCAGCCTGGGATGAGAGGGGACGGATCCAGCACACGGAGGGGCATGGTGGTCTCGGGTTGTAGCTACAGCAGCTTTGAAAACAGTGTCCAAAACAGCCAGATTTTGGTTTGGCGCTGGGGCGGCGAGCATGAGGGGGTGTTTGGCTGCGATGGGGGCAGCTGTGGTTGGGTTGGAGGTGGAGATGGGCTCGTCCCACCCCATCCCGTGGGATGGTGCCCCGGGTCCTGCTGACTGTCGGGCATCCCAACCCCATCGTGGCCATCTGTCCTGTTGGCTTTTACCCCTTCCAACCCTTGCAAATTCGGGGCGAGCCCTCTCCCAGCTCACCCCTTGCCAGCTGCCTTGCCCTTGCACCAACCAAAACCAGGGCAGCATCCTCTGCACCTTCAAGGGCTGCAAAATAAAACCCATGGAGTAAATAACATGGGGTTTGCAAGCGACATCCATTGCAAGGAGTGAGGAGAGGGAGAAAATACGACCTGAGCCCCCCGAGCTGAGCTTGTGGCTGTCTTTAGTGACTGGAACAAATCCGAAGTGTCAACCAAAACCACATTAAGCATTCAAGGAGACAAATGCCAGGCCTGGGAATAAAGATCGGCGGTTCCCGTTTATTTCTGTAAGGTAATAACAACCCGTGCCTTCACTTTATGAAGTCAGATTTGTTACAGTGGATGAGCTGTAAGAAAAAACGTGGATTTGGGGGGAAAAAATAGAGACTATAAATACATTTGTAATTTTAATACACATTATCATGTAATTGGGAGGGTAAAGGAGGGAGCCACCGATCAGTCAAGGCAACCTGCAGCCTCCCAGGGCTTTTGGGGTAAGCTGTGAGCCCCTGGGGACCATCACCATTCAAGGATCTTGAAGGTGCCCAGAAAAGCACAAAGAAAGGGGTAAAAAATACTTGCTGTGATTAGCAGGACCTGTGCAAGGGGAGAGGAGGGGTATTGTCCATGCCACTGGAGCAAGCCTGAAGCACTGCATTTGAAAAGCCCGAGCCCTGTTCTGCAGAGCTGGAACTTGGCAGCTGTTAGAAATCAATAGAGCTCCCATCTCTGTGGTCAGGGCCACGTGCACAGAGGAAATTTTTGGTGCAAAGCTCTGAGTTTTGCACTAAAACCCCAGCTGCCGCTCGGTGCAACGGGGAAAATCCCTGCAGGCATCTCAGCACCCCAAGGCCAGCCGGTGCAACGCGTCTCCAACCTCAAGCAACAGCACGGGACGGACGGACACGAGGACAGAACAAAAGCCGCTTCCTCTGGGACTTCTTGGAGGGCTTTAAACTGCCTCGAACCTGTCCATGCTTCCCAAACCCGAATGTGCGTCTTGTTACACTTTGTTTCCTGAAACACGTCAACGGCCTTACCTACACTGCAGAGCACAGAAGCAATAAATAAATAAATAAATAAATAAATAAATAAATAAATAAATAAATAAAAATTAAAAGCTTGAGCATGGCTTCCACCCGCTTCAGGGGCAGCTGCAGGTGGCTGCAAACCCCCGGCAGTCGGGCTGCCAACGTATTTTGGGAGCGTCTCCCCCCGCTGCGCTTCTCCTTGCACAGCCACGCTTCCCAGCTTTGCAAAACGGAGCAAGCAGCGACGCTGGGAGCGCGTGGAGCACCCAGCCACCTCCCTCCCCGTGCCATTACTCATGCTGCCTGGCTTTCTATTACCTTTTTTTTTTTTTTTTTTTTTTTTTTCAATATTTTATAGAGCCCTTTTCCCTTCAGGTAGCAACAATGCTGGGGTCAGCAGAACCCAGCCCCGCTGCCGCCCGCGGCACGGAGATCTCTGTTATTTATTTACCGATGCTCATTGCTGTTGCTCGCCTGCACTGCACGAAGTGAAAGGGCTGTCAGGTCGCTTTTGCGTCCAGCTCCGCTGTGCCCAAGCCTTGGGTGCTCGCTTGCATTTCTGGGGAGGCTGAGCCAGGGCTTACTCAGCATGGGTTGCACCCTTTGCCCGCACGCTCTTTGTCCCCGACCTGGGGCTCACCCAGCACAGCTCGTAGGGGCTGTTAAGAGGGGTTTTTGCCCCCCAGGCCTCCCTCCTCCCCCTTTTCGTTTCACGTCCCATCCATGCCGCCTCAGCTCTCTCCACATCCCATTTCACAAAGTTTGCTTCCCTCTGCAGCTCAATACGCACAATCCACAGCCTGAAGGAACTGCCCCTAACCTTCACCTTGGGAAAAATTGCTTTTTAAAAATTCTACATATACATATATTTTCTCTTTTTGCTGCAATTCACACGCACATCTGCCCCGAGCCACCATCGCTACTGGGACGGAGCCACGCCAACTGCAAGCCCCAGACGTTCCTCCTCCTCACCCTCTTCGTGCACCCCATTCCCCACTTTACTTTCACGCAGCCTTACCTCCCCAGCCCATAAATCCACAGTGCACAGAAAACAGGTTCGAAGCAACCATAAATTTTTACATATTGTCAGGGGAGCTCTCACAATGTCTGTATCACCTTGGGCACATAATATGTTTCCTGGAGCGGGGAGCATACATCCATCTCGGAAGAGAGCATTTGTTTTCTGCTCTAGATGCTGACTTCAAGCCCTGTCCATCACCCTGCAAGAAATACAGATAACAGGCAGTGCGTGCTGACGCAAACAGGTGAAATTCAGGCCCGGGTAAAGTTTGCAGCCACATTTCCCATTTATTTCCACGCATCCGAGGCTCCTTCCCAAAGGTGCAAATGGGATTTGCTTGTTTGTGTGCTTGCTGCCCCCAACCCCAGCAGCAACTTATTTGCTTTCTGCTCGGTGTGCCTTGGAAGAAAGGTGAATTATGCAAGCTCTCCCAGCAGCCGGGTTACTGAGTGCTCCTGCAAGCAGGAGGGCAAAAAAAAGCTTGTTTTTAGCCTGGATTGAGGACGTGTAGGTTGATTACTTAACATCCAGGTGAGCAACACGAGCCCACACATGGGGTTTGTAGCATCTCCTTAGCACGAGCCTTCCGAGTGGCAAGGGAAGGGTGAGGGTAGGGGAAAGGATGCTTTCTGGAAAAAAAAAGAAAACCTCAGAGGGGGGTCTTTGGGACAACCAAGTAGCGTGGATGCAAATGTCAGGTTTGGGGCAAGAGGAGGGACAAGCAGCAATCACAGAGGATGGGTTTCCTCAGGAGAATCGGTGTAAAACAAGCTACCCAACAACACTGCTCTCAACCTGCTAAACACCTCATGGGTCAGCTCGATGCTTTTTGCACCAAAAAATAACAAACACAAAACAACAAAAACAAGCTTTTTCCTCTGGTGAAGACCAAGAGGATCCCACAGTTTGTTGCTGCTACAGCTGAATGTGGGAATTGTGGCCAAATTTGGGGGAAAAAAAAAATGCATCTCTGCCCACAACCCTTGCCCATGGCAGATGCTGAGCACAGCGCAGAGGGGAGCAAAAGCAAGACCCCGGCTGCTCAGGCACCTCTGCCCGTTTTGCCTTCAAGGCTCCCAGCATGGTTTTTACAGTGCGTTTCTCCCCTCAGCCTTCACCTGCCAGCACCGCGAGCAAGACATAATGCTGCGGTTTGTGTATCCTGCAAAAAGATATTTAATAAATATGCAAATCGCTCCCCGTGTCTCCTCGGGCAGGTGAGGTGTGTGAATAGGCTGTGGTTAAGTATTAAATCCATTCACTGCCAAGTACCTGGAGAGGAGCAGAATAAACTTGCGCTGAAGTTTGCATGGAAGCAGCATAACAAAATGCATTTGGAGGCATCGGGGAGGGAGCGGGGATGCTTTTCTCATTGTAAAACAGGGAGCAGCCCCCTCAGCCGCTCCCAAATCTGATATGAGATGCTGCTACACGGTTGGGCGTCAGAAACGGGGGGAAATTGACACAAATCAAAGCAGTTTGCTGCTTCACAGTGAGCAGCAACTAAAAGCAGGCTTGCATCTCCTTTTTCTTTTCCCAGTAATAGACTTTTCTGGGTTTTGTAATCGAGGCAGTACTGTAGCACCCACTGGCCTGGATTTAAGGGAGCTGGAAGAGGAAGCATCGACAACTGGAGTGGGGCAGCACGTGGTCTCATTACAGACCAGATGCACGAAATGTTCCTTTTATCAGTTCAGGTTTTCCCTGGAGGGTTTTTGCAATGTTTCTCAGTCACCCACTCCTCTCCTCTTACAGGACTGCTGGCACCTGATTTTTCATCTTTCCTCTGCTTTGTATTTCACAGACCCATAATACCCTTCCTACCAGATTCTCCTCTTGGATAAATAAGTCCAATCCTGGCAATCACTCTTCAGAGACAAGTTTTTCCAAGGCAGGCAAGACTTTATAAATGCTCCTCCCAAGGAACAAATCACCTTTCCCCCCTTGGGTGAGATGAAGCAAATAAAACACCGAGAAAACAGATATGGGACAGGCAGGCAAATGTGTGTAGTGTCTTATCACTCCCTGGTCAGGAGGAACACACTAGTTTTCCCCTGTTTTCAGCCCAAACTCCCCAAACCAAAGAAAACTCTCCCCCGATGAGGTCGGTACAGAGTGCAGAAATAGGTGCACGGCTCAGATTTAAAGGCAGACCCCCAGTTTAAGGGGTTATCCCTGTGCAATGCTGAAAGCAGCCCCTGCATTTGGCACTCTTGCCCTCTGCAGCAGTAGATTGCAGGGCAAAGGTTGCAAGAAAGCGCTTGCACCAACCCCGCATAAGAAAAAAAAAGACTTTTTAGTACACAGCACAAACTTTGCAAGGCTGATCCAAGCGCCTTTTTATTCCCCTTCCTTTGAAAGCACCATGTGCTGCCCTTGCCAGCTACCTGCCTGCATGCAAAGCCTGCCAGATGGCTCATGGCTGCCCGTCCCAGCCGGAGCTCGAGGACATCCACAAGGCCCTGTTCCTGCCAGATCGCTCCTACAGGAGCAAATCCCTCCAAAAAAACCTTCTAGCAAGAGTGCAGAGGGAGCAACGCTTTGCACCGGGCACAGAAACTCAGCCACGCATCGGAGCCACCCTGCCTGGTTTGCAGCAGCCTGGGAGAAGCCTCATGGGTTAAGGTTGTGCAGCCAAGCGTTGCATTGAGAAGCCTAAAAATGACCTTGAAAAAGAGACAGATTTTATAGGAGGGAAGCAACCGCACTGTCAAGACAGTAGGGGTTTGGCTGACTGGATGCACTATTCGGCTTCAGCTCAAGCTGTGGTGCCAGCAGCCAAATTCTTCAAGGAAAAACATACAGAGCTGACCTTAAACGATGCAGGAGAGTAGCCAGGTCCTTCTGAGCCCACCTTGTACCCCGACACATGCACATCTCTGCTTCAAACAGAGGAACAAGCGGTATATACATATATATATGTGTATTTTTTGCAGAGCCAAAGGAAAAAAAGATGTTTTTCATAAGAAGCGTTTCAAATGGAAAACAATAAATAGTGAAGTCTGTGGTGCTGTGAGCTCACACCCTGCTGCTGGCCCCAGTGAAACAGGAGTGGGGAGCAGGAGCACCACGTTCCTGGCACTTTTGAGAGAAAAAAAAAAAAAAAAAAAAAAAAAAAAAACAGCAATAATAAATCAAAGTGAGCCTCAGAAACCTGCCACGAAACGAGGAGGAGACAAAAGGGAAAGAGCGTGATCCAGCTAGTGTGGGGAGGAAGCCAAGAGGGGCTGGGAGTGAACTGCTCCGTGCGACCTCTCGCCTCGAGCGCGAAGTGATAGCCAAGAGCGATTTCTGCTTTTCAATGGGTTTTCAAGCCTTTTAGAGGAGACCTTGCCCTCTTCAAGCTGTTTCACAGCCAACGCTGCGCTCTGCTATCAGACATCCCCATTCCGGGCACATCCTCAACCCCTGCCCGGCACACGGCTGTTTGCTTCGGAGACACAACCTTGGTCCGTAACCGCAGCTTTACGAGGAGGAAAAACACCTTGAGGAATCTGCAGAAAATGCACTCTCGGAGGTCTCTCTCTTTCCTATTGCTTTCTCTATTCAATTCTTGCTCTCTTTGGAGATTTTGTTAGACATCTGCTCGCTGGTGAAGGTAAGGGGCAGCTTTCAGGGACAACGTGATAGCAAGTAAAGAGCCACCAGCAATGTTCAACACAGATCCTTTCAGCTCCTTTGCACCAGCAAGGGGACCACTTAAGAATAAACCTTCTCCCGACAGAAGTTTGGACTGACAACTAAAGAAGTAGGGGAAAAATACGTTACTCCAGCTGGAAGAGGTGCGGATGGAAGATAGAGCAAAAAGCCATGGAGAAGCAATTGAATTTTAATGATATTTACTTTATTTAAAAGGGGAAAAAAGGAAACCTTGGGCATTTGCATCTTGTCAAAGTGCCTCGCTGTAACACTGCCAGCAAAAGGTGGTTGGAAAAAGGCCACAAAAGGAGCTGCCCCTTTGCATTTCTGCTCCGTGCCTGAGTTACGGTGCGGTTCCCGAGGACGCTGGGCTTATCGCCTCTGATAAGCCTCTTTTTATAGGTCTGGCAGAAACATGCGAGAAAGCAGTAATTAAATTTTCACGGCGGAAGAAGGCTTGTGCTTTGTGCCCGCATTTGGAGAAGTCAGCATAAAACATTATGGTGGGCCAACAATGGGAGGGATCTCAATTGTATTTAGGGTAAGGCAAAAATACTAGAAAAAAATAATAACGCTTTCTGGCTCAGAAAACACATGCAAGCCTGGGAGCACTTTCTGCACCCCACGTTAATCCAACTGTCCCCTTTTTTCCTACTAAACATGCACAGACACCCTGCGAAGTTTGCAGGCAGGAGGAGCGGCACCATCTCACCCCAAGAGTCCCCGAGCAGGCGGCTTGCAGGTGGGCAGCAAAGCTGGTGCATGGCCAGAAAAGGGGTCAGAGATGTGAGGGGATCCCAAACGACCTTGAAAATGGATCAGGAACGGTTGGAAATCTCAAGTGGAGAAGCTCAAGGCCATTAAGGACGTGGGCAAGCAACAAGGCATGGTGGCCTAGACGCTCCAAGAAGCCAACCCACCACTAGCAAGAGCCTCCACCATCACGTCACGCTGACAGATTTCATGGGTCACCTCCACAGAGCTGCTGCCATCGTTAGTCCAGGTCCATGACCATGGGGAAACCTCTTTTCCCAAGGCACGGGGCTGGAAAAAGTTGCCAAACACAGAGAGGCCAACTTGAGAAGAGCAGCACCTCCTCCCAGGGCGATACTCACCCTGACAAATGCCCTTTAGCTCCAAAGAGATAGAAATCGGGTAAGGAAAAGGGATGATAAGCTATTTTCAGGTGGAAGTTGCAATGTGATGCCCTGTTTTGGCAGGTGCTTTATCAACAAGAGGAAAGGACTCGAGTTTCGTCTATTTTATGAGGTGTTTTACTCCATTCTGCTGAGTACTCAGCTGTCTTGAGGCTCCAGACTTCCAGTCGTTAGAGGCAGTTATCTCTATGCAATTTAATTAAAGTCTAGTGTTTAATGACACAATGTGCTGCTAATTATTTTTCACTGGTTGTCAGGAGGCTTCTTTTTGTGTGTGTGTGTGTGTGTGTGTGTGTGATTGCAAAGCAAAATTTAATTACGGCAAAGAAAGCACAGGGGTACTACACCGAGGGCCGTTGGAAGCAAAGCGTTGGGTACTGGGCAAGTGGTAGATCCAGCTCAGTGAGGAGCAAGAGCAAGAAGTTTGGTCTGCAGCCCATCACCACCACGAGATGGGGACCTGAGGGACCACTCGGGTGTGCTCCAGTCCTACTTGGCCAACGCGGCCATGGAGGGCCTTGAGCATGGCAGCACATAGGTGCACCTACGTTTCCTTGCCACCTTGGAGATGTGGTCGGTGGAGGTGCCAAAGCACGGCAGCAAGCAGAAGTTTCTGGGGGAAGCTACCACGGGCTGCGAGCAGGCTGGGTGACGCCAATTCATAGCATGAGAACCGGAGACAGAAGGAGTTCATTCATGCTAGATGGGGCTCCTTGCATCAACACAGTAAAATACTGACTTTTCTCCTTAAAATAGCTTCCTGCACATAAGTCAAGTCTCTCTTTCAAGACGTCATTCTGGGGGGAGAATCTGTCTGCATCTCCGTCTGTTTCTTCCTTCTAGCTGAATTATACCCCCCTTTGGAGCCTTCAGTGCCGTGTACCAAACACATTCCGCACAAATTTCAGCACTCTACAGTTCTGCCTCGTCAGCAAAACGGGGATTTGGGAATCCTGCTTTTCCTCCCTGCCTCCAGCCTTTGTCTGCTGGGATATTTCCCCTCTCTAAGCCTCAGTTTCCCTGTAAAGTTGAGATAATGACACACATTTATTTTGCAAATTGCTTTGATCTCTACTGTTGAAGGGTGTTCTGCAAGACTTAATTACATGTGTCACCACAAGCCTTTGCTGCAAACATTAAAGTATCTTAAGCCGCCTAGCAATGCAGAGGAAATCTGTGCAGAGAGAATTAAATGTGCAATATGCTCATCTGAGAGCAGAGTTTTGCAGTTTTGAAGAGGTCTGGGGAAGTTTTGCAGCTGATAAGTAGCTTTGAGAAACTCCCTGTCATTTCTGCATATGTTATTACGGTTTTCCCTTTAATATTAAAATATATCTGCTCAGCACCGTGCCATCCTCGCCTACTTAGAACAGCTGGTAGCGGGTCCAGGAGCAAGACGTGCTTTTAGGAAGATGCAGGCAGATTCTCTTGCTGCAATAAGCCCAACTTTTGAAAGCTAAATTGTGGAAATTGTTGTTTTCTGGAGATCTCAGAAGCACCTACATGTGCGGATCACACAAGCAGCACACAGTGACACCCCGGAATTAGTGCTGGTCAAAACATGGAATTTCTGCTCCAGGAGCGATGCTGACATCCTGAAATTTGTGTTTGTTCCAGCTGCTGGAGGAGATGATCCTGCAGAACTGCCCACAGACATGGTGAAATTTCGGGTTTGGAGCAGAAAAGTCTCATTTGTGTTACAAAACACTTCTTGTGGAGCTTTAACATTTTGTTACCAGGTGTGATAGTGATAGTGACCAAGACATATAGTGCTAAAATAGGATGAAACCCTCATTAAACACCCAAAACTTGGGTGATCTTGGAGGAAGAGCCTGCAACAAGCCAAGTTGGATGATGCATTTCCCCAGCTGCACGGCCTCGATGAGATGAATATTGCAAAGACATCCAAGATCATTTGCATCCTTCTGCCCACGACTTTCCTCCTCATCAGCCATCTGCTACCCTTGAAGGGCTCTGCTCTTTGGGGAGAGGTTTGTTTCTGAGGCTGGAAGCAGCAAGAGAAACCATAACGAGAGCAGCTAAACGTCCAGGAGAATTTTGGAGGTCGAGGACGGAGTCAAACCCAACGTGCTCCAACCATCCTCTGTCCAAGGGCTTTTTGCCTTTGCATGCACCATGGGAAAAACAAAGAGGAAAGGAGGAAAAAGGCCCAAAATGCTCCTCCCCCCCCAAAAAAAAGGGGGCGGGGGCGGGAGGGAAAGGAAGAAAGGAAGGGAAAAGAAGAGCAGAACAATTCCCAGGGAAAAGTGTCTGATCGCCAGTTCCCACCAGCACGGCAGGTTAGCGAGCGGCGGCGAAGGCTGGGCGAGAGCCGCCCGGGCAATTATTTTGGGGCAAGGAGCGTGGCTTGAGAAACTCGTTTCCATCCTTTGTGGATCTTTAATGAACCTTTAAAAAAATAAAACAAAGAGGAAGGGAAGTGAAAAGCTCTCATTAAGGCTTTTGGCAGATCTGATTAGTGGTTTTAGAACCCGAAACAACCGTTTAATTGGTAAATCCTTCTGCAGCCAAGGAAAAGAAAGGGCTGGGCACAAAAGCAGACTGTTTTCCTCGTTGTTGCAGAGCTGCTTCCCTCCTTCCCGGGGAGAGGGCAGGGCTGGGTGATCGCCTTGCCAGGAGGACCTGCCAACAAAAATAAAAACATCCAGCAGAAACTTCCCCTCTTTTGCCTTCTGTCCTGATCTCTCCAGAGGCCAGCGCAGTGGCGTTAAGATTTAAATTGTTTGGGACAAAGAGAAAATGGCTTCTTGGCTCATGCTGGCATGGCACCAGGGTTTGGCCATGGAATCATTAAGGTTGGAAAAGCCCTCCAAGATCATCTGGTCCAGCCATCCCCCTACCACCAATGTCACTAAACCACGTTCCTGAGCACCACGTCCGACCTTCCCTTGAACACCCCCAGGGACGGTGACTCCACCACCTCCATGGGCAACCTGTTCCGTGCTGATGATGCTATGGCAATAACATCGTGATGGTAACAACGATAAGATGATGATGATGATGATGATAAGTGATGGGTGACTGAGCACCCAGCTGCCAGGTGGGGATGGCAAGCAAGCAGGAGCTGAAGCAAGGATGGGTTGGATGATGCCTCAGCATGGAGAAAACCAAAGTTCTCCACACCAGTTTTACCCCAAAATGGATCCGGAGCATTTCTACCAACTTTTGGTGAGCCACGTACCACAGGCATTGCAACACCCAGCCCCACAAGCACCGCATGCACTTTGTGCTTCTCCAACTCACCCAGCCGTGACGCTCCGTGTTGCAGTACCAGAAATCAATGAAAAGCCTCGGGGAGAACACAGCAAGGTGGCCTTGGAAATACCGCACAGACTCAAGCAAGAGATCCGTGTAGTTAAGCTGAAGACTGGCTACACCTAGTCAGTGCATTTTTTTATTATTATTATTATCAGCTCCGTAATTGATTTCAGTGTTTGGGAGGGGAAATAACAGTGGGGGAGCGGGAAAAGGAGCAGCAATAGAGCAGCTCTGTGCTCCTATAGGATTCGCATACACTGAGCCTCACCTAAAGCAAGAGCTTAGTGCTTGGTGGCAATTCAGGCTGAAGCTGGAGGCTGCGGCCGTATCTCCACACAGATGAGGCGGCCACATCTGCAAACAGCTGGTGGATGGGCTCGATTGCAGCGTCACAATACAATAAAGAAAAATGCAGAGAAATGCCCTGCTGCGGGGCACCGGCACCTCCCTCCTGAGGCAACACCGTCGCTGCTCCTCTTGTAATTAAGAGCATCTCTGATTCGGACACTGCTTGCAGCAGCTCCTGGAGAGATCCCACCTGTGTGTCAGCCTGGTGACCCTCGGCTGTTTTCTCTCCACTACAGCAGGCTGTGTACACAGAGCAGCATTACAACCTGTGGGTGTGATGCTCGTACATGGGTGCCCCCACGTACGAGCATCACGCGGTGTTTCCACTGCTCCTCTGCTGGAAATATTTCAGCTGCGCTCCGGAGGGATGCAGGGAACCGGCCACCTCCCTGCCTTCGCCTTTGCTGGCGGTGCTGCACCGGGGATTAAGTTTGCCTCGTGCCTTCGGTTCCATCCTTGGCCTTGAATGTCCTTTGAGCTCCTCTTAAAAAGAGATTGATTAATACGAAATTACTCAAAGTCCATTTAGCCAGCGCCGGTTTTGACATCGAGAAGGAAAGGGGAGAATTACGGTGTCCAAGTCAAACATTTGCCAAATTAGTTCCTCTGCTAGACATTGTTTTGGATTTTGAGTATTTTTTAAAATCCATCATGCAGTAATTGTCTGATTAGCTCAGCACTGGGCAAGGACACGCCGCTCTGATTTACAAGGAGCAAAAATATTTTAGGCAAATGCTTTTTCTTTTCCTCAAATACAAAGGGGAATTAAAAAACCCCAGCCAGGCACAGGATGCCTCCAAAAGCTGAGAAACACGTCCTAAGCTGCACAAGAGCATGGAGTTGGAGGGAATTTGGTGTCAGCTATCTGAAGGGGGGAACCGGGGCCGGGAGGGACCCACGGCTGCTCTGGTGCCCGCTGGCCTCTTGCCAGAGCCTTGGGAAATCGCATTAGGGTGGCAGCCGCTCCGCTGCTTTTCCGCAGAAGTGCTGTTAATGCATTAATGCTCCATTTAGGACCAGGCCCATCAATCCCTCATCTCCCAGTAACGAATTCAGCCCCCCTAGGGGCAGAGTTAATGGGATTTTTCCGTGCTTAGAAAGCCCCCTTCCTGCTACAGGAAGCATCGGGGCTCAGCACCCTGGTTCCCCTCCACCAGCAAGGGCTCAATGCCCCAGAGGTTGTAAGGAGAGTGGGGCTGCTCCTGGAAATCCAGGGAGCCCAAACCACAGCTCCCAGTGGTGTAAAATCAGCCGAGCACCTCTCCTCTCATCTCAGCCAGGCTCAGGTTAATCACAGGAGGGAGAAGATCCTACCTCTGACGGTCTCAAATTCGCAATGACGCAGGACCCGTCATTGCACCGGCGCGGAGGAGTTGTGCTAGGAGAGCAAAGCAAGAAGCCTAACCGAGCTTCCCAACAATCCTCTCCCCATTTACTCTTCCACATCAGCACCGTTAGCCTTTCCCCAGCTCCACCAGGGGGGCGAGCACCACAGGCTGTCCCCACGCAGGGGAAAGCCACCCCCGCCTCATTAGGCTCACCGAACGGTCTCGTTAGCGCAAATTCCCCCCCAAGCTGACGATGCTCCGCACTCGCCCAGGAGCTTCCCACTCCTGCACGGCTGCGTTTTGCTGGTGGGTGAAGCCTCTCCCACGTCGCAGAGCTCTCTGGCACGGAAGGCGTTATATAAGCCCCGATATTAAGACGCTCAAGCCCCCGGGGGCTGCCTATAAATAAGAAGAGAGGGGGGAAAGCAACCCCCCTGCAAGCCAGCGTTGCTCAATCCTGCCCCCCGCACCCACTCCCACAGAGGAATTTGGGGAGGAAAACTGAATTTGGCCTCGGGAAGGGGAAGGTGTGATGGGGTAAGTGTACAGGAGGGGGCATAAATCAGAGGTGAGGCGAAGCCAGCGCACAGGAGGTGCTCGGACATCACTCTGCAGCCTTTGTCTTCATCTGGGACAGCAAAATTGCATTCACCACGCTCTGCCTCCCCGGGCCCTCGGCTTTCGATTTATTTCGGATTCATTCACTTAGGGAGCTTCGCAGTGAGACGCCGAATGAAGTAAATGGACTTTTTCTCCCCCCCGACCCTTCCTGTCTCCTCCTAAGCTGCATTAATTTCCCGGTGAGATTTATTCCGGCTCCTTTCACTCCCGTTACTGATGATCTTGGCTCCGCAATCGGTCGCCGGAGGATTTGCTCTGCCCTCTCCTTCCGCTGCTCTCGAAGCACAGCGGGCTGTTCGAGCAGCAGAAATCCTTCAGCCTTTAAACATTACATCTTCCAGCAAATTCCCCGTGCCCTGGGTTTAGTATGGAAAAGCAGAGACATCGAGGGAGCTGTGATTTATTCAGGTTGGGGCCAGAGCGATGGAGCTGGACGGGCTCCAGTGACAAAAGCTTTGCTCCCACATCCCGACACCTCACAGGCGTCTGCACAACCATCCACCATGCAGCAGATTTCTCAGTTTCTCCCCCCAATATCTGCCTTGGTGTATTATTTCTGGTGCCACAGAGTACGTGAGGGGGCTTGGAGCCCGCACAAAGCATTTTAAATTTGGCACCCCATCCCAAGCGCAACTCCAGGGCTTACATCCAGTAGGTAGATTTTTTTATTATTATTATTTTTTTCCCCCACCAACCTGCAGCCCTGGTAGCTTTAATGAAAGCTGAGACTGCAGCATGCTCGGGGTGTAAATGCACAGCTTCATGGTCCCCGTAGCCTAAACAAAGGCTGCGACAGCCCCACAGCACCTTGTGCCACACTTGAGTCACGGTGATAGGAGATGCTCAGCCCAAAAGCTACACAACAGAACGACAGAAAAAGCTGCTGCCAAGATGTAATTTGGGGATAAAACCTCACCTTTAAGGCTAAGTCATTAAGCAAGAGACTACTGCATTGCCCCATATAAAGTCAGCCCCAGCAAATCTTCTTAATTGAGATACAATTGGGAGAAAAAAAGCCATCAGGAATAACGCTAGAGGTGATGGAGAGAAATTAGTTAGGGGGTGTAAGCATGCCCCCTCCATCCCACCCCCATTTTGGGTTAAAAGCATCACAAAATGCTGCTCATTTCTGTTTCCTAGTGCCCAGCTCTGCCCCAGGAGGACAGAACTGCCAAGAAGATTGGCAGGATACCGCAAAATGAGCCTGTTCGGAGTAAGGGGAGAAATACATATGTATATGTCATAACCTCATGAAATACTGAATACTGAAAGCTTTTAAAAAACGATCAGTTCAGTCACTGCGTTCCACTCTGCTTTTCTGCTTTAACAGCTTCGTGCTTTCTTCCCCCCACTCTTTTTCTTATAATTGGAAAAAGGAACCAACATTTTAAACACCGGCGTGCAGGAAAAGGTCCTGGGGTGGATTTGTTCTTCCCAATTTGAAAAGAGCAAAGCAGAGCCTCTCGCTGGCCTCCAGCCTTGCCCTGTGCTGCATCCCCACCCAAGCAGCCTCAGCACCAAAAAGGTGCCGTGAACCTCGGAGAAAGATTTGGGGATGGATTTGCTCACCCAGAGGAAGGTTTGGGGGGGGACAGACGACGCAGTGCCAGCTCACATCCCCAGCCCATTAACCTTCAGCCTCCCCCCCCTTCCTCTTCCTCGCGGCCTGCAGGCGAAGCGAAGCCCATTAGGGAGCTGTGGGCTGTAAATCATCCTCCTCCCATCACGCCGAAACGCCCGGTCAAAAAGGGAAGACGGATGGAAATCTTATTTAAACATTTTGTAAGTCATTCTGGTACGTTTAAGTCTTCCTTCATTTGCAGCGAGTCCTGCTCCTGTAAGCTGAGCGCCTGAAAGGAAGACGGATAGCTGAAATAAAGCCTCTAATTGGCACCTTTTTCCCTGTCTTCGGCCAATTTCAGGACTTAATAATGATGAATAAGAAGGCGACGAGGGCTGGGCGCATGCAGGGAAGCAGACTTGGCTGGGGAGGAGGTAGCAGGACGGGCACATCCCCTGCCGACCTCTCTCCATCCCAATTTCCCATGAAAACAGGAGTTCCTATTTGCACCTGCTGCCTTACCCCCTGCTTTTTGCCCCCAATCTCCAACTCCTGGATGGGTGATGCTCATCGGTAACTTTTTTTTTCTTTTCCCTGGGGGCTAAACCTCAGCTGTCATCATGCAGCCGGCTTTCCGCATCGATTCAGGGTGGATTTCCTAAAAATAATCTCTTCTACAAGCCTGCGGCAACCTCCTCTGCTGCATGGGAGCATCCCACGCTCCTGCGGCTGCTTACAAAGCAATGAATATTCAGGTTGTTTTGGCTATTACCAGGGCTGAAAGAGTCCTTTCACCTCATAAACTCAATTCTCCATATCCACAGACTCCTCTTAATTAATAACTTTGATTCCCCACAGACAACAGAGCCACAGACTTATTTTTGGGGCCAAGCACTGCTCTCGGTCCACCAAACCCCTTCCTCTCAACCTGATGGCTTCCATACAGTTTATGAAACTCAGCCCAATATTCCCATTTAACACCATATTTTTGGTTTTGCTAATTGCACCATACCTCCCACCCAGCTAACATCGGGGCCAAATTGCACTTGAACCAATGTTTTTGGGCAATGAAAGAAAACGCCCATTTTCCCTCCCTGTCCCCTACCCTGCACATTTCAACATGTTCTGTGTAAAAATATTGCAAATTCACTCAGTTTTGTTCTGCTTAATGGGTGAGTGCTCCAGCTGGTGGAAGTCCAACCAGGTTTTCCTGATGGCCAAGAAGCAGAAGGAATTTCCAGCCACTGGTGGAATGTCACCAACTCGATATTTGTCATCTGCTTCTAGGATCCAAAAATATGCAAATTTATCTCATGCAAAATATATATATATATATATGGAAGAAAGAGCCTGTAACTGAGGAGCTGGCTTTCTTTTTTCTTCAGAGTGATCTGCTCAGCCATGAGTCATTTGGGACGCCTGTAGTCTCCTGTGTGTTTTTTGCCCAACAAGCAGCACCTATCCCAAGCAGATAACCACACAAGTTCAGAAATCTGTGTCCCACAAATTCAGAAATTGGATTTCAATGTTGTCCTCAAAGAAAATACGGATTTCACCATCTCTCCGGAGAAAAACTCCACCAAGAGCAGCAGCCTGGGTTGTCTGAAAAGCTGCAGTTTAGGCTTTTCTGAAATGTCTTCTTAATGCATTTCAAACCCAAATTGAAAACCAAATGCTTCAAAGCAGGGGAAATAAATAAATAAAGTGATTCATTTTTGAAAGGAAAGATGAAACAAAGTATTTCTGCTCTCTCTGGACCCATCTTCCCAAATGGGACCCTGGTGAAACCAGCAGCATTTTTGCAAAGTATTTGGATTTTCATAGATTATAATTCAATCGAAGCGTCTCCAGCCAGCTTGAAAGAACCCCTCCGGATGTACCAAGCCTCTGCACTATTCACCTTAATAAAAGCCCATGCAAGTCTGCCTCCAGTGCCAGATTTAGCAAAAAAAAAAAATGCCTGGGGACCAAAATACATCTTTAGAAGCCAGCTCCTTGGTTTTGGAAGTTATAACTCTGATGTATCAATGCGCCCCAGCGCATTCGTTGCTGCTGTTTGTCAGCAGGACCTGTGCGCAACGCCTGCGTGATGCAGGGCTGGGGCTGAAGATGAGAACAAGCTCTGTCCCTCGGTTGTTAGTCTCACCTAAGCCACCTGACAGCGGTCCCAGTGCCGCCTGCCACCAATAAACACCATTTCGGGGTGAGATTGAGCATTTTGCCTGCCGGCAGGTGCCTGTTGCCCTGCCTGGCAGGTGCGAATGAGCTCTCCTTTGCAACTGGCTCCACCACGGTCATGGAAATGGGCAGCACAGTTGCCCTCCAGGTGCACAGCCCCATGCACCCCCTCGCCACCAGCATTCCCCAGCCAGAGCAGCTCAGCCCGGACCCATGGCCACTGTGGTGCTGGTGTCGATGTCTCCCAGACAGCTGGGACAACCACGAGCTCCTCAAAGCTTCAACCTGCTGGGCTTCTGCACAGAGAGACAAGATGGGGTTTGGGGACCGGACATCACCGCACTGCAACAGAGGGGAAGGACTGAATTTTCCATGCTCCAGAAGATGTTATACCATCAAACGTATCCATGGAAGATGCCAAGGTGCAGCTCAGCCACATTACCCTGCTCAGACAGCTCCATGCAAGCAATGGGATGCACAACAGCATTGTGCTGTTTCCCCCCCAGGCTGCGCAGTGCCAGGTTTCTGACGCTGCTGATTATCTCGGTCAGGTGAACACAGGAGTCCTCCTGAAATGCTGATTGCAAAAATCAATCGGCATTTCATTTTAATTGACTCTCTGGGCCGCGCAGACGAGCACATGCTGCTTCCACCTCTCCTCCTGTGCAGACAGACAGATGGACCGCCCCGTTGTGCTCAGACCGCACGGGTTGATCTGGACCCTGGCAAGCGTAACAGCCCATGGACTTGAGGGCAAGATGCTTTCAGCACTGAGAATAGCTGGAATTCAAGCAAACGACGCTTTTTCTCTCCCTCCCCAGCTGAATCACAGCCTCTCACTATTGCTACCAGCTTTGGGCTCATCCGGCAGGCCCGAGTGCTCATCGCAGGGAGGAGGACAGCTGGAGAAACACAGGGACTATGATTTATTTTTCTAACACACGCGGATGGGGATTATGTGATGAGATAGATGCCCCAGCTGTGAGGTTACACTTCGAATAGACAGCACTGATAGTTCTTGACTTCAGGAGTTTGCAAGCAGCAAGGGATGCTGAGGGAATGGCCCAGCCCTGAACCCTTGGTCACGCAGAGAGGTTTCTGGAGGGATGCATTTGGCTTTCCTCGCCCAGAGCTAGCCAGGGTGAGCCACAGCCCTCCAAGGGCATTACCTGCTAAGCCTCCTGCCCACCTTTGCCTCCTCCATGGGCCATTCCAGGCACAGCAAGTTCCAGGTGCACAAAGCAGATCGATACCCGCTCGTTCACTAATTCGCAATTAGTGAATTGTGGAAACCGCTCGCGCATCGGTGGTGATGAGAAAAGGAGCAGAAAGCAGCGTGCCAAGGGCATGCCAGGGGCTGAAAACAGGCACGGATCTTATGGAAGATGAGCGAGACCCAACCCAACCTTCATTTGGGCTCTGCGTTTAGCAGGTGCTGCTTGAGAGACCCCGTATTTTGTAGGAAGGCGACGCAGCTCCATACGCCTCCCCTCTCCCATAACCACCAGGTCAGTCAGACGAGGAAAGGGAACAAGGGAAAACAAGGGAAAAAAAAAAACAGGACAAAGCAGCTCTGCACCTCCACAGGCAGCACTGAGGTGCAAATTCGCTCTGTCTTCTGTATTCCCCACTGCACCAAAACCCAGCCCCTGAACGACAGCCTTGCAATGAGCGGGGAAAAAACAGCAAATGGGAAACTGCACGAGCTAAAAGGAAAACCTCTGCGCCCTCCCTTTCCCTTAACAGACGCAGACACTGATGTAAAGCAGCTGCTCAATAGCAGTTTGGGGGGAATATATATCATCCGAAGGGATAACATCCAACGTGACGATGAAGCCCTACTACCCATCACTGTCCCACTCCTCCCATTCCCACAGCTGACATCTGCAAAAATGATGCTTTTATTCTGTTGTTTTCATCCTCAGCCCTGGAGTCCCCCATTCGTTCTTCCCAACAGGAACCAATTCGCACGGCGGAGGTGTCTCATCTGGCAAAAGCCAAATACCTGCCTTCGGGCTCCTAAAGCAATCAGAGGATGCAGAGACCGAAAGCAGGAACACAGATCCCAAAATAAGGTTCAAAACCTCCGTCTGGCTACTGATGCACACGAACCGGTCCCCATCCTCCTGGGGTTCCTCTCGTAAAGGGCTGCGCTTGGTGCAGGGTTTTCGGGGATGCTCAGGCAGCTCCATTTGCTTCACCGCAATTTCCCTCCTTCTCACTTCAGCGATTTGACCAATTCACGAAATCACATTTTTCACAGCAAAATTGCAACGTGCCAGAAATCACACCGAGCTCAACAGCTCCCAGGTACGAGCGCTGTTCATGCCCGCTGTGACCCCAAAACTCAACCCGCCACGAGTGTTTCCTTGACAAACAGCCTTCGGGAAGGTGCTCAGGAGCAGGAATCCCCAGTGTATGCTCAAAATCCATCGAGGAAAGGGCCACCTGTCCCTGTGCCACCCCGTGGGTGCTGTGGGGACAGCGATGGGCAGAAGGAACCCATCCCTCTGCGCCGCCACTTTGTGCGGGAAAAAATATATATATATCTATAATCACATTATAATTATAAGTTAATTAAAGCAGAAGAGATCAAAGCCACTTTAGACAGATTAATGATATGACGAGTGCCAGAAATTCTCCCCGTTTTATGCATCGACCGCATCACTGGGGCCTTTTTCCAGCTTCTGCCATTTTTGCGCGTGCCAGGGGAACCTTTTCACTACCCCCCCACTGCCCTCCTCGTTCCTTGTCTTTCTTATGGATGGAGGATTTGAAGTCCTAACAGCTGCGGGGATTTGTGTGGGGAAGAGAGGCGGCATTCCGAGGATTATCAAGCAAAAAAATCAACTCACTTTAAAATATAAAAGAGGGAGGGTTGGGGAAATTGCAGGCGCACGCGGAGAGATGGGTGTGTGTGTGTAAATACATATAGATGGGGAGAAAAATAAGGGAAGGCAAGTTCAGCAACAGAAGGCAGGTGGTGTCCTGCAAAATGGGGGGAAAATGAGGCATTTTGGGGGATGCTGAGCACAGCAGCATGCCAATAAATAAATAAATAAATAAATAAAAATAAAAAGGAGCGTTTTCCAGCCTTTCAGCTCTCACCCTTCATTTCCTGATGTTTTTTTCCTTTTCTTCCCCTGTGAGTGTTCCCTGTGCTGGAGCAGCGTGTGCCCCCCGGGACCATGGGCAGAGCTGGGGGGGTTCTCTCTGAAAATCTCATTCTCTCTCTGCCACTGTCCTCGAAGAACGGGTTTCCACAGGGAAAAGCAGGCTCATATTCAGATTAAAAAAAAAAAGAAAAGAAAAAAAAAAAAAAGAAAATTTGCTATAAACACCCCCAGACACACTTGTGGGGCTAGGGGAGTTTGCCTTCACCTTCAGATTGCCTGTTTAAAAGTCATTTGTGGATGCAGAGCCCTGCACCTTCAGTGAGGGAGATGGCTCCATCTGCAAGCGGAGGGGCTTGTGCTGAGCCTTGTCCCCTCGAGGGCAATCGTGTGCAAGTGCCAGGCGTCGCTGGGGACATCTCGTCAAAAGACAACACGCTGGATGGGATGCTGAGAGACCGCACCAGTTGGAGAGATGAAAAATAAAATAAAATAACCAGAAAAGGTATTTAAGGGCTTCCAGCTCAGGTTTCCTGGGGGTGGTGCGAAACAACCTAACCAGGCATACGTGGCCCAAATTGAAACCTCCTGGGGAAGGAGAGAAATTCAGCAAAGGGAAGGTGGAAAAATGCTCCAGTGCCTGCCCCCTGCCCTCCCCCCAAAATGGCTCAGCGGGAGAGGAAGACCAGAAAAGCCCCCCCTACAAGTATTTCTGTGTCTGCACCCTTTATTCCCAAGGGACATCCCTCCACTCCCTTCCCCGTGGGACTGCGCATGATGGGGGAAGCCGACTTCGGTAATGACCGTATGGAAATACCTACAGGAAAGGCCCTGGCCGGGCAACGAAAAGCTAGAGTCAGGTTAGCTGTCTACAGCTGAGGCCATTTAAAATGAGAAAATGGCATTTACAAGCAATTTTAACTAAAAGCTCATTCAGACGTGTCAATTAAATTGGCTTTCTGGGAATTTCTCGCATTCGGGTTAGAGCAGATTGAATCCTGGCGCTCCTGTAATAACTACTGAAATCCAGTTACATGTTTCAGCTGTTTTACACATCCCGCCTGCCCTCGAAACAGACCAAAACACATAAACCATAACTTGAACAAGCAAGGGGCCGCTGGAAACCTCACGGATCGAACTCGCTTCCAGGGATGCTGCTGGGAGCCGGGCTCTTGCCGTGACCGCGCGCCTCCTCCGGCACCGGCATCAGTCACCGCGAGGCACTCATTATTCCCCAGATGTTGTGAACAGCCGTGATGCCACCTCCACGCACCCATCAATCACACCTACCAAATCAGGACAGCTGATTGACGGCCTGGGATGAGGGAGCAAACAGATAACGGTGCCGATAACAATTCCCACCCGTTGGGTTTTTTTTTTTTAAGGGGAAGCCAACAGTCGGCATCTCCCCGCCGCACCCCGAGCGCCAAGTCCCGGCTCTTAACCCCTGGAAACCACCACTGGGAGGAAGCTCTGATATCTGGAAGGACATCTTAAAAGCAGAAGTCGTGAACGTTTTGTGGTTGCTAACATTTTACACGGGGGCATCACGCGAAGGCCATGCAGCAGCATCCTTCCAGAGGAGCCCCCGCACCGATGCGCCAGCTCCAGCCTGAGACCCGAAAACTGGGGACCAGGGCGCTTCAGATCCCCCAAGGACAAGGCAGCCTGGCCACAAAACCCCTCTGAAGCAGCAGGTTTGGGCTCACGCCCTCCCTGAAGCTCGACCTCGGAGGTGTCGTTGCCGAAGGGGTTTTCCTCGTGGAGCTGACTTTTCCTTGGCACGGAGACGCTGCCGGGTCGTCCCCACGAACAAAGAGGAATTAGCGGCTGTTGCACAGATCGAATTTTATATCTGTGTGCAGATAAACACGGATTTTGGCTCCCTGCCCAGGCCGCCGAAAGCTTTTATCTCCTGCAGAACACCAGGGACTGGGTGAACCTTAAAAAAAATAATCCTCATTTCCCACCTCCCCCTGCCAGCTCCCTCCTCCAGCCGGCGAGAGGCGTTGTTTCTTCCTCACCATCGAGTTCGTTACTTAAAAATAGCATTTTCCCAGATTCACTCCAGCTTAACGGGGAGAAAACCCCCAAATCGCCACCCTGGGAGGGGGCTGAGAGCATCACTTGTCCCCAGAGTTTCCTCAGCCCATCCATTTTCACTCTTTATATTTCTTGCTCTTCCCCCCCCCCATCAATTCCCCATGCTAATTTATGGAAATGAGACGATGCCTGTTCCCAGCCAGGGATAATAAAGGAGAGTATTAAAAAAAGGGGGGGGGGGAGGGAAGCACCATAAGGGGGGGCTGTAAATACTAATTGTTCTATGAGGAGAACATGGTTTATTTTCTTGCTGAAGGGAAGGTTACGTTTAATTAAATCTGCTTGTTCTCTGCTGACGGGGCTGGCTTTCTAATGAGCCCTGAGCCTGCCTTACAGCGGAGGGGACACCAAGCTCCGACTTGCCCTCCAGGGGCAGAGCTCCCAGGCGTTTGGGGGGAGGCTGCCAAGGAGAAAGGGGGCGACCCCAGAGGCACCCTGCTTGCTGGGAAAGGTTGAAGTGTGTGCAAACACAACAAAGCAGCTCTGCTTGCTGGCAAACACACGCACTTAGGCATCGTGCAACCCAAAAGTGCAACTTCTGGGATTGGGGTGGGGGGTGTTACGCTTTTTGCTCCACTCCAGGTAATTAAACTCGGGCTGCTGGGTGCTGCGAGGCAAGGAGACGCCTACTCGGCCCCTCGCATAACATCTCGGGTCGTTCAATTCTCACTGCTCCAATAATCCACATCTAATTTGCCGTGAGCCCTGCGCTGAGTCTTTTGGCACTTCATTAGGGCGCGTGAGCAGCATTTCATTACCGGCTGTGCCCCCCACCACCACCTTCCCAGCAAATCTCACCAAAAATCCCAAATAAAAACCACGGCTGCAACCCATGGGAGGTTTCGTGCCCCTGCCCAGGGCATTTGCCTTTTTTCTTGCCCTCGATTTTCAGCAGCATGGGGTGGAGGCGTGGGTAACCCTGTGCAATGTTTCCAGGGCCTGAATCTGGATTTACCCTACGTGCCTGCCCAGCCCAAGCTCATTTCAGTTTTCTTGACGGGTCAAAACCCAACATGCTTCCACTGGGGCAATTTCTGTTTCTGGAAACTTTGCTTTCCAGTATTTTTTTTTCCAGAAAACCAAAATAATCCCGTGGGGCAAGGGACCACTTTCACATTTGAGGTCAGAATTGCAGGACTAGGCAAATCCCGGATGGGGGCAAAGCTGAAGGGTGGGAGCTGCCCGGCCTTTGGAGCATCAGAGAGGCTGCACAGAGAGGGAATGCATCTACATTCACGTAGAAATCATGTAATAACGGGGTCTGGGGAGAAAACCAAGGCAGTGTGTTCCTCATGTGAACCAGTTACAGGGCATCCCACGCAAGCCTCGGATGCTGCCCATTCCAGGCACTCACGAGGGCTATGGATAAGACCAAATCCTGCTCTGGGCTCTGGAAACAACTCGTCCCCGCAGCCCAGGGATAGACGAAGGCAAGATGAAGTGACGCAGAGGGAGGGGGAGCGAGCGCAGCCGGGAGTTATTTATAGGAAAGGCTTTTGTGCGGGAGGAGACGCCGCTGCCAAAAAGAGATTGTAAAAATAATCCTGGAGACAGGTGCCGCTGCCTTTGGGGAGGAGGCTGCTGCCAACGACAGCTTGGAGGAAGTGCAAGGTAAGAAGAAAGGGGAAAAAATATATGTTTTTTAAAAAAATAAGTACGATAAGCTGCATTTGCCCCAATGCCAGAAACCCCCGAAAGCGTTGGGTCCTAAAAACCATTTTCCATGCCTGAGCTTACACAAAGAGCTGAGTTATTGTTATTGATAATAATTTTAAAAAGCTTTAACTTGGCCTGCAAAGCTCTTACCCTCTCGGGGAGGGGGGAAAGAAGGAAAAACCACAATATTTTCAGGAAAAATAAAAATAAAAATCTATTTTGCCTGGTGTTCTACCTGTTGGCTGCTGCCTTTTGCCATGAGCAAGGGATCAGCCCAGAGCCGGGCCTGTCCTGTCCCTGCATCACATGGGTGCCACTTGCACACGTAGAGAGACAGAGAGATGTACATATTATATAATTAACAAATACAAATTTAAGATGTATAAAATTTAACATACGTATATAAAAATAGGAAAAGGCACCACGAATGGAGGAGGGGATTAGTCACAGCGTGCGCTTCGGCACAGAAGAGATGCAGTCGAATGCCATCGGCAGCCAAGTGGCATCTCGACGCCTCGTCCTTTCTCCCCTCCCTCCTCCTCCTCTCCGCACCAATCTGTCTCCTCACCCTCTTTTTGGAGCAGCTTTCATCAACTTGTCACCGCGCGACGACAAGCGGGGCCGCGAGCAGAAAAACAGCAGCGAGGAGAGAGGGACCGGGGCGCGGGGGGGAGGTGGGGAATAAAAGAAAAATTAAAAAAAAAAGAGAGAAAATTCCAGGACCCACCCAAAGCCTGAGGCTCTGCCCAGACAGCACAAGGCTGGGGAAGATGCTGAAGTGGCAGAGATTTCGGTGCTCAGCCCAGGCTTGTGACGAAGGAAGGAGCCGGGTGCCAGCGCATGCCGGAGTGGAAGGAGTTTTCTTTGCAATATGCAGGGGGGGGAAAAAAAGCCTTGCTTCTCTCTTTCCTCACCATTTTTAGGTCTGAGAAACACAGGAGGCCAGGAAGAACGTCTGTCGTGGCCAGGCTGACAACGGGAGGACAAATGAGAGCGTTTAGGCAGTAATTAGGCAGTAATGACCTACTCCGAGGTCTCCACCGCACAGGAAATAACCTGAGCTGGGACTGGGGCGAAGCGAGCCTGAGTGTACTCAGCCATTTATCAGGTTATTGCTGGCTCGCGGGGAACCAGTGACCGAGTCATTAACCCTCTTACGGGCTCCTGCTTTTCATAGATAACCATTTTAAATAAGAATCCGTTTTAAAAATTAGAAAAAAAAAAAAAAAAAAAAAAAAAAGCAAAAAGTACCCTTCGACTTCCCTCAAACCAGGAGCTGTTGGGCTCCTTTATCTTCCTACAGCAGAGCAAAGCGGCATCACCTGGGGTGCTGGAGGATGCACGGCCACCTTCACAGAGCCAGTGTCCGCAGAAAGGGGACTTCAGCCCCACGCCCCCGGCTCCTGGAGGTTTTCCTCCACGCCTGGTGAGCGCACACGGCCGCCTGAGCAGAGCCTGTTGCAACACTTCAGCATCTCCCCACGGCTGTCTATAGACGCTCTTACTCTGAAGAAATTGATTGTACTTTGGCAATGGGGGGAACAGACAAATAATAGGAAAAAAAGAAAAACCACAAAGCTGTCTTTATCCAAGTTTCATATTTATATACTGCCAAGCTCAGGAGACTTTAATGAGGATTTTGGCACGCTGGCTGAGCTGGAGCTTTTGCTGCCGCCTCCTCGAATCCCTTCCTGCCAGGTGCAAAGCTGCCCCAGCCCCCTGGCGAGACCCTGGGACCCCTGCAGGCACCCCCAAAAGCAACTGGAGAGGCCGAAGGGGCCCTGCACATGGGTGGGTGCAAAGACCCCACAAGTCCAAGGTTTCACTTCCAGTTGACTCTCTCCTTACAAAGGTGCAGGTCAGATAAGGCAGCTGGCAGGCAGCAAAGGGATCAGGCCTTTTTCTTCCTGACTTTCTGGCTAGTCTGGCATCCAACCAAATTGAAACCCAAGGTGGGTTTCATCTTCATCACCCGAGATGTTTTTTTTTTTTAGGTATTCACATCTTGGCCATGACCTTCACGACCTTAACAGTCAAGAAGGAAAAAAGGAGACACCTTTCATCTTTGCTTTGTTGCTTTACACTAGCACAAGCTAACGGCACCCTGAAGGCATTTCTTTCTCACTGCTGATCTTTACAAGAAGATGCACAACCTGCACGGGTACCGATAACTCCAGGCACCAAAAACCAGGCGAAGAGCATCCCATCTCCCACAGCGGGTCCTGGACAAGGTTTAACAGATCCGATGGAGATGCTCGTGGGAGAAGCAGCGCGGAGCATCCTTGGTACCACTGCACCCCGCTTGCTCTCCAAGGTGGCATCGTCTCAGCAGCGTCACCGCGATGCCTCAGCGCAGCGTTAACACGCTGTGACTTACACGGCATCTGCTCCGCCAGCGCCGCACGCCCCGTGCTCGTGTATTAGCGCTACTGATCCAGTCCTCGACCTGTCACCGTGGCTTAAAATCAACCGCAGGACGACTGCGGGCTGCACGGAGCAGCTTGCAAGCGGCGTGAATAATTTACGCGCAGGACGGGCGGCAGGATGCGGCGCCGCTGGAGCGGGGATCCCATGGCCCAAAATCTGCTTCTGCACGCAGGCGGCTGGGTGGGAAGGGGGTTGTCACCTGGAAAAGGAGAGGTGGCCTCGCTGAGGACAGGACAAGGCAGCCTGAAGGCCATCCGTGACATCCAGCAGCGTCAGAGCAGAGCATGGTGAAATGCATTTGACAAATAGCTATGTCGCCAAAGAGCAGAGAAAAAGGTTAAATAATGGTAAAGAACGTGGAAATGAAGCAGGTCTTGGCTGGGCAAAGTGTTCGCACTGGTTCCAAACAGCGATGCTCTGACACGAGCAAAGTTTTCCCTTCCCACAAGGGAATCTCTCTTATTTTTGTAGGGTTGCTGGCACTAAGCGCAGCACAAGGACGTCTGCAAAATACCGGACAAAAAATAAATAAAAAATGGACAAGCATGGGATGAGGCATAAAGGAGAGATGTAACACAACGAGTACACTGCCCCAAGCAGCACCAGCCCTGTACCAAACTATTATTCTCCAGATCTTAGCACTTCACCCCCAAACTTCTCTCCCCAAAGCCATTTAAATCCACATCACGCAGAGCAGGTACAGCCAACAGCCATGCAAATCCCACGCACTCGAGATGGAGAAAAACAGCCTCGAAAGGGGCTTCGCCTAGCACCACTTGTACTCAAGAGCCTCACATTTCATTTTCATTTATTTTCCCCATTTCTTTGGCACACACAGCGAGGAAGGATGCTTCTAAAGTATCATTAATGACCTTGGTGCGGGCAGGGATAGGGGCTGCACTGCAGCGTCTGCACATCCCGTGGTGTGCCCGTGTCCTCCTGAAGCCTCTGACCCCATTAACAGGTTTATCCCTTAAATGGGGAGGATTATTTCTCCCCTTCTTTCCTTCCCAGAAATCAGAGGCTGAGCAGGAGAGGGAGATGCTCAGGCTGACCCAGGAGCCTTTCCAAGGGCTGAACACTAAATCACCACTCTTGGGCTCAGTTGCACAGAGCTTTGGGGGGGGGGCTGAGACTTTGGGGCAAAACAAAAGCAGGCAGATCATCGCTGCTGCCTGGCTTCGTGGCTTGGGGCTGTAACATCTTCCCAATGGTCTCTGCCAGCATTTCTGATGCATGAGCAGCCTTCCTCGGCACGTTGATGGGAGCAACCTCCAGTGTGACCTCCTGAGCCCTGGTTAGCAAATTTTGCCATTTTTCCTGCCCACAAACCACCAGCTCGACGACAGTGCATCTGTTAAGAAAGATTGTTCTTTCTTACTCTTTCCCAGATCATTTATCCAAAAGACATCCCATTTTATTTTATTTTTTAAACTAGAGGCATTTTACATTTTAAAGCACGAGAAACTAATGGGCTCAGCAATGCAAACCTTCCCACCTCGATGCCCCACTTTCAGCTACCCCCTCCCCAAAATCAACGCGCAGAAACCCAGCTACATCGGCTAAAGGACCCTCGTCACTGCTCTTCACCCCTTTCTAGTGAAACATGAGCCAGTTTGCAGGATTTCAGTTCATCATCACCTGAAGCAGCCCTGAGAAGAGGGTGCGGGGTCACTCGTGAGCCTTTGGGTAAGGCCAGCCTTGCACCAAGGGCCCTGGCGGGGGATGGATTTGCACCGCTTACAGGCATGCGAGCTCCTGGCACCGTCCCTGCACATTCATGATTTCAATTTCCTCCCGTAACCGGCTTAGATTTCCAAAGCAAATCACTTGCAGCTACAAAGCTGCTCCATTTTGACAATTTCAGAACATAAAAATCTATTGCAATCACTCGAAAACATCTTCAAAGTCAGGCTGCTGCCAGTCAGTCACCCTTCCCTACCTGCACAAAGGCACTCGGCGGAAAAAATCTTCCGAACGCGCCGACAACATTTAAGCTGCTCTCCTTCCTCCCAAATCAAAAGATTGTTTTCAAAAATTCAAACAGCTTCCAAACACGTCTGAGGCTTTTTGTCACTGGGTTGTTCTGCTCTGTGACCATAAAGACTTGGAGAAAGATCCACTGTGGCTTAGCAATGCCCCGAACCCCAGCCTTCCCCTCCTGACTGCGTGCAGCGGCATCCCTGCTCCCTGACTGGGGGTGCGCTGCTCCTCGGGCACCGTGCATGCAGACAGACCCCCATGGAGCAGGCCTGGGGCTATGGACAGGCTGGGAACCCCTGCAAACCCCTTCAGGGCCAAACCTTCTGGCCCTTTTGCCCCCAGCACCCTCCCCTTGCCTTTCTCCTGGCAATGCCTGCGAGCCCCCACCTCGCCGCTGACTCTGCATCCTCCTGAACACGTCGATGCAGCCCAGCACAATGACTCAGGCACCGCAATAAGGCTTTAATGAATTTTTTAAGGGGTTATTTAGGCGTAAAAAGGGTTGTGAATGGAGCCGGTAACAATCTATTGAATCTGTTTGTTGTTGTGTTTTTTTTATGAAAAATGGTTTTAAGCTAAAATGTGCACGGAGTTGGGAACTCTCCACGCTTGTAATTCTTTACTTTAATGCGCTGTTTGACAGCTCTCGTGATTACGATGTTTTTAAGGCTTCAGCTCCCGGCATCTCATCATCACGCCAGCATCTCAGGCTTTGGGAAGAGAGATGCGAGCTTCTCCCCCTTGTGATTGCAGAGAAAATCTTGGGAATTCAACCAAAACGCACCCGAGCTGGAAGATAAACGGGGAGACCCTCCACGTGCAGCTGTTCTTCCTTGTTATCTCCCAGCCCAGTTAATTCCCACTAACCCATGTACTGCATCCAAGGGGACTGTTTATTGCTTCCCTCCCAAGCAGGCTGGGCAAAGCAGCCCCTCTCCACTTCTGGCTGGCACCGATCCTGCACCCAGAGGGTGCCCCGGGGCCGGCTCTGCTTTGGGAAGAGATCTTTACGGAGCGTTTGTTACGGTTGCAACCAGCCCACTTTCAATGGGGAACCCAAAACCCAGGAGCAAGATGGGGTCAGGTGGCTAGGTGGGCAAAGAAGGCAAGTCTGTGCCCCCGGCCATCCCCAGAGATCCCCCCCGAGGCAGCCAAAACAGCAGCAGGTAATGCAGGTGGGGAAGGGGAAGCAGCCTGGTTTCTCTCTCCGCCTTCCCAAGCCTCCAGACCCCGATGTCTCTACCCAGACAGACAGACAGCCCGAGGGCAAAAGGGAAGGGGAAGAGCTGAAGGAAGCTGGAAACACCCCATAAGCAACACAGATCCCAAACTGTACCTAAATTAAGAGCATAGCATCATTCTGCAGGCACCTTGAGCAACATGCTTGCTTTTCCTTTGGTGCCAGAGAGATGAACCAGTAACAGGGACATCCGTATTTTCCCAGACCCCAAGCCCTGGTGGAGATTGCTTTCCCCAGGCTGCAGCAGCAGCTCTGACAGCCGCAGTTCCCATTCCCCCCACCCAGCCCTGCATGCAGGCCTCCAGATAAAGGCACGCTCATATTTAAAACACACTTTTGCCTTGCCTGCACTTTCCTGACTGATAACAAAAGCGTATTTACACTGCTGGATTTTAATTTAATGAAATAATGCTTTCTTTCCCTCTTTAAAAGCCTGGTTCTTGCATTTATTTCCTGCTATCACCCGGTTAGCACTTGAAGCGAGCAACTCAGTCCAGGAACCGAGGAGCATTGGTATAAAACACTTGGTCTACAGAAGGGGAGAAAGCAGACACGGCAGGGCACTGCAAATCCTAGGGTGCAAGCGCTGATAGAGACGTTGGCGGTCAAGGGTGAGATGAGAACAGCTGCCTATAAATTAACTCCCCCATGCCTACGTACCTGTGCCCGTGCTGATCTAGCAGCACAGCACATGGCATCGGGGAGAGATGAAGGGGAAGAGAAGAGGGAAGCGCAGGGGGGATCAGTGGGCACAGGCAGTGTAAATGAGGAGGAAAGGGCTGGCTGCTGGCCCCACGGTTCTGCTGTCCTGCTCCGTCAGTGCCCGGGATGGGAAGAGGGAAAGGAAAAATAGCTTTGATCATGCAGATTTGCAAAGAGATAGAAAACGGTACTGAAGGAGGACAGTTACCTTCTCAGGAAAAATAGCTTTAGCTTTTTTCTCCAAGTATTACCCTTAAGTCAGACCATGTCGTTTGGGTAAGTTTGACACCAGCCTGCATTAAGTCCCCAGTACACCCAGTTCCCCAGCACCCTGCTGTTTAGGAAAAAAGCCACAGCACTAATTGGGCACATCACGTTGTAACGCCTCCATCAGCTTACAGAGACCTCAGGACTCCCCCATTTGTTACTCTTCCCTTCCCATTTGCAGAAGCCCTGCAACTCTCCTTCTGCAAACCCGCACCGCTACGTTTCTTTCCATTTACCCTCGTGTGCATTAGGGAAACAAATTAAGCTCGAAGCGATAGCTCCAAATGGCACGGCTGGTTCCTGGCTGGCTGTTCCCCAGGGTGTTTTCCAGTCCAGGAGCAATAGCTTGCATTGCCAGCAGGCAGTGAAGAAGGAACCTAAATTTGCAGAAAATGCATCATTTTCCTCCCTCGCAGCCCAATACTCAAGCCTTTAAGTTACAAATCAGAGGCTGGTGCAGGGTGCACCAGTATTTAGATGCACACAAGGAGCCTTGATACGTGGTGAGACAACGCCCTGCGCCTGCTGCACTTTACACGTCGGGTTGGTAAAAGCCCCAACAAGCAAATTCTCAGTAAAAGAGACCTCTAGGCAAAGCAAATCCCCCTGTCGCAGAGCAGACCTTTGAGCGAGTTTTCAAAAGCAAGAGGCTTGCAGATGAAACACCCGCTGCAATCAATGAGCCAAGCTCCATCCCACCGGGCCCTGCTTAAGCACTGCTTAGCAAAGCCATCTCTTTGTTTCCCTGTACTATCGTGCATTTCATAGGAAAAAAATTAAAAAATCAGTTTTGCACCATGTTTTGCACCTTGCCTGGCAACTGGATTATGAAACCAGGTCAAAAAGGGTGGTCGTCCTCCCCCTCCCACCCATATTGATGCAGGGTTTTTTTGCACGCATGGCAGGTCTGGGCTGGTGCAAGGCACCACAGGCAGGGATGGGAGAGGTGGTGCTCACCTGCTGGAGCCCTGAGAGCACGGCAAGGCCGCAGGATGGGGCCGAGGGGTGCTGAGCACCGCAGGACCCGGTGCTCCCCAGAGGATTGGGGTCAAGAGCAAAGGCCCAGTGGCATTCCCCACCTTGCCCCAAGTACGGTGTCTGCCAATTAAGCTGCTCATCAGGCCAGGTGGGACGGTGAAGTAGAGCAGAGCCCCCAAAGCAGGGTATTAGTACTATAGGGTGTAGGGGAACCCAAAAAGCAGGTCTGGGGGTTCAGGGCTTGACTCCGGACCCAGGCTTTGACATGATGCAACAGCTCGTGCTGGATGGGATGTGGGAATGACCCACAGGTCAATGAACCCCCTAGGACTGACCCCAGCCAAGTCCCATAGGAAGAGAACAACCCCAGACCTACGGGTGGCAGCTGGGGATCACCAAAAACTGAGTGCAGCGACCAAAAATTGCCAGCAACAATCCCGTTTGCATCATTGCCAAGAATCACAGTGGAAAAGCCCTCGCACCGGGATGCCGAGCAGCCACAGGGGTTGCTTTAGGGCAGCAAAGAACAGGGTCATCCCTCCCCACCAGGAAGCCCTTCAGTGCTGATTTCTACTGCCCTTTCCCTGCGTTTAACGCTTCAATGCTAAAAGCAACCCCAGCAGCAGCAGCTGTAGGGACTGGAAGGCAGCAGGAGCTAAAGGCAATGCAAAAACCATCCCAGCGAGGTAAGGGTCGAAGCACGCCCTCCTTCCTCGCGTTCACCTTCTCCAAAGGCCCTGCAGAGCACCGGCCCCTCTCTTAAATTCATCAGCATACAATAGAAATCCCACTCCCAAAACTCTCCGGAAGACCCCAGGCCTAAATAGCATGAGTTTTTTTTTGAGGAACCTACCAGGAATCCGCGTCCTTGGGAGGCTCCCATGGGTGGAAGCCTCAGCTTCCCCTCTCCAAAATGCAGCACGCCAGGACCTCGTCTCCTCCAGGGCACCGCGTAAAGCAGGCTGGGGCTACTCTCTGCCCCTTCTCTCTCCCAAAGCAGCACACACCGTGAATTTTGGGGGAAAAAAAAGCCCCAGGGCACCAGCTGCAAAAAGCCTCTGCCACCCGAGCCGTCCTGTGCTCCCAGGGAGCCGCAGGTGATGGCCACAGCTGGGGGCAACGAGCTGCAGCCCCTACCCCGGGCTGCCTGTAAAACCAGGGGGGATGGTGCAAAAACAAGGAGGAAAAGACCAAAAAATAAAAAGAAAAATAACATCACGAGGGAAATAGGAAGGCCAAGGGGAAGGTGCAAAGCTCAGCTGCTTCGCAGCAGGACCCGCGCCCTACTTTTTGCTGATGCCCCGTGGAGGATTTCCAGCTCAAACCCAGCACCTGAGGCTCAGCTCCTGTGGCTGGGTGCAGGGATTCGGGGGGGGGGGGGGGCATCGTTCAGAGGCTCCTTTCCCCAATTTTGTAGTTGCCAGGTCAAGGAGAGCACAGTACACAAGTTCGAGGTGCCCAGCACAGCAAAGGGACAAATCCAGCATAAATGGGGATAAAGCAGGGAACTGTGCAAAGAGCCTAACAGGCAGCATGCTTCCCCCCCACACAATCTCAGCACTATAAAGGGGAGCAGGAAATCTAAGGAATTTTCTTGCATAAAGTACTTTTTTCTCCCTCCCTGCTGCATTGCAACCCACCCACCCCCCCTTCGTGAAATAAAAAATACCACATTGCTGTGTTTTGCTGAAATAAAGCCAACATTTGCCAACCAAGCACGCCCGGCACTTTATTAACAGAGAATTTTTTTTTTTTCTCATTTCCCCAGGCTGGCTCCGACTCGTGTCACCGCCTCAGTGACACCGACGTAAATAGGAGCACGATGCTCGCCTTGTTCAACAGAAGGAAACAAATAGGTCAGGCTGTAAAACAAGGGCAGCCTTGCTCTTGGGCACGAGGATGTGCTCCTGTTCCCGCTCAGGAGAGCGGCTTCATTTTTGGGCAGCTGTAATTCAGCAAGTGGGGCAGCGGAGAGGGGACAACGGCCAGATCCAGCAGCAATTTATGTATTTAGTCCTTGCTAATTGCAGCAGCAGCATTAGCATCACCACGGAGGTGCTTAAGTGCTTTGCTGGATCACTTTATGAGTTCAACGAGTGAGATTTTCAGCATTTATGTGCCTTTTGGGAAGGCACTTTTTTTTTTTCTTTCCCCTTGTCTGCGTAATGGGAACATTACAGATGGGGCAAATCCAGGAGTGACTTCAAGCAAGCCATTCACCACGAAAGCCCTTGAAGTAAATACATTCAGGACAGGGGGTAAGCCCAGCAGCAAAGGCAGTTCTGAGCAAGGCACCACATTAGCCAAAACCAGGCTGGTCTGGGGGCTGCAACACCCCTAGGCTACTGAATACACCCCAAAAATGTTCTTATTTCATCTGCAGCAGCATCCCATCCTGTCGACAGTTGCACTGCTCCATCTCAGGGGATTATAGTCTTAAAGAGAAAGAAATCTCATTATTTTTTTTGCTGCTTGCAGCTTTTCCCTTTCACACCTGGACCCTATTGCAAATTTATTCAGAAAAGGGGGGGAAAACAAACAACACGCAGGAGCTGTTCCCAAAGAGAAACCTTTACTGAGGCCAGGAGCCTTGGGGTCACTTGAGGCTGCTCAAAACAGCGGAAGATGATGGTGGAGTGGGGTGGGAAGAGCCAGAGCATCACGTTATGGGATGGAAACTGCAAACCCCGGGGGCCCACAAAGGGTTAAGCAACCTCTGCTGCCCTACATGAGCCAAGGAAGGGCGGAAAATAAAATAAAATAAAATAAATAAAGCCATTACATCCCATCCACGCCCAGCCAGCCCATCGGGTAAATGGTGGAAAATTGCAAGAAGGCACGTAATGACGGCGAGTTATTTCCAAGCGATGATGGAGGATAACTGTCATTATGGCCAAGAGCGGGGAAGGTCAAATGGGTTTATCCCAGCACATGCGTGTGCTGTGCAGGGAGGTGCAGCAAAGGCAGATTTCCCCCTGAACAACGCAAGCAGGACATAAATTAGGGTTTTAATTGAGTTAGTGCACGTAACAGGAAGCAAAGCCTCCGCAAGAGCGCAGGAGCCAGTGCAAAGCAGGGGGCAGGGGGTGCAATGTGGCCGTGCTCCTGCACCAGGAAATTGATTTTGTGGGGGGTTTTGAGCCTCCCCAAGTACCCCCAGGGCATTCTGGTGAGGAGCAGTTGAATCTGGGGGGTTTGGGGCTGCAAACGTGTTCCCAGGGACTGCTGCTCTGCTCCTGATTCTGCTCTCTTCACTTCTGCTCACGCCCTGCCCCCAGCAGCTCAGTTAAAATCAGTTACTAAAAAAAAATCCCCTTTCCTATGAAACTCTGCAGAGAGATCAGCTTTTAACGTTTTCTTGGTGAAAGAGCTGAAAAAAAAACACAATCCTCCCAGTCCACACCAGCAGGACACTGGGGTGACATGGGAATATGGCTGGGATGAGCAGGGAAAGAGCCAAGACACGAAATCTGGGAGCACCAAACCCATCCTAGCTCCTGCCACTGACATGTTATTCAACTCCCATTAGGGACACTAATTTTTATGGTGGAGCAGACTCATCTCCCTGCTATAGGAATAATTTAATTAACTTGGAGAAATGTAATTAATTCTAATTGTTCGCGATAATTCATTGTTTAATATGATATTAATAATTATTAAAAAAAAAATCCTAATGCCCAGTAACTGTCCTCTAATGTGGCAATTAAACTCTCATGTAAGAAGTGCTTAATTTAAAGCATTTGGAAATTGTTTCTGGTCTCCAGAACCCGAATCAGCGACCCAGAAAGAGGCGAGAGGGGAGGTGGAGCTGTGACCCCGAACCCCAAATCCACCTGCAGGCTTTCATTTGGGTGGAGATTCTCCATTTTCCTTGGGTTTTGCCCTCCTGAAATCACCTGCAGGGTGATTTCATTTCTTTTGGCCGTGTCCTCTGTAACTGTCCTAAGTACTTACATATACAATTTCCATCAAGGAATTACATGCTGCTGGCAGCATTTTAAAGAAGAGAAAGGACCCCCCACAGGACTGCTTGCTTTCCTTGAGTGGCATCATCTTCAGCGAAGGATCTGTCCTCTAATTGCACCATCTGTGCTTTGGGAAGATGTGATTCCATCCCTTGTTTTGCTTTTTTTTTTTTTCCTCCGCTCTCCCCTCCTTCTCTTTTTTCCTTCCCTGGAGAAATTGCAAGGGATTTTTAATTTTTTTCCTCCCTTTTCTCCCCCAGCCCAAGCCTTCCCTGCTGAACCTGGCACTGCAAGAGCACCGGAGGCTGAAAACCCTTTCAGTGCCTCGCCCCTGTGGTCTGAGATCGAGGATGCTGCCAAGCACTCCGTGCTCTGCCCCGTTTACTGCATGCCTGTGCACTGCACAACACGGGTTATTTCCACGTGCATTTTGCTAAATGCCAGGACTTGCATGCTCAAGCCCACTAGCCACAAGGCTCGGTGCTCCTGATTTGGGGCGGTTTTGCAGGAAATGGGTAACGGAGCATGCTGGTGGCAAAGCAGCACCCAGCTGGGTGCAGGATCCCCCTGCACCATGCATGTCCCCAGGTGCATCCCCACAGTGCACACAGGATGTCACACCTTGGCCACGAACCAAGCAAGAACACAATGGGGCCAAGCCACGGTGCCAAAATGGGGTCAAAAGCAGCAGATTTGGGGCGAGGAGGTTGCACCTGATCCTGGCTGGAAGCACATTTGCTTGCAGAGCACTCGTGCAGCCAGTCCCCTGATGAGTTACAGTCACACCATCAATGCCAGCACTATTAACTGCTGCTGCAGACTGTTCAAACAAGAGCAGAGATGCTAATGGGGATGAATTTTCAAGCCTGGAGCAAGATGTATCAGCCTTTCCCAGTGCTTAAATAAACAAGTGGGTGACCTGGCCCCAGCTGCTGACAGTAACAGCAAAAAGAGAAGGATTTCTTCCATGCAGTTCAATTCATTTTGTGCACCTCATAAAATCACCGGGGTTTCCTCTGTTTTGCTCTGAAGGCTGAACATTGCTCTGTAAAGGCTCCAGGTAGGAGTGAAAGTATCGCTGCACACCCCATAAATCCCTGCTCCACTCCCCACCCAGGGAAAGCCTGGCCGCACAAGTCTTCAGGAGATGATAACCCGGTGATTTGAAGGGGGAGGAATCGGGAGGCTTTGCTGTACTCAGCTCTCCCCAAACCAACAATTATGTCCTTGCTGGAAATGACAAAAAAAAAAAAAAAAAAAACCATCCCTCCATCTTCCTGTACCAGGTGGCCAAACTGCATTTCCAACACAGCCCTTGCACAGTGTAGGGGTAGGGCCCCCAAAGCCCCCTCCCCCCCCTTTTTTTAAACCATTAAGGCATTGATCTCCACCTATCCCTCAAAAGAAATAATAAAATAAATAAATAAATAAATAAAATTTTAAAAAAACAGCTTTGTTGCTCTCTCTCGGGGGGCAAAGACGCACGTCTCGAGTCGCAGTGCGAGCGCAAAGCCTTTGCTAAAAATACCTCGGCGGAGCCGAGCTCGCCACCGCCCGCTTTGATGAGGCAGGAGACAGCAGCTCCCTGCGCCACCGGGAGCCATCATTAGCAGCTTGCATCTGCCTGGCTGGCAGCAAACGGCTCCTTTTCCATGCGGACGTGTAAAAAAATAAAAAAAAAAATAAAAAGCGCTTCGTTTGTTTTATTTGCCAGCCCGGCAGCTCTTGCAGCAGCCCGGGATTTGCTGCACAACACCTGTCTGCTCCCTTCCCACCTCCTTCGCAGGTGGGTTTTTCAGTGCTTGGGTTAAAAACGGTGTGAGGGAAAGGAGAGAGCTGCCCTGATGCTGAGTCGCAGGGGATGGAGCTAGAAGGGTGGGAAGGACCGGGAAACAAGGCCCTCGGGCCAAACGTGGTGGAGCAAAGCGGGAGCTGGGCGACTCCACAAGGTGCTCGAGGCTCCAGGACGCCAGCCAGGTCTCATCGCTGGGTGCATGGAAGGAAAGCACCAGGTCTAGTGGGGGAACCCCCTGTACCCCAACCTTTGGTGTCTCCCCAAGCATCCCACCATCCGAGCTGTTTGCCTACCCCTTGAAGCATCTGGGCAGAGCAGAACCTTGCAGGTGGTGGTGGCTGCCTGTCAAACACTTCACCTTGAAGGGGTTTTGGGCAGCCAGCATCAAACACTTCACCTTGAAGGGGTTTTGGGCAGCCAGCATCAAACACTTCACCTTGAAGGGGTTTTGCATCAGTCTCAGCTCAGCCTTTGGAGGCTCTGAAGGCAGCAGTGGGTGGAGAGGGGTGACTACGTGGTGTCTTGCACATCACAGCACCCTCCCTTTCTGCCACGTTTGCCCATAGCCCAACATCTTCCCCGTGCACGTTTCTCACTCCAAATCACTCTCAACCCTATAAAACCCTACAGAGCTACAAGAGCTGGGACTCCAACAAGCCTCCAAATTAATTAGCGGGGTTTGTTTTGCTCTGGGACCAGGAGGACGGAGTGGAGAGACCAGCTGTTGGCCGGGCACCAGGTTTGCAAAGGGGACATGGAGCCTTAATTACTCTTTTCCCTTAACCTCGTTGCACCTTGAGGTATTTTAACATCACTTTTGCTGGCACTGGGGATTGATCGATTGTCCCTCCCTTGGCATGCAGACGGCCTGATTAATGTAAAACTAACCAGTCGCTCCCAACTCTGGGGAATTAATCACTTAAATGTGGGAATTACTCAATAAACCGTTCAAACACGCAATAAACCAAGCCATTAAAAATTAATCGCTTGACATCCCTGCCATGTAAACAGAGCTAATAAGATTCGGGCAGGGAGCGAAGAAGGGGAAAGCGTCCCGCCAGCGCCTGGGGAGCAGACAGGGTGGCTGTGGAAAAAGCAGCCACGGCTCAGCTCGTGCCTCTTCTCTTGGATGCCCTCCAGCTCTGCAAGCTCTACCTGCGAGGAGCCAGCGCCATCTCACATCCACGGGAGCCGTGTTTAATTAGCGAGGCACGGTCGGGGAGATGAGCCGTGCTGTGCTGGAGCAAGGGCTCATCTCCCATCCCATCTCCTCGCAGCAGCAGCCCTGTCAGCTTGCGATGCCTGCATGCATTGCCCAGCTCTTGCTCTTTCGTCCCCCTGCCCTGCACGTGTTTTTATTTATTACTTATTTTATTTTTTATTTTTTTCCCCCCAAATAATGGCATTGAGAATGGCATTTTCCTCCAGCCACTTCTGCAGGCTCAGCCTAGGCAAGGACTGGCAGCTCCACGCTGGTGAACTGGCTTCATCTCCCCCAGGAGAACGGAAAGGGGGTTTATTTTAAATCCCTTTCCTCCCATAATACATCTGACACTAATCAGGGTTCCAACCCCATGGGAATCAATGATTAATGATGTTAAATATAGCAGGAGATTGCGAGGGTAAAATTAGGCGCCATGCATAAAACATCACAGCTCCTTGTTAGATAGTCAAATTAGACTAATGGTTTGATGTTCACATGGGCTCTGGCCCTGTAATTACGGACGGACCGGCTAACCTCCTCCCCAGCTGTATGCAGCTTTGATGCTGGCAACAAGAGGAGAAATGTCCCAGGCTCGAGCCCTAACGAGAAGCCAGCAATCACCGCTGCCATCAGTGCCCTAAGGTGCGCAAGGACAGGGCGCAAAGCGGGGCTCCTCTGCCCTGCAAAGATCAGGGTTTGGAGGGGACAAACGTGGCCCTGTCACCCAGGGAGGCATTTGGGAACAGCACCGCTATGGGTCGGCTTTTCCACCCCTCCAGCATCCCTCCGGCAGCAGGGCAAGGGCTGTTTGCTCAGTGCCCATTTACAAAAGTGCCCCGCTACCCCATCCACCAGCCTCTCAGCTCCGCACCACCATCGCCCCCATAACACCAGCCCCAATTACCCCCTGAGCACTAATTAGACTGCAGACAGAACTGTTAAGGAGCGCGGAGACAAAGGGAGAGGGGACAGGAAAGCAAAGCAGTCCAAATACATCAGCGGTTCCTCCAAAAGCGTCGTGGAGAACGCATATCTGGTTGTAATTAATCTCATTATCTGGGAAAGAAAGAGGCGCGGAGTGGTTGCGTGCCTTGAAAGGGCTGTCAAAATTCGAGGGCGGGAGGGATAAGCCTTCGGGAGAGTTTAAGCTCGGGTAGCCACCAGCCTTAAAGCCAGTTTAGAGGCAGATCAGAGTGACAGGGAAATAAAGATGGGAGTAAACTGGCCCGGAGGAAGCAATTTAAATAGCGTTTGCTTAAGGAACGAGACAAAAATAGCCTGGGAAGGATGAAGCAGCTGCCCGTCATGAAAACACGGCACGAGCAGCGAGCGGCCAGGCAGGGGCTGGAGCATCCCCGCACTCCCTGCAGCCCCCACGGCCTCATCCTGCTGCCAGCCCTGCTCCTCCGTGCGTCCCCTTGCCCCGGGGACCTGTTGCTTCATTTCAGCCCCAGATTTCTGGCATGAGTGGGAGGAGATCTCGAGGGGTTGCAGGTGGAGGGTTTCTTCATTCCTGGCCGTCCCGCAGAGCTGCAGCCTGCTCGTGCTGGGACTGCGTCCAGAGCACCCAGCCAGCGAGGGATTTGGGAGCAGGAGGGTGTTTCTTGGCAAGCCAGAAGGGATTCAGCTAGATCCATGCACCCTGCTGCCCGGAGCTGGGCTTCCATGCGGTGTCTACCCACCAAAACCAATGTTCTGCCAAAAAAAAAGCCCTTACAAACCATTAAACAGTGGTAACTGGATGCCCTTGGGCACTGGTGCTCTGCAAGACTTCAGTTTTCCTTCCCAACAACACACTTTGGGGGAAAAAAGGGGGAAAATACCACTCTCAGAGGTGATGCCCCACAGCCATGCTGTGCAGCAGAATTGTTGCAAGGTGAAGGTGGGTGAATCCCAAATCCTTGGGCACCCTGGCCCCAAAAAGGCTCTGGATGGGGGGAATGGCTTGCCCAGCATCACTGCCACACCAGGGACCACCAGGACACCCTTTGGGGTGGCTCCCATTGCATGCACAGCCCACGTCCCCCATTTTGGGGTGAAAAAGCTCTCAGCAAGTTGCAGCTGTCTGTTCCATGCCATTTCAGAGATTGTCAATTGTTTGGAGAAGAACAGATTACAGCCTGTCAGGGAACCTGAAACCGAGCCAGGCAGGGAGTGTTGCTGTGTTAAGCCCTCAAAACCGGTCAGCAGATTAAAAATAATAGTAAAATGCTCTCCCTGCATTGGCTGCACACCTGGGGACACATTTACAGCTGGAAATGCTTCGTGCCCCACGCAGGGGAGCCAGGCTGAGATATCGCCGAGTGGGTACTGCAGTCTCCAGCCCCACAGGCTGAGATTTTGGGGCGGTTCACTGTGTTTTGGGCCGGCTGGCAGCATGGGGCAGATCTCCCTCATCAAAATAACCCCCAGTTGGGCAGCAGGGCTGGGGCGGGGGAAGGTTAGCCAGCCTCACTCTGCCTGCACATCAAATCACTCCAACGCAGCTGAGTCACTGTTCGGGGGCCATCGAGCCTCCCCTCCACCGAGGCAACCAAACCAACCCAAATCCTCTCTTTTTAGACAGATAGATAGATGGATTCAGGAATAAAATTAATAGAAAGCAGGAGGAAATAGGAGGGGTGCAGCCCAGATCTGCTTTGCTCCCAAATCACAGCGATGCCGGCATGGACAGCGCGTCACCAGCAGCAAGAGCAAAGGACCTGGCTGCTTATGAGCAAGGATTCTCCCAGAGCAGGCTAGGGGCAGGATTTTACCCTCCAAGCTCCCAAATCCTTGCTTTGGAGGTGCCTGCACCCAGCTCAGACCCTGCACCTCCTCCCCGTCCCCCCCAGGGGAGTTTATTTTTCCCACCTTATCAAGCATTCCCGCAGCTCTGGCTGGGCTGCAGAGGCACCGGGGGGAATGCCTCACACCAGCACCCCCAAAACAGCTGCGTGCACATCCGTAAGCAGTTTATCGGGGAGAAAAACCACAAAAGCATCGCCATCAGCCCCCTGTCTCCCCAGATTTCCATCCCTCGGGGTGACCCAGCTTTGCTCGTGGCTGTGTGTCCCGGTGGGGTGCAGGGTTTGGGGTCCAGAGCCAGCAGACCCCGCAAGCTCCCCCTGAGCTTTGCTGCAGATGACAACAGCTTTGCCGAGGCGGCTTGGGAAGGATGCGGCCACTTGACAGATTCGGGTTTGTCAGAGGGGGGTTTCAGGCTAACAACCTGAAAATTGTCGTTTTGACAAGGACTTCAAAAAGCTCTGGCACAAAGAGCGTTTAAGCCTTGTTTCCATGAGAGGCTGCCGCAAGAGCACTTTTTCCCTTGCCGCCCGCAATCCTATTAGGACGGTTCGCATCCAGCGTGCTGCCCTGAGCTGGCAGCGGGGATCTGACCACAAACCACGTCCCGGTGTGCGTCTTTCTCCCCCTGCCACCCACCGCTGTCCCCATCCCATCCAGCTCGCCCTCCCCGACCTCAAGCATCCCCCTCCTTGCTCTCTGCAGCTCCCCAGGCTTCGCAGCCCTCGTGCCCGGCAATGCGGTGCAGAAGCAAACCCGCTGCTGCAGCCACGGTCCTGAGCTGCCAGGAAGGGCCACATCCAGCCCAAGGAGGAGCTGCAAGCAGCTGACTCTTATTAAGAGTCCAATAATGTCCAGGAGATCGCAGCTTTGATAAGCGCTCCGCTGTGCGGCTGGGGTCAACTGCATTAGGAAAATGTAATTAGGCTAATAAATTCTTGACGGCTTTTCCCTCCTCTCCAGGGGTACGAGGAGCTCACCAAGCTTCATTAGCCGGGGAAGCTGCAGTTCCCCGGCTGGGGTGGATTTCAGATCTGACGGAGCCGTGTCTGGGGGTATGGCTGCAAGCTCAGCAAGCAGGGAGCAGCCCCTGGACCCTTCAGACCAGTTCTCCAGCCCTACTGGTCCCAGTCACTGCCACCCACGAGTGCAATGACCCACGTGGGGTTAATCCTGCGCAGGGTGCTCTAGGTGATCCTGCTCTGCCAGGGGGTTGGAGTAGGTGATCTTCAGAGGGTCCTTCCAACCCCAGCTGCTCTGATTCTGTTAAAGCTGCTGGGCACGGGCTGCACCCAGCAGTGCCCCACGCCCCCAGCCACCTCTCCCCCTCTTTTAGCAGGAGTGCCAGCAGCTTGGGCCACCCAAGCAACGGAGGAGCTCACCTAGAGCCACTCCGAAGGCTCTGCTCCACCTGGTACCTCCCTCCATGCCTCCCAGCCCCACGACACCAAGCCACAGCAGCTACTTCTCAGCTCACCCAACTTCTCCTCTTGGCAACTTCTGCTGGCACAGCCCTCGCACCAGGAATAGCAATGCGTGCTGAGGTCCAGCTCCCACAAACAATGTTGCCTGATTAAGACATCTGCCTAATATCCTACCCCAGGAAGGGGAAACTCCAGCTCCCATCGCAGCGTCTCACATCCAACGCTCCCTTCCCCGCACCCCGCATGCCCACCGGCCCTGCCAGCACTGTGCAAGGTGACCAAAAGGTGTTTGCTTTGCAGATGCATCCTTCAAAAAAGCAACCAGAGACAGGACAGCCCTCGGACTCCTGCTCAGCATCCCTGTGTCACTGCTGAAGAAGCACGAGCTGCATACAGTCACGCTTCAGCTACGGCATGATTCTCCGCCCCCTGCCTGCGAAGGTAACAGAGCAACTGCTTCATAGAGACATCATGAATCAGCCTTTAATATAGTGCAGGTTGCATTATTTTTAGCCAGGACACTATTGTATTATGCTAGTGCACAGGAATCAGACCATGAAATTGGCTGGATGCAGGCTAGTCTTGTTTGTCAGCGTGAACGGGCAAACAAGCAGCTGAGCAGTGCCAGGGTGAAATGCTGAAAGCATTTCAGTGCAATTTTATGGCACCCGATATCAGCGAGGGGGGCACTGGGAAGGACGCGGCGTGGCTATCAAGTGTCGTGCTAGACAGCGGGTCCTGGTAGCCCTGCTCCAGCCAGGGGCGAGGGTTGCCCTAAAATTAACCCGCCGACCCGATGGCAGAGCCTGGCGTGGTGCCTGCGGCAGCCCTGCGCTCCGCAGCAGCTACAGGCAAGGCATCGCTGCCTGCCGAGCTGAACGCAGGAGGTCAGCCCCTGTCTCAGCAAGCCAGCACGTTGTGAGCAAGCACGAGAGCGGGGAAACCTTATTCCAGGCTAATTCATGCCAGAAGGGCCCTCGGGGTGGATTTGGACCCCTTTGGGTTGCAGCCGCTCCCATCCGCGCCAGCGCAATTACCGGTTGCTTGATGCCAACGGGGGGCACCCCGAGCCGTGCTGGGGACAGCAGCAATGCTAAAACATGGGGAAAATGTCCCCGGAGAGCCCCAGAGAGCATCCCAGAGGCTGCCAGCACCTCCCCTCTACGGCTTCCGAGGAAAGGAATTGGAACCCGAAATGTTGCCGGAGGGCGTGGAGCCAGGAGGAAAAACAAACCCATCCAAGAGAGCTGAAGAGGGCAATCACGGCTCTTCTTGCAGCCCAAATTGTTAGTTTAGCAAATCACCGTTGAACAGCCTGTGTTTTGACATTTCTCAAGTGTTTTGCTTCCTTTCCTCCCAAATCAAGGTGACTGCTTCCAAGACCAAGCATTCGGCCAAGCCCTCGGCTTTGCGAAGCGGCTGGTCAGCGCAACAGGGGGCTCCCCAAAAACGCCTGGATGGGGATGACCCCACCAGCCCCACACCTCCATCCCTCCCTCAGAGCCTGTTACGGGGCTGCAAAACCAACTTTACCTGAGGCCGGAGAGCCAGGGCAACGAACCCCCATGGCACGAGGTGGGACCTCAGTTCCCCTCTCCCCTCCTCACCCATCACCGACCGAAATCAGGGCGGCTGTGAGCGGGGTGTTGGCAGCAGCACGGTGTCTCCACAAATTAACGGCGAGCAACAGGAGCGGAGCTGGCAGCCGGGCTCGTGCTGAAGATGCTCCTTCGATGCCGCGTTCACGGCAGAAGTCAACTGCAAGCAAAGGTCGGGTCCGTCCTGCTGCTCGGGGGGTTAATCGCTTCGTTAAGGCTTGGGTACCGTGCTTGCAAGCATTGCATTTGGCAGAGGCAATTAGCCAGTATTTATATCACCCGCAGCGGAGCATGCTCTGAAAAAAAAAAAAAAATGGGGGGATAAAAGAGCAGGATTTAGTGCCCGGAGCCCTGGTCTTGTGGTGGATCTGCCAGTGCTTACGGAGCTTCACTTGGAAAGGCTGCGGCTGAGCTGATTGAGGCCGACTGAACCTGAACTCAGCCTCAGCTGCCTTCACAGGAGCTTATTTCCACTGCTTTGCTCCTCTCCGCCGCTGTATTTGATGTCTCGCACTCGCCGGGTCCCTGGGGGCAGAGCTGAGAGGGGAAGCTTGCGAACTAACACAGATTTCGGGAGGCTTTTTATCATCGCTCCCAGGGCCGACTGCTCTCTGTGCCAGAGCCACATCGCAAGGCTTTGATAGCGAAAGCTGCAGCCCGGCGGGCCGCTAGCTTCCCTGCCCGCTCTGTAAGGCAAAGATGCCACAGGGGATAGTTTGCATCAGAAATTCGTCTGCGGCTCGTCGGGGGGAAGCCGAGCCAAAGCGTTTGCTGCCGGCGATGCCTGCGGCCGGCTTCGGTGGCTATCAGCACTAGGAGGGCACGCTCACCCCGCGCAAGCTGCTCTCCGCCTCGCTTTAACCCCAGCAGCAGGCGCAGGGGCCAGCAAGAGCCGCAAAGGCGCGGAGGAAAGGTGCGTGGTGTCCATCTGCAAAGCGGCTTTTAGCAAAACCCGCCCAGCCTTTGGTCCGGCTAACAGCGACCCCGCGCCCCTTGCAGCCCCGAATTGCCCCTCGCAGTCCTCGCAGCTTCACGTAGGCCCAGGGAGCCCCACAGGAGCAGCAGCAGCACCCCGGCAATGCATGTCCATGCACCCTCCTTCGCCCACCGGGAGGTAAATTATTGAAAAAAACATATATATATAAGATTGCCTTGGAAATGTCAGGGGCATGGTGATGGGAAGCAACGTCAAGAGCTGTTTGTGTGCCACAACGGTGCTAAAGCTGCGATAAATCCCGCGCTGGGGATGCTGTGAGCAGGGCTGACAGCTCGCAGCAAGACGCGAGGCAGGTAGGCGGAGGTTTTCTAACCTTTGCCAGTCGAAGACTGAAGGCTTGTTATCCCTTTTTGCTCTTCCCCGTCACTCCTTGCTGGCGTTGCTGCCAGGTGGAGTCATGCGGCCCCATCTGGGGGTTAAAACCCCAAGCCCCCCCCTCCAGGTCCCAGCTGAGCCCCAAAGCACCGTTCTCAGCTCCAGCAAGAGCAATGCACAGAGCTGAAGGAAACAAGGCATTTGGGGAAGGACCCTGCTCCTTTGGGAAAGCCAAGCCTGGCTCGAAGGAGAGGGAAAAATTGATTTTCAAGGCAATCTGAGCGCTTTGAGTGAGGCCTGGGGGCGATCCCAGCTGAGCTGCGTGCCGAGCTGGCAGCCAAAACCATGCAGACCCAGCTCCGAGGCTGCAGTGTGGTTTTGCAAGCACCTGCCCCCCCTGTGAACACAGCTCACTGCCTATATCACCTCCACATTGCAAAAACACCCCCCCAAGCCAGGGTCCCCCCAAATCACCCACCCCTTAGCTGTCATCCTTGCCATACCCCCGGCTCCGGCTGCACCTCCCTGCCCCACTGCAGCAGCATCTTTGCCCTTCAGCAGTTGCAAAGGTAAAAGAAGAGAGAAGCGGAGCTGGAAATCGCTCCCCTTTGCTGCTACAGTTCAAGCAATAAGAAGCATCCTCATCTTTGCAAGCACCCATGGGGCACGCCGTGGGCGAGCTGCCACCCAGCTCCTTTGCTCTGGAGGCGAGGTGCAGAGGGGCTGCGATGGCCGGAGCTGCCCCGGGCCATGCCGCGGCCACCAAACCCAGCCCTGCCTCGCACAAACCTGGGATGCTCCTGAGGATGCAGCTGGCCCCCGTCTCGTTAAGCATTCAACAGCATTTGGATTATTACCTGCTGTTCGGTTGGGTTTAATCTTTCAAAATTGCCAAGAAAATTCACTTGTAGGAATTAAGAGGGCACGAATATTGGCTGTTAGCTGCGGGAGGCGGCTCCATCCTGCTGCTCTCTATCGGTCCCCCCCGCCGCTTTGTTTAGCTGAAGCTTTTTTGTGCAAACACGGCCGTTCTTACAAGCGATGCTCCTGGGCTGACCCCCTGCAGCAGCACAACCTGGGCACGGCTCGAACGCTGCGGCGTTTGCAGTGCAGCCGGCCGCACTTGCTGGGGAAAATCCACCAGAAATGCAGCTTGAAACATCCCCGTCCCGTGGCTGCAAGGCAGAAAGCCCCCCTGCAGTACAGCTGGTTTAAGCACGCAGGCATCCACCCGCAACGAGCTTGGCACGTTGGCACCCATCCCTGCACATGCAAACGCTGCCTCCTCCCTTGAAGAGGTGCGGGCAGCCCACCCCAAAGCCTCCAGCTGCCCTTTTGGGGCATCGTGCTTTGCTGCCAGCTTGTTTGGAGCAAGCACCAGGTTGAAAAAAGAAACAAAACCCTCTGAAGCAGGAAGGCACAGCTCTGCATCCCATCTCTTTCCAGCAGCAGCCATTTCCCTGCTGATCCCAGCCGTGCCTGCCTCCAAAGAGCAGCAGAAGCACAGTGGTTAACCCCCTGCTTTGCCTTGCTAGCTTCAGTCAGGGCAGATAAGCAAAAAGGCTGGGTGGAGGACACCCAGCTCCTTGATTTCTCTGGAAGGGAAGCAGATTTAGGGGACAGGGCACAGCACACCAGCAGGTTTGCAAGTCCCCAAGCATGGCCGGGCTCCCCAAAATCTGCTGCATGTGCTGCACCACCTGCAGGAAAACCGCATCCTGAGGGGCCCTCAAAGTGCAGCAGCACCCGAGCACCAACCTGAAAACCTCCTGCAGCAATGAACACAGCCAGGAGAGCCTAGCACAGACTTTTCCCCTGGGATGCTGCTCCCAGGGGTTTGGGTAGGCTAACAAGGAAGTCCGTAACCTTATTTAAAAGTCACTTTTGCTCGTAATGGAAGGCACTTACCCCCTCGGATACATCATTCGCCTCGCATCGGTTTTATTGCCGGTAATAACTCCCAGAAAGTCCTCAACAGATGGAAATTTTATTTGGCTAATCATTGCCGTCTGAGTTACTGTGGGAAGGCACTGGCAGAGGTTTGGGGGGGGAGGGAGGACAAAGAAATGGGGGTCAGGGATGGGGCTGTGACCATGGGGCCACCCCAAAGATTTGCAGTGCAGCCCCCTCCACCCCAGGCAGGCAAATGAGCGATGCTGCAGCCTTCCCGACCTGGCCTAGGGATTTTGCATCACTGCAAGTTTTGCAGGAGGTTTTTATTCTGCAGGGGGCATTGTAAAGCCCCCAGCGTCCTCCTGCAGCCGACCCCATGTGTTTGCAACCATAGTGCTTGCAGGACCGTGACCATCTCCAGCCCTGCTGCCCCAGGGCGTGAGTCAAAGCAGGACTGGGCCATGTGGAGGCCAGACACAAACAAATATTTGCTCTTCTTGCACCTGGCAATAGCTTGGCACCAGCTCCCTCTTAGCAGGGTTGTAACCGGCTGCCTGATCCCCTCCGCAGATAACAGAGCAGCAATTTCTTAACCTATTTTTAAAAGACCAAGGATGAGGAAGAAGAAAGAAAATGCAACTTCATCCTACCCAGGAGAGCCCGGATTCCAACAATCAACAAAAAGCAATTTTTTTTTTATTTTTTCCCCCAGTTAAACAAGCCTCTCTGAGCCTTTTTCCTGCCTGCATATGACAACTGCCAGCCCGTTCATTACACACGCATTACAACCATGGGATGTATACACGTTGGTATCCATAGGAGGAGATAGTGCTGCATAAACCTCTCTATCACTGCTGTACATGTGTAACCACTCTTCAGCTATCCTCTTATATATATATATATATAAACAGCTGATTCCCATGTAAACTGCTCCAAATCCCTGCTTTCTTTAAGGAGCACACATGCCAGAGTCCCTGCAACAGCAGTGCAAGCCCAGGGCTGCTGCAAAGGGGTTCAGGGCCCAATGTGGAAGGATTTGCCTTCATTTGAGTGAATTCCGGAGGAATTAAGCCCAAATAGGTCACGTGCATAAACATATAATCATAGCTGTACCAGCTCCCAGCTCAAACACTTCTTGCCCAGTCCCTGAGCATGACAGAGGAAAGGGACTGCCCACAAAACCACCCTGAACCCAAGCTGAAATTAATGTATTGCTGTAATTAAGATCTGCTCAACGCCAGCAGATCCCTGGAAACAAAGGGTTGGGGTTACATCCCCCAGAGCAAAAGCGCTGGGGCGAATTGGAGCCTCCCCTACCCTGAGGGGAGACAGACCCCCTGCCTGCGGATCGAGCAGAACTAAACTCTGATTGCACTCAAGCAGCACTGCTGGAGCACGGGGCATGGCTGGGGGGACAAATTCTGTGCTCGGTCCTCATTGAAAGAAGTAAGATGCTCTGAATTCCCCTTTCTTCCTTTTCTTTCTCTTCCCCTCACCCAGGGTTGCCCCCTTGCTAGGGGATTTTGTCAGGGGAGACGACAATGCCAGAGCTGAGCCTGAGGGATTGAACTGCTTGCTGCAGCAAGGAAATCACTCGCAGAGCAGGTCTGCTTTGCCGGGTATTTATTTCAGAGCAAAGCTTGCTTTCATCCTGTTCCGGCAGCCACTTGTTGCATTTGATGGAATAATTTCCACACCAAAAGCCCTCCGGCCACCTCGTCCTCCAGCTCAGGACTTAATAACCACGCACCTTCGGCGAGACCCCAGAGTCATCGCGGCGGCACAGGGGCCTTTGCTCGCACTCAGGGGATTTTGGAGGGGGCCAGAAAGAGAAGGGGGCCCGGTTGCCTGCAGGTGTAAAAGAACATCAGTGCAAAGCCATAGGGTGAAAGTAAGCTCACACACCCCGCTCTGCTGCAGCAAGTTAATTGCTTTCCTCTTTTAATTGCTCCTTTCAAGGTAGGTTTCTCATCCCTTCCCGAGTCTCAGGCGAGCCTGTCTTCATAGCAGCCCTGCCTTTGCAGCTCAAAGCAATTCCTCCTTTGCTCCTTCCCCCCTGGGGCTCCCACGCCGCTTGTTATTATTATTATAAATTTATATATGTTTTTTTAAAGACTCTCCTCCAAAGCATGTCCCAGGGGCAGAGTCACCTCTGTGCCTTGCCAGGGAGGAAGCTGGGGACCCTTTGATGTCCCCAGCCCTTGCCAATGCAAGTTCCCCTCCATCCCCCCCCCCATCATCCCATCTTGCAGATGAAAGCCCCTTTCTTGAGGAAGGTCACCAAGGAGGGGGGAAAAAACTAGGAGGCATCAAAACCGCTTGATTAAAAGTGATGGAAGCGAAATGGCTTCGCTTGTTTTCTGCTGCTCTGTCGTTTGTCATGGAAAAAGAAGTTTGCATTTCCCAAAGCCACGAGACCCCCTTATGCCGTAAGGTTTATCAGGAAAACGAGAAAATAAGTGACATTTTGGGGGGGCAGGAAGCCCCTGTGCTGGTTAGCCAGTGCTGAGGGCTGCGCTGTCCCTTTCCCAACCCGCCCCCACAGCGTGGGTTTGCAACTCTGCTTCCTCTCCCCCCAAAATAAACCCTGGCCGCAGATCATCTCCAAGACCTCCCCAGCCCTGTCAAGCTGCATTTACATTGCAAAAGTGCTCAGCAGCCGTACCCGGGCTGAAACAAGGCCAAGGCTGCTATTCGCGCAGCCCAGCATCCCAAAAAAAGCATCTGCTGGTGAACAAAACAACCCAATTCATCCCTTGCCCCAAATCCTGCAGCTCCAGCATCCTCCTAGCCATGCGAGGCTCCTTCCCTATGTGCTTGCCCTAAAAGTGAGCCCGGAGGGAGAGAGAGGAGCTTCGTTTAGGGGAGCTGGTCATTAATTTCTCATCCCTAACGACTCGCTAATTGCGAGGTAAGCAGGGTGGTGGCCGAGGAGCCGCAGCTGGGAGGTAAGGAGCTGGCTGTGCCCTCCCTGCCCAGAGGATGCTGTAATTTGGGGAATGGCCACGAGCTGCCACCAAGGTCACCTGCTGCTGGTGACAGTGGGACAGGGCTCGTCCCTGTCCGCAGCAGGACACCCTTCCCAAGCCTTCAGCCACAGCCTCCCCCTCATCATCTTTGGGAGATGCCCTGGGCGTCCCTAGGAGGTGACACGAGGCCACCCCCTGGGAGAGGCAGCAGGGACACCCTGGGGACAGAGCAACAGGGAGCCCCCAGGAGATGCCACCAGGACACCCGTGGGACACATGAGCATCCCCTAGGAGATACAACCCCAGCCCCCACAGGACATTTCCTCTCTGGGGGGCCCAGGTACCCCCCCAAAGCTCTCCGCAGCCCCTTCCCAAAGCAGGAGCTCACCCCAAGGGCTGCAGCACGTCCCCAGCTGGCAGCAGAGCTCCAGTCCCAGCAGGGGTCTGGACCCCTGGCATATCCACGTCCCCCTGCCCAGCTCCATCAGACAGAACGCGTGCCTGTGCGTAATTCATCCCCCGACCTTCAGCCAGGAGCTGTAACCAAGAGCATGACTCCAGCGTCCCTCATGGGGAAAGCCGCGTGGTGCTGGCCACCATCCAGACCAAAGCAGGGGGAGCTTTTAAACCTCTCCTGGGGCTTTGGCAGGGCAGCAGCTAGCAAAGCCATCAGTCTTCGTGCTCGTGGCAATGCAGATGGGGGCCAAAGTCCGTCATGGCCAGGGCTTGGCACAAAGCAGAATGGATGGAGAAGGAGAAAGGTGGGAAGGAATAAATCCAGATGCCAATGGATGGAAAAAGAGCCAAGGATTTAGGTGGAGGCTTCCAAATCTGAAGGGATTAAAGCATCACGTGGGAAGGCTGATGTTTTCCCATACCCTTTTTTTTTTTTTTTTTTGCCACGCTGTCACAGCAACCACCTTCTCTTGTCCTCCATAGGATGGCATCAGTGGGATCCCTGCCACCCCCATCAGCCCCTCGCAGCACCCCTGCACAAGGACAGCGACTGTGAGCTTGCATTAGAAGAGCAGCGCAAAATCTCCCCTAAACCAGAACCCCGGGGTTTTATTTTGAAAAAAAAATATTCACTCCGGGGGCAGAGCTGTTAAAGGTAACTTTCTGCTTAAGCATGTGCTGGGAGTTTGCAAACATCATCTGCAACAAGCGTGCTGGCTGCCCCAGCGCATTAGCATCTGAGCAAGATAATGAGGCTGAAGAAAGCGATCATTAAAAGGGATGTCGAGGAAAAAAAAGGGGGGGGAAATAGTAAACGATAAAAAGCTTAGGAAGACGAGTCCTGGTGCGGGACACCCATCACCAACTTGGATTAAGGGGAGCAGGCTCAAGCCTTACAAAAATCATCTTATGAAGGGTTTCTGCCTAGAAATATTTTGCATTTAATGCACTGAAGCGCACTTTGTGGCTAAAAAGATTCCCACGGAGCTGCAGGATCCCCAGACGGGCTAAGAGCAACTCCTCGGGTGCCCACCCACCATCCCCATAAGCTCCCGGGCTCCTGCAAGTGATTTCTATAACACCTTGTTGCTCCACAGGGAGTAATTCCGCAGCTGGCATCGCACACAGCATCACGATACCAACACAGCGAGGTTTAACCGTGGGGTTGCAATTGCAGGAGCTCCCTGTTGCCACCCATGCAATGCAGCAACATCCCTGGAGGACCAGCTGCTTTCCTGGGTGCTGACCCCAAATGCACTGAAACTGGAAAGAAGAAAAAAAAAAAAAAAAAAAAGGAAAAAAGAGTGGGAAAAGAGCCACAAACTCGTTGGCACCATTCTCCACCAGCGTCAAACTGGTTTCCATCAGCTGCACGGCTGCTCTGGGATTTGGCCAGCCCCATTCATGCTGTACTTTGATGCTGACATGGGGAAAAAAAAAAAACTTAATCAGAAAAGACTTTGAGGAGAAGGAAAAAAAAAAAAATAAAAGAAGCACGTTTTATGGCTAATTAGAAAAATACTCAAAAATTGGTCCAGGGCAGATAAACTCTGCTCGCCAGCAGCATGAGCCGCACTGTCCCATTTCAAGGTTGAGTTGCCGGGAATATCAATCTGATAATTGTAGTGCTACAAATGAAAATCAAATTGAAGCCAGTTAGAGGACCACATTATAAATTGATTTAGTCCGTGGACAACTTTCCGCCTCCCTGGCCTTGGGTTTCTCTGGCAGGGACAGAGAGCTCTGGGTACCGGAGAGGCACCAGACAGGGCACTTCCCTCTGCCCGTTACCCCCCTCCATCCCACACCATTTCTGAGCAAAATAAAAGCAATCTTGGGTTTTCCTGTCGAACTTTGAGCATGAGGATTGTGTCAGCCCGTTGAGGTGCTATCACCAAAGCTAGAGGGATAGCTGCGATGGAAGGAAAACATCTGCTCCCAAGCTGAACGGGGTTACAGGATCTCATATGGAAACACGCTGGTTCCTATGGGATTTACTCCTACGGGGTTTATTTCCAGGCTGAAGTTATGGCAGCTCCCAAACTGCCTTCCCTGCAGAAACAGCTCCCTTGCTCAGTGGGAAACCCCTAAACCACCTCCCAAAACATGGGATTTCAGTACCCCAAAATCCTCCAATTCACAGTCCAAAAGAGGGTTAATTTTAGCAAAACCCCATTTCAGCACAGCCAGCACCGGATGAATGTTCACACCTCTGCTTTATTTCTGCATCTCCAAGTGCCCCAATATATACAGATTCCTTCTTTATACAGGTAATAATATACACCGTATTTATATAGATATTTATATATATTAACACGCATACACACGGATGCCTTCGGCCAGAGCCCAGCACAATCCCAGCGCCTCCAAAGCCCGCAGGGAGGTCGCCATTTCCCATGGTTAAAAACTCCCCTCTCCCAATGCACAAAGCTGGTTTTGGGGGAAAAAAAGTCCACTTTTAAGTTTTTCCTTTTTTTTTTTTTTTCCTGTTTCTCCTTAAAAAATAAAAAATAAACAGGGGTTCCACACCCGGGGTGCAACCACCCCCTGGCAGCTTTATGGGTGGCTTTGAGGTAGGCGCCGGGCGGGGGTCCCCAGGGGGCTATAGCATCAGCGGGACCTGCCAGATGAGCAGGGTGCTGTCGGCCTCGCCGCCCCGGCGCTGCGGCTCGGCACTGAAGTTGCGGTACCCCCTGCCCCCCGAAATGATGGCGACAGAGGAGATCTCCTTGCGGGGAGCATCACGGGCACAGGGCCGGCTCCGTACCCAGACGTCCGGGTCGTCGGCCATCTCGTAGATGGAGCCGTCCTCTTCCGTGTGCTCCGGGGTGCCGCTGGTCCCCGCCGGAGCATCCCGCACGGACAGCAGCTGCCCGGGGAGGTGGGCAGTGGAACGTAGGCGGTATTGCAGCAAAATCCCTTTTTTCCTCATTTCCCGTGGCGGGGGGCCGTCCAGCTCCGGGGTTTTCTCTTCCTCACCCTCCTCTTCCTCCTGGTTGCCCTTCAGCACGTCGGGGGCCAGGGTGCTAAGGGCCACCGCCAAAAACTCCACGGGGCCACCGTGCCCATTGAGAGACACCATGCCTTTCCCTGCAAAACAGAGGAGTTTGGCTGAACAAGAGCCCAAACGGCTGCACGCATCGTCTTGCTGAGCGGGGGAGTTTTTGGGGGTGCTCACCAGTGATTTTAGGGATGCCCTCCAGCCGGGGCACGGGCAGCAGCACAATGATGCCCTGGTCAGTGCCAACCCACAGCAAGCCCTGGCAGATGAGCAGGCTGGTGACACGGACGTGTTTTTGTCCTGTAGAAAGGGGGGAAAAAGAAAAAGGGGTGAGCAAGGGCTTAGCAGCAGCAGCATCCCCCTGCAAAATGGACAAACCCCCCCCAGACACACACACAGCAGAGTTTTCATGGGGGAGGCACAGCAGAGCCTCCCTCAGAACCGAGCACCACCCTAGCGTGAAGATCTCCGTGCAGGGAAAATGCTGAAAATACCAATAAATAAAAAACAGAAGGACGAGGAGCGCGAAGAAGCCAGGCTTCTAATGGCTAAATGAATATTTTATTGCAGAGACTTAGCGCTGCGGCGTCAGACTCGGCAAAGCAATATATCTGCAGAGATGCAACTCCAGTCCTCTGCGAGGACTTTATTAATGACCTGTCTAGTTAAAAAGGATGAGGGAGCGCGAGTTCAAAAACGCATTAATACCGAACGCTCACTCGCCCAGGAAGAAAAGGAAGTGATAAATATTTTAACATGCCCTAAAAAAAAAAAAAAAAAAAAAAGGAGTGACTTAACACGAGTACTGCGTTTATAACTAATTACGCAATTACAACGTCGTGTAGCTGGAACAAGGGGGAGGCAACCTTGCGGGCTCAGGGCTGAGCCTCGTCCTTTCCTCGGCACATCGGGGCAGCCGAGAGCCAAATGGGCAGGCATGAAGGGGAGATCATGCAGGAGGGTAAGCAGGGGGGAAAGGGGAGCGTGGGGCTGCGGTGTGGGTGGGCGAGGGGCTGCAGAGGCACAGGGGTGCATGCCCAGGAGTGACGATGGGTACGAGGATGAGATGCACGGATGCATAGAGGGGTGCAAAGATGGGGTTCGTGGAGGCGTGCATGGGTGGATGCACACGCAAGAATGGGGCGGGTGCACGAGTGTAAACGTGGGATGCATGGATGAAGGGAAAGGGGTTCCGTCTGCCCAACGTGCAGCCGTTCCAGCACCCTACCCAGACCTGTCCAAGCCCATCCCAAAGCTTCTACAGCCTAAAAATTACTCTCACAGCCAAGAAACACCTCCTCCCTTCTGCAGAGTGTTTGCTTAGGAGTCCTCAAGATCTTCCTTCTGCCAAGCTGCCTGCTGAAAATGCCCTGGGGCTTCGGGGTGATGCCCCCAGCCCCGTCCCTGCAGCTCATAAAGGGAGACCCAAGCTCCAGGGCAAGGCTCCAAACTTCACACCGTCAGCTAGATAAACCCCTTGCAGATCAACACGGCTGCAAGCAAAGCAAAACCACATCTGGGGGGGGTGGACACCCCAGTTCTGCCCTTCATCGGGGGTGAAGAGCCCACCTGGGAGGACGAAGGTGGTCCTGGTGGCGATGTTGATCTCCTGCAGGTGCTCCAGCGTCTCGGTGTGGAAGAGGCGGATGGAGGAGCCCAAGGAGAACGCCATCCAGACACCGCTGCCCGCCTTGATCATGTGTGTCACGCTGGCCTCCGCCTCCGGGTGGGCCTCGAAGGTTTGCTGCCGGCAGACCACAAAGGTGAAAAAAAAAATAGAGAAGGAATCTCAGTAAAAGTCCTGAATCGCTGCAGGATCAGGCTTCTCCAGCAGCTGCTTTGAGGGCTGCTAACCCACAGAGGTGGGCAAGGAGAGACCTGGAGGTCCCGGCCCTCCCCACCAGCTCTGATTTTGGCAGAGCACACCAAAAGCAGCCCCTCACCAGCCTCCTCTTGGTTCTTCAGGGAGGTAATGGAGCCTTTTCCCAACCCTCCAGGTTTTATTTGTTTAAAAGATCGATTTGCTGGGCTAGCCAAGCACACATCAAGGTGGGACGAGACCTTCCTGCTTCCCTCCTGCCCCAAAAGCCAGCAAGCGAAGGCTCAGCCCCCGCACAAGAGCTGTTTGGGGACCGCCATTGTACAACAACTTCTGGACCAAAGGAACAGAAAACAAAATATCCACTGCTTTGGTATAAAAGCTGACTCTTCAAAGGTCAGAGGTGGAGAGCAACCTTCTCAGCTCTGCTGCATCTCCCATCTCTGCTTTCAGATGCAAAAAAAAAAATCAGAGCTGGAAACCTCAGCTTGACCTTTTCCCCGTGCTGCCCCATCCCTTCCTGCTCCCGTTATGCTCTAACACATCCAAAATCCTGATCAACACCTCGTCTACCTATTCTGCCAGCTCTCCCTGCTGCACCAAGCCCCTGCAAGGAGCTCCAGCCCACAACCCCCCGAATATCGCACGGCAAACGCTTCCAGCAGCACTGGATTTATGTACCCAGAAACATCTTTATGAAATGAACTCTCCGAAAATCCCCCAAGCAGCAGGCAAGGCATAAAAACCAGTATTAGCATCGAAGGTAGGTTGGGAACGGCTCGAGCCTGCAGACACGGGATGCTCCAGAGCAAAGCAGACTTTGGAGCATGACGACGCTGGTGAAAGGAGAGGTTTGGAGGTTAAAAATTGAATCCTGCCAGGAGCAGGAGGAGAGCGGCTGCTGTTTCGTGGCATGTACCATGCACGCTTCCTCGGGCAGTGATTTGCTGTTTAATTGCAACCCCGAGGTCTTGCTGCAATGCAGCTCCTGCTTTCCACGTCGCAGCAATGAGCCCAAACCACACCGGGGCAGCGAGCACGATGCAGGCTGAGATCACCTCCATGCACACGCTCCAACTCCACTTCGTATGGGTTTGAAATTCTGATTATTTTTATTTTTTTTTAAAAAAAGGAAAGGAGCAGCTATTGATCTCCCCCTGGAGATTACAGGCGTAGTGCAATCTCCCCACAAGCTCGCACGGAACGGAGGCGGACAGAGATTATTAGGTTATCTCCCCCTCGCTCCCAGCCAGCGTGGGATTTACTCCTCGGTGGTTTATTCCTGAGCTGCCAGCCCCCTTCACACAGACCCCGGAGCCCGTTACGCAGCTCTCCAAACTCTATTTTATGGGTTGGGGGTTTGAGATATGATGGGGAGGTGCAAGCTCCCGGTGGAAATCAGAGCTGATTTGGGCTGCAGCCCCCTGTAACCCCCAGCCCCCTTGCAACCCCCTGCATTTTGATGCCCACCCCGCATTGCCAATTCACACCGCATCACCCAGGATGTGCCCCCCCCTTTTTTCCCCCCGCTCTCCCCCCACGCTTTTCTTCTGCAAGAATTCCCAACCGGCTCCTGTCATAAATAAGATCGGAGACAGAAAACTAATACAGCCCCCGATGCATTATTCATCCTTGGCACTGCTGGTAGGATGGATTTACGACAGCTAATACATGCAAACTAAGTTTGGACACTAAATGAGAAAATTAAAGGTGGGATAAAGTGTTATTTTCTTTCCTTTTTCTTTTTTTTTTTTTTTAAAGTGACTGTTCAGCATTCCCTGCTTATGCAGCTGTGGGAGAGGTTTCAGCATCACTGCTGGTGCCTCGCGGAGGGGACAGGACTCCTGTGACCCACTGAGGGACCGAGAGGCATTGCAAGGCAGCAATAAAAACTGTTTGGGCATCACACATGCACACCCAGTGCTGGACACGCACCCTTTTGTGCTCGACCCACCAAGAGATCCCAAAAGCCCCCAACTGCAGCCCCCACCCCGGGTGCATCCCAGGGGTGCTGGCGGCGCTCGGTGTCCCCCCACCATACCTGAGTGCGGAGGCTGGAGGCGTCGAGGACGGTGACCTGGTTGGCACAGCTGGCCCAGACGGTCTCATCCAGCGTCAGGAGGGCTCGCACGGGGCCGGTGCCCACGGTCAGGCGGGTGGGACGCTCAGCCAGGTCCCACAGCCCCCCTAGGGCAGAGCAGAGAGGCCGGGAGAGGGTGAGAGGAAGCTTAGCCATAGGGGAAGCAAGAAAAAAATAAATAAATAAATAAATAAACATCTTTTCATGCATCTAAACCCAATCAGGGCATGGGCATGCACACCAGGTGCCAGCACAGGGTATCCCTGCCACACAGACATCACCTTCGGGTGCTGGGGTCCCCTCTTGCCCCTCCACGCAGCCCCAGATGCCCCCAACACCTCGACGCCACCAGCAGGAAGATGGACAAGGGCTCACCCCCGGGGCCACATGAGCAGCACCCAAAATCCTGGGGCACACGGCCACCCCTCCCCACCACCCTGTCTTCTTCCCCCCCCCCAGTCTGGGAGAAGAATTAAGGACAGAGCAGAGCGGAGGAACGCACATGGGCAGCCTCCAGCCCTGGTCTGCACCCCGAGCCCTTCCGCAGCCCCCCGGTGCGAACGGCCCAGCAGCTGCAAGCATCTGGGTTCAACAACCTGCCAGTGCCACTGCTGCACAGCCACCTGCAACGAGTGCTCAGGCACGACAACAGCACCCAGTCCTTGCTGGAAAAGCCCAAATTGATCTTTTATCTTTTTTTTTTTTTTTTCAGCTGTTGAAGTGCTGCTGTTCAGCTGGGTCGAACCGGAGGGTCTGTGAAAGACATCCGATCATGAATTCGCCACCTCCAGCGGGCTGGACGGCTGCAGCAGAGAATTGCTCTCACTTTCAAGGAGGCATCCTACTTCCATGGCCATTTCCAAAAACAAAACTTCGGGATCCAAGAGATTAAAGAGCCCCAGGGTGCACGGAGCTCTGCTCTCGTCAGCGTCGCAGCTGAGCTGTTGCTCAGCCCCTGCACCGAGCACACCTTGGTGCTCGCAGCTCCGCGTAACGCCAAGCTATTTCGGGAAAGCTTTTTTCGAACAAAGCCGTGGCAGCAGGTGTGCCACCACGTGCAAATTTGCAAAAGGCAGGGATAGAATTAAAAAAAAAAAAAAAAAAAAAAAAACCTGCTAGCAGCTTGCTGCCTTCCACATGCATTTGGGCAATCAAGGGGAAATTAAAGCCACGCCATTGATTTGCCAGCCCGCTCGCTAGGATTGGAGAGGGGGGCGCACAGCATCCAAAAACGCAACATAAGCAGCTTTGGTGCTCCTCTCTGCAGGTTGTCTGAGAGGACTGGGGCTGGGCAGCGCTTCTGAGGCTCTTTCCCACCCTCTAGCGACGAAGCAGAGAAAAATATCTGGGAAAAGGCTCCGAGGAGCAAGGCTCTGAGCAAGCTGCGCCAGGGCTGGAACACCCGGCACAGCTGGAGCCAGCGACAATAAAACCCAAATTAATCCGATAAAGCAGAGGGCTCACGCACATCATCCCCCCGAGGCTCTCTTTAATAGCACCAAAAAGGTGACTTTTTTCACTCCCAAACAGCTCCAAGGGGTCCTTGCGCTCCCAGGAAGGATCCAACAGTCCCTGAGTGCTGCCACCCTCCGAGCAAACTCTTTCTTTCCCTTTGCTGGCCGGCCACTGACACCTTTCACTGCACATTTCCCTCAAACCAAACCCCACTGATGCTGGCAATGCAAAATAGCATCCCCCACCTCCACCACACACACCCCAGGGTTGAAAGGCAGGGGATGAAATAGAGGAAATACATAAAATGGTGCTTCTATCGCTATTTTAGCGGCCAGCACACCTAAGGCTCTCTGTTTTTGGAGTGTCACACCAAAAAGCCCAGCCAAAACCATGCAAGTGGGGTGCCCTCACCATTGTTCCTGGGGTACGCAGCCACGGTGCCATCCTGCAGCCCCGCAAACAGGTACTCGGGGCTATGCTTCAGGCACAGGACAGGCTGCATGCCCGGGCTCTTGCAGGTCAGCAAGCACTGCGTCCCCGTGTCCACGCTGCCATACACGGCAATGCTAGTGGGAAAAGGGTAGATGAAAGAGCAGGATGAGGACCAGGGGGGTACCAGTCCTCCTTGCCATGAAATTCCAGTGCAAAGCTCTTGGCAGCAATCGCACATGGAGGAGGGCTGCGAGAGCAGCGCGTGCGCACGAGTGCGCATGCCCCTGTGCATGCCTTCTCTCTGGGGTGCTCACCTGCCATCCTGCAGTCCCAAGCAAACAGTGGGGTGCAGTGCTGCAGGGGGCTGCTCGGTGCCCACCCGGGTCTCCTCAGTCCCCGTCGTGTCCCCTTCAGTCGCCTCGGGGATGTACTCCATGCACAGCACCGGCGAGGCCACCGGGAAGGACTTGACCGTCCGCGGCACCGAGCGATTGAGGGAGAAGATCTCCACCTGCCCCCCTGCACCTTCTTGGCCACCCCCGACCTGCAGGGACCACAGAAGCGTTTTGAGCCTTTCCTCCGATGGGTTCCTGAGGTGCTTTTCACCCCGTTTGGGGCCTTGTTTTGCTCACCCAGAGGTAGCCCTGCGGCAGCGAGGTGCTGACGGCGGAGAAGCCCAGTAGCGAGGACTGCACGGGGTTGTGCACCGCGGCGCCGAGCTGTGGGAGACACGAGCATTTATCCCAGCACAGTACACAGCGCATGCCCCCAAATCAGGACCCAGCCAAAACCCAGCTAGCATTCCTCATTTTTCAACCCCCAACCAGGACGGATTTCACCCAGTTCTGCTCAAGAAGCTCAGCCATCCCCTCCCAACCAGCCCCCCGCGGGATTTCAGGCCGCACGCTCCCTACACGTGGAGCTGAAGGGGAAGGAGCAATTGGGGAGGGGAGGTTGGACACCGCCTTTACCTGCAGATCAAGGGCCTTGGAGGAGAAGGCGGACATGTGGCAGGAGAGGATGGGGCACCAGAAAGGAGCTTTGCTCTTCTTGTCTTCGTCGGGACAGAGCCAGCCTGGCTGGTTCTCCTCCCCTGGGGGGGGAGCAGAGCAGTTCGAGGACAGCCAGGACACCCCCAGCTCCCTCTCAAAATGAGCAAGCCTGGGTGCAGCAGAGGAAGCCGCATCACCCACCCCAGCACCAGCTTTTGGGATGCATTAAACACCCCATGCCCAGCACAGCTCCCCACCCCAAGCCATCACCATCTGCAGGGGGGCACCCCAATTCCTTCTCCAAGCTCCTGCACCTCACTGCAGTGCACGGCCAGGAGACTGCATCGAGCAGAGGCAAACCCCCCCAAAAACCACTATGTATGTAAGGGAGGAAAAAAAGCCACTAATGTGTTTCTCCACATTAGGCTTTAATGTGTTTTCATTTCTAACTTGCAGATACAGGATTGTGCCCCAGGCATCCCAGATTAAAAACAACACAAACTGTTAAAAAGAAGAGAATCAAAAATCATTTGAAATCGTATTTGAGTGCTTAAGATCCCCCCCCGGGCTGGAATGATTTTTCTTCTTTCCATTAAACTTTTTTTTTCCCTGCAGTGGCTCACGGAGTTAAAAAGGAATAGAGTCACAGAGGTGTCAGGAGGAAGGGCTCCCCCCTTGTTTATTTGCACCATTTCATGGAAAAATGGGGTAACATCAGCACCAGCACAAAGCCAAGCTGAGATCCATCAACAAGCATCCCAGAGATGCCACCCCAGAGCATCGTAACGCAACGCATTTTGAGGGAGAAACACCATTTCCATCATTTCCCACTTCCAGGCAGCGTGAAAACCAGCTGAAGACTTCTCCCCCCACCTTGGCCCAACGCTTTCCCCGCTGCCAGCCTCCCACCAGGATGCCAACCCCGCTCTGCTCCCAGATTTCGCTTTCAGAGGCGAGAGCCACCCAACCCCAGCCTTCTACTCACGCAGCCCAATCTTGGCCAAGTGGAGGCGGTTCACCCAGGAGATCTTGCTCAGGGGGCTGGGAGTGATGAAGACCACCATGACGCTGATGGGGCGGCCAGACCTGGAGGGGAGGGGGGAAAGAAATCAGTCGGTGGGTTGTCTTCATCCTCCTCCCATCCCCGGGTTGGGCAGAAGCATTTGGGAACCCACTTGTCCGGCTTGCCAGGCAGCAGGAGACGGAGGCGGCACTTGTTGGCAGAGTGGATCTCCTCTTCCTTCACCTTCATCATCCTCTGCAGAGCCAAGCACCAGTCCTGGGCCACCGTCATGTTCAGGTTCTGGGGGAAGTGAGGATTCAGGGAAGCCCCCCCACGGAGCCTCAGTCCCCGGGTTTCAGCCACGGGGATGCTGCAGAGCTCAGAACGGGGCGACGGGTCCCCGTGGGGTTATCAGGGTGCCCAGACAGCCCCAGGGCAGAGCACAGGGGCCTAAACGTTCAGTTTCGCCCCCGGTTGGGCATTCCGGTACCTGGTAGGTGCCGTGCAACGTGCTGATGAGAAGGGTGATCTGCTCCACCACCGCCAGGTCCTTCTGCAGGTCCTGCAGCTCCTGGAACAGCCGTGGCGGCCCCAGGTAGACTTTATCTTGGGAGAAGCGAGGGTGGGAGAGGAAAGGGGAGAAACAGGGCTCGTGAGCAGCGCTGCTCCCCACCCCACCAGGGCTGTGCAGACGCAGGGACGGGTGCTCACTGTGCGAGGCCGGCCCGGTGGGCGCGTGCTTCTTGGCGCCGGCGTTGTGGATGACCACGTTGTCCTTGTCGTAGGCACCGCTCTCCTGGCCCACCTCCACCACCTGCACCTGCGGGAGGGCCGTGCTCCACTTCACCACGTATTTGGGGCCCAGGGGCACCAGGCTGCTAATTTCCAGCTGGCCTCTGCCAAGGGAGGATGCAAAAAGCAAGTAAATCGGCAGCGGGTGCTGCTCGGCCTGCCAACCCCCATCGGTTCTCCCCTTGCAAAAAGCGGACGCCGAGCTCTGTTGGCAACCCCACAGCATGCACTGGCGCATGCTTGCACCCCCAAACGTGGGGCACGCAAACACAAACCACACTTAGCGCCTACCTTGGATTCACTGGCCTGGATTGGGGGGAAACGTTAATAAAAAAAAACATCACTGGGAGCCCAGAGAGAGCTTCCTCCTCCCCCCCTTCTGCAGCATCAACATCTGAGCCACAAGGTCCCCAAACCCCCAGGAGCTCCCACGGCATCATGGCACGGATGCTTTGCCCGAGGCTTTTGGGACAAAGCAGCCCCAAACTTGGGCTAGCTCCTCCAAAACGAGAAGCAGTTTTGGGGGTGAAGCTAGCAAAACCCACTAAGCCCAAAACCGAGGTGGGGAAGGGGACAGGAGCTGGGGGGTGACCACGCAGAGTGATTTTGGGGCACGGGGCGGCCGGCACGTACTTGAAGTTGATGTTGGCGCAGACCAGCATGTCGTTGAGGAGGAAAACCTTGCGCTCCTTGGACTTGATGAGCTGCCCCCGGTCACCGTACACCGTCTCGGTCAGCGTCTCGCAGAGCAGGAGCTGCCGCTGCCCCGAACTCAGCAGCTGCAGAGGGGACGGAGCAGGCAGGGGGCTCAGCCATGGGGGTCCTGCCCGCCTCCCAACCCCCTGGTTTTGGGGGGCTTTGTGCTTGCATGAGGGTTTTCCCTTCGCAACTTGGGCTTGCTCCTCTAGAACAGCAGGAAGCACTTTTGGCACGCGCTGCTCCCAGCTGCACAGACACAGCCATGCAAAGCGCTCCGACTCTGCACGACGCAGCCCCTCTGCACCACAGCTTTTTGCGCCCTGCATTTCACACCAACAGCAAAGAGCCCTAAAAGGACCAACACGGCCCTTTTGCAGCCCCTCCCGAGTCCCTTTATCCTCTGTCCCCAAGCCCTAGCCACAGGGACAGGCTGTGGAGGCCACCACGTGCCCGCAGCACAGCCCCAGGATGTGTTGCAATAGCTCCACACATGGTTTTCCAGCAGGGGTTGCAAAATCAAGCAGATGGATGGAGGGGAGGAGGCGAGAGAAGAAAAAGCAGCAGTGCCCTGGCTCACCCTCCAGCCTTCTCCGGGAGGGCCGGAGCCATAGGCTGGGGGTGGAAGGGAATTTCCAAACGGCAGGCTTTTCTTTTTGCTTTTGCTAAGGGACATCGCTTCAGGGAAGACGGGAGCTTGGCTTCTCCAAAAACCCCCTCCCGGGAACCCCAGCACCGCAGCACTTCTGCAAACACCAGCCAGAGGGGACGGATGTGAACCCAGCCCCAAAGCCTCCCGTCACCAGGGGACGAGGAGGAGCGGCGAGGCCGAAGGACAAACCTTGTTGAGGCTGCTGCGGTCACTGATGCTCTTGCTGAGCTGCTGGATTTCAGCAACCTGGTCAGCCACGCGCTTCTGCTCGTTGAGCTTCTCCGCCAGCGTCTCCAGCTCCGTGAGCGCCAGCTGAAGGGACAGGCGGTCCGCGTGGCCCTTGGGGGTGTTCTTCAGCATGTCCTGGGGGGAAACATACATCACCGGGGTGACACCAGCCCCGTCGGGTTGTGAATGGGGATGCTGCAGCTTGCAACACCAGCAAAAGAGTTTGGAGGAGAAACCCCCCAGCATCCCACCTTGGGAAGGGAGAAAGACCCCAGAGCTCTGCAAGCGGACTGCCAGCCCCAAAGGAATCCAGCGCCCGCTGTTAAACCCTTTCCTGCAGCGGCCAGGCTGCCAAAGTGGGGTGCAAAGGGGGTGCCCCGTGGGCACACATGCTCCCCTCACCCATACCTGCAGGAGCAGGATGAACTGGGGGAACCTCTGGATGGGCTTCACCATCAGCCCGTAGAGCGTCACCCGGTCCGCGCTGGCCATCTGCCGCTTCTGCACAGGGGGGAAAAAAGGCAATAAAAAGGGGAGTTTTCACCCCAAACGGTGACCAGTAGCCCCCTGTGCCCACACTTGGGACCCGCTGACCTTGAGGAAGTCGAGGAAGGCAGGTTTGGTGAGACAAGCCTTCTTGATGAGGGACATGGCAGTGGTGAAGTTGTTGACGTAGTCGCTGTACACGTCCAGCACCATCGACTTGGAGAACTTGGCACGGGGAGGAGAGGGCAGGATAAGTGCCATGGGCCCCCCAAAATGGGGCTGGGGGGAGCTCGTGCCGTTTTGGGGCAACGCTGGGGGTACCCCACGGTGGGGCCGTGTCACTCGGTTCCTCCACCCGTGCTACTGCTGGGAAAGGGCTGGGGGAGGCTGGGCAGCGGTACCCCACCGCCCTCCTACCGAGGCCACGAAGAGGTCCCCGATCTTCTCCGCCGAGTCCCACTCGGCCACGCGGGAGGCGAGGGCAATCTGGAACATGGAGTGGCACTGCAGGATCTCCTTCAGGCGGAAAAACACCACCTGGCACTTCCTGGCGCTCAGCACCTTGGGCTCCATCTCCATCAGCGGGTTCCTGTAATCCTGCAGGCGACGGCAGCGTGTCAGCATCCCGCATCCCTGCGCCCCCCAAGCCCCCCCATAAAAACCAGGGCCCCCCACCTGCAGGATGCGCTTGAGGGAGTCCACGTAGCTGCGCTCGCTCTGCACGATGGAGCCCAGGATGTGTCGCCGCACCACCTGAAAGGCACGCCAGGCTCGTCCCAAATAACTGGGGACGGGGGGCCAGGGGATGAGAACCCCCATGCAGAAGTGCCCCCCCCCCCCACCACCACCACCACCCTGCTGCTGACGCTGCCGTGCCGCTTTCTGCCAACTCAGCCCTCTGTTATTTTGGGTTGCTCAAAGGGGAAGGGGAAGCCAGGGCTCACCCCGGCCCCCAGACACGCACCCACCTGCTGGGGGCTGAGCCCCGCGGGCATGGGGCCGAGCTCCGGCGGCGGGTGCTTCATGTCCGAGACGGTGACTTCCAAGAAGCCCGTGTCCTCCTCCTCCGAGTCCCCTGCGAGGAAAAGCAACCCACAAAAACACCAAAAAAAAAAAAGCTATTTTACCTTTTTTTGGAGGGTGTCTGCAAGTTTCTGGGTGCTTGGTGCACCCCCGTTTTTTTTGGGGGGGGGGGCTGTGCCGCTGCGCTGGGATGCTCCAGGGGCTCCGCTTGGGTTCGCGGCTGCAAGCGGAGCTGGAAGCCGGCATCGGCTGTCCCCGAGCCCCGCCGCTGTCACCGGACACCAGCATGAGTCAGGCCCTGCAAGCCCGGAGGGAGCCAGGTCCCCGGGAGGGGGGGAGCACAAACCCTCCCCAAAAAGCGACCCGGGGTTGAGGACACCCCCCCCTCCCCAGCCACAATTAGCTCCAAGAGAGGGAGCGAGCAGGGAGAAGCGGAAAAAAACCAGCAGCTAAAAGCAGCGCGGCACAGCGAACGGGGGCAGGCGAGCTCCCCAGCGCCCAAGTGGGCCTTACCCGAGGCCGAAGCCGTTGAGGAAGAGGAGGGCGAGCGGGCCATGGGGTCGTGGGGCAGGGACAGCTCCTTCCTCCACATGGCGCCGGCCTCACGCCCCGCTCCAGCCGCCCCGGCCCCGCCGCCCCGCTCCCATCCCCGCCGCGTATAAATAACCGGAGGGGAGGGTGCTGCTGGCTCGGGTGACCTTTTTCCTTCCCTAATTTTGGCAGGGAGGATCCCAGCGCCTCGCTGCCGGCTCCGCGGGGCTGCCTGAGCTCTCCTTCTGCTGCCTCCCCCCCCTTGGCACCGTGGGGATGGGATGCTCGCAGCAGCTTTTTTTTCCCCCCCCAGGTTCCCACCCCAGCACAGATCCGCGTGGGGCCATGCAGCGAGGCCAGGGCACACACACACACACAAACACGGCAGATCCCCAGGGGGGGTCCCGGCAGAGCCGGGGGGGGCCGCCTGGCAGGATCCTACCTCGCCCGCGATGCTCCAGGACCCCCCTCGAGCTGCTGGGGGCAGGCGGCAGCTTTTCCACCTCCGCCGCCCTCCTCCTACGCTCCCCATCCCCTATGGGGCAGCGGAAGGGTGGTGGGCACTGAGCTGGGGCTGGGGGCTTGCTCCAGGACCCCCCTACCACCACACCACACACGCACAATCACATTTTCACCCCTTGTCTAGAAAATGGTGCTGCTTCCCACACCCCAGGGCAGGGCACAAGCAGCAGCCAGAGCAAAAAGACGTGGAAGCGTCTTCAGGGACAGGATGAGCAGAGATCTCCACGCTTCAGTGGGTTTCCCCCCCCCAAAAAAAACTGACCCTGTAGCGTTTGTAGGATTGAGCAAGAAAAAAAAAATATCTCAAAACTCCCCAAAAGTCAGCTCTGCCCAAATTCATCGTTTCCTAAACTGTTCCAATGCTCCTGGCACTGATCCTGCCTGGAGAACCTGCCCACTCGCTGTCCCACCTGGAGCACCCATGGGTGCTGACGTGGTGTCCCCACCTCCACCCCGCTCCCACAGAGGGACTTTGGGTGCTTTGGGAAAGGAGCTGAACAGACTGAGCTGGGAATGCAGAGGGGAAAATGCATTTAAAAGCATAAAATGGAAAAAAATAGAGCAGAGAAGCTAGAAGCCATACGGAGTCACGATGAAAAACGTGTTTTTTTGTTATATGCTTCCAAAAGGGCTTTTTTGGTTCTCAAAGGCAACGAAGGGGGCTCCCTGCTGCCGGCCCGCTCACCTGGTGCTTCTTTACGGTGCAGGAAGGTCACCTTCCGCATGACCGCGATCTTGGTCTTCTCCAGCCCGTCCTTGGTGCCGCTTTTGGCCGCTTTCATCAGCTGGGTCATCTGGGCAGGGGGCGAGAGGGGCCGGGGCGCTCGAGACCGCGCAGCACCGCATCCCTCTACCCCATCCCCTCAGGGACGCTGCCCTCGGCATCTCCCCCTCCTGTACCCCCAGAAATCCAGCCCTGGCCAACGGGGAGGACGAGGAAGAGGAGGGAAGGGAGGAAGCTGAGCACGGAAGGGGTCGGTCCCCGCACCTCTGTCCCCTGCATGGGGACTCAGCCGCATGCCATCAGCTTGCAAGCAGGCGCAGGCAAAGCGTGAGCACGCGGTGAAAGCAGAGAGGAGGGAGGGGAGAGGGGCACGAGCGCATCCAGCCCACTGCAGCGGGGTTTTGTTCACACCCATGCAAGAGGAAAAAGGGGTGTTTGCCCTTCACACCTGAAATTGCAGCATTTTTAGTGCAGGTTGCTAAAATCCCAGTGTAAGCTGGCTGTGAACTACCAACCTGAGTGGTCTGGGGCAGGGAAAGGCTTTGCAATAGGGTTCTACATCTGCAGGGAGCTCCGCTCCCTTTAACCACCTTCCCGACCCCGTAACGGGGAAAACCTTCTCAGATCCATCTAGGGTGCCCGAACCTCACTTTGTCCGAATGCCCCTTAAAAAAAAATAAAAATAAAAAGCCCAAAAAGCGAACGGATTGGGCAGATTGGGGATGGGGGGCTGCTCTACGCAGACACCAGTAACCGCCGGAGGGGATGCAGGCGAGGTGGGGAAAGTGACAGGGGGTGGAGATGTCCCGACGTCCCCATGCCCACGAGACACGCAGGAGGCAGCTCGCAGCGCAGTTTCTCCGCTGGTGGACAGAAGGGGCTGGATTGAGCCCTACGGGAGGGCTTTGTCCCACACCCCCCCGGGGGGAATTCAGGGGACAAGGGGGGAAAAGGACCGAGGAGGGACAGTACCTTCCAATCGTACTTCTGCTTCAGCTCCTGCATGTCTCTCCCCCCAACTCTTAAAGCCAGGATGTCTCTCTTAGTCCTGGCGTATCTCTCCTTTAGTCTATTCAGGTCTGGAGAAAGCTGAGCCCCAAGCAAACCAGGCGGGAGGAGAAGCCAGAGGATGCGAGAGAGGGCAGAGAAGAGAGATTCAGGTAAGCGGCCAAAACAAGAGGAGAAACCATCCCCAAAGCAGCAGGGCACGGGGAAGCGTGCTCCCGAAATCCAGCTTGGTCTGAGCGGGGAAGGGCAGCAAGCACAGGAAAGGCGGGGAGCCGCAGCCACATGCCGAGATGCAACAGATGGGGCGGGGGGGGAGAAAAAAGGGAAGGAAAAGAGTAAATAGAGGAAAAAAAAATCCGAAAGCAACTCGTGAGGCTGTGCTGGTTTCGTGTTGCTTGAGAGCACAGGGCAGCCCCTAACCTTTAGGCGAGATATATCCAGGAAACCCATGGGAAAAAAATAAAGAAGTGAGTAATTAAAACAGCAAGCTAACGAGGCAGAGGGCATCGCCAGCGTTACCTTGGGCTGGAAGGACGCCCGCTGCTTGGCCGGCTCAGCCTCTGGCTTGCTCTCCTCACCCGAGTCCTCGCTGTAGCTCTCGAACTCGCTGGAGCTCCAGCCCAAATCCTCGCCCGCCCGCTGCCCCTCGCCTCGCTGCACGTCCTCGTAGATCAGGCTGCGCTCTGCCCCTGGGACATCGGGGTAAAACGTCGCTCTTTTCCCTCCCTGGGCATCCCAAAACATCAGGGTTTTGCAAACCCAGCACCCTCCCCAGTGCTGGATGTTTTCCTGCCGTACTCCCCCCTCGGCAGCCTCTTCTGGAGGGGCAGAATGGGGATGATGCTTCCCTGCCGGTGCCTCAGCTTGCCCGGCTGTGAAATGGGTTCATGCCCCCCACAAAAAGATGCCCCCGGGAGGGAGGGCTGCCCCTACCGTCCTGGTCAGCATCGAGGTTTTCACAGGGGACATCGTCGTAAATCACATCGTCCTCCACCGCCGGGAACTCGAAGCGCTCACCTTGGGGGGGGGGGGACAAGAAAACAGATCCGCGTCAGGACCCCAAAAATCAAGCCAGGGCCACAAAATCGTTCCCTGCTCCCAAGGCCAGGCTGGGCTTTTCAGCTCAGGCCGTGCTTTTCCCCTCTCCCCATGTGTTTTAACCCACCTCGGTGGCTGATTTTCCTCTTCCAGGTCTGGGTGCTGATGTCGGGGGGGGCCCCACCAGCCTCCCCATTGCTCACCCCCGCCAGCAGCCTGCGGGGAGGGCAAAGGAACCATCAGAGAGCACCCCGGGGGTGCCAAAGCCCCCGGGGCTGGACGCACGCAAACCCCAAACCCCACCACCCCCCAGTGCGTGGGGGCTCACACCCCCATTTTGGGGGCACAGCAGCAAAATAAAGCCCCTGCCTGGCCCGGGATGCAAACCCAGCCGCAGCCCGCGGAGGAAGTTTGAGAAAAGCGGACGCGTTAAGAAGTCAAGGTCGATGCCGCCGGCTTTCCGGCAGCAGAAACGTGAGCTGCAAAATCTGGGGGTGGGATGCAAGCGCGGGGGCTCCGCGCGCCTCCGGAGCAGCAGGATGAGCTGGTTGGTTAAATGCAACCCCAACACAAATTAAAAACAAATTTTTTAAAAATTAAAAAATGCCAAAAGCCGTGCTGGGCAGCAATGCTGATGGCTGCTCATGCTCTTTCACTCGCCTCCAGGTGCTTGCAAAGCCCCGGCAGGGAGCTTGCAGCCTCAAAGCCACAGGTTGCTATTAATACAGGCTATTAATACGGACTCCACACGTCCCACTGCACGTCTGCTGCTTTGCTGTCACCCTCCAGGGCTTGGGGACCAAGTTTTTAGGGCCACAATGGCTCCAGTTGGTCCAGGCAACCCACAGGGGCAGGATGCCCCCAGAGTCTCCTGCTTGCTTCAGGCCCCAACCCCATGCACCCAGCTCCTATTGCATGCTGTGAGCCACGGGAATAAAACGGGGAAACTGAGGCACAGCACAAGACTGGGATATGCTAAAGAGAGGGCGATCCCCTCCAGAGTTGCATTTTCTCCCCAGACCACCCCAAAACCCCACTTACCCTTCCTGGGTCTCCAGCACCAGCCCCTCTGCGGAGGAAAAAAAGCAAAGAGAAACTGGGTCGGTGCCTGACCTTGCAGCATTGCCAGCACGGCGCAGGCTCGGCCACCCAAAGGGGACGCTTTGGGGACCCCGGGGAGACCTCACCGATGCTGGAGCTGGTGGCACGGCGCCTGCGGGGGGGTGCCTGGAGGACCGCACCCCTGCTCGGCTCGGCCTCGGCTGCGGAGTCTTCGTCGTCCTCCTCGTCGCTGTCCTCAAAGTCAAAGGCTTCGCCCAGGTCCTCCTCGCCGTGGGGCAGAGCGCCGGGGGCCTCGGGGGCGAGGCGGTCACCTGAGAGCAGGAACCCCATCGGTCGGTGTCACCCCGGCACTGATTTGCCCCAGTGAGCAGAGAGGGACGCGGGGTATGGCAGGGAGCATCGCCGCCCAAAGACCCCTGCCATAGCCCCCCATGGTCTGGCGGTACGACGAGGCTCCCGTGGGGAAGTGCTGGGTGCTGTGGGGGGACGTCCCCCCCTTCCTGCACAAGGCTGGGTTTCCTCCCCCCCCAAAAAACCAACCCAGCTCCGGCTGGTGACAGTACCTACTGCGGGGCAGGGGGGCAGCTCGGACGAAGCCATGGCACAGGGGGTCCGGACGCTCTGCCTGGGCCCGTCCCCGAGCCTTTCCTGCGGGAAGGAAGAAGAGATGGGTTCAGAGAGGGGTGCCAGCCCCCCCAGGGCCACCCCTTGGACAGGGGACAGCGTGGAGAGACCCCCAGGCACCCCATGGGGGGCAAATCCTGCTCTGGCTGCTGCAGAAGCTTCTCACAAGGAAACAAACGCCAGTCCCGGGTGTAAGCGCACGCTGCCACATCCACCCCGTGCCCAGCGACCTTGCAGGGCCAAATCCATCCTCGGCAGCTCCGAGCATCCAGCCGAAGGGGCTAAGCTGTGCTCAAAGGCTGGAAAGCACCATAAGCATCCCCCCCTCCTTGCAATCGATGGCCCACCCGCTCCGGTAACACGAGACACCCAGCACGGCGCCCTGAAAGGTCACCAGGAGGAAGAGGAAGGACGGAGCAGAGACCCCCGAGCCCGAGGGATGATGCACAGGAGACAAATCGCAGCGGGGCGAGCCCAGGAAGCTGCAAAGAGCAAAAAGGTCCCCAGTGCCCCACAGATGCCACCACCCTGCCCTGAAGAGCTGGCTGTGAAGGACCCCAGGCAAACATTTCCCCCACACCCGGACCCTCGTTCCCCACAGGAGTGAGAATCGGGGGACGCACAGACCCAAAACGATCCCAAGAAAGGTTCTGTTTCTTCCCCCGTGCCCCAAAGCCCTGAGAGTTGGGGCACAGGGGAGGGCTGCAACAAGCCCCCCAGCCCCAAGGACACACACACGTGTCCCCATAGGTGTCCCGCTCCCCCAGGAGGTGACGGCACAGCCATGGTGGGCAGGGAAGGAGAGGAGGAAGAGGGAGGAGTGAGGAAGGTCAGAGCAGACCAACCTTCCCAAGGCTCCCTTGCCACAGGAAAAGGAAGAAAACATCAAGGGACTCTTTTTTCTCCCCCCTTCTGACCTTAAACATTGATTATTTGGTGTTTTAGCCTGGGAAACAGGCTAGGCTGACACCCACGCCACCAGAGTGAGAGAAACGCCGCAAGCTCGCCCGGGGTCTCGCACCCCAGTGCTGACGTCCACGGCCCAAAATCCACATTTAACCTGCTCCAAACGTCCTGCAGCCAGCAGCAGCAATTCCCCCACAGCTCCTCCACAGCCTCGGGGTTGCACAAGGACAGGCGGCGTGTAGCAAAGGGCTTGGAAGAGCTGCCCCGTGCCGCTGCAAACCCCCCCAGCACAGCGAGCTGACACGCATCTGGCCTTTTCCCAGCACGCACATACCAAAATAGAAGAAAGAAAACCAAAATCCTCTTTTCCTCACTGACCTGAGCTCTCCAAGCAACCGCCACAGTGCTGTAAGTATCCTCTTCTCCCCACTTTTGCAAGCAGCCCCGCCGCCTGCATGAACACACTGGGGTGATTTATTTGGAGGGAGGACCCAGGGACACTTTTTCCTCCTCCTTGAGCTCTTTTTCTGGCCCTCGGAACAGAAAGCGCTTTGCAGCCAAGGCGTGTTCTCAGGCTGCTCTCGTGTCACCCCCTCTGCTTCCCATTGGCGTCTGCTGGCGGCTCTCCCGTCTCCCCCTCTCGCAGGCTCACCCCTGGGGAGGAGAAGCCAGCTGAGCCATAAACCTGCCGCAAACCAGCCCGACGGAGCAGACACTTCCACAGAGATTGTCCCCCAAAAAGAAAAGGGATTAAAAACCACCTGAGCACAAGGGGAAGCCGAGCGGGGAGACGCCGATGCCCCAGGAACCCGGGTGCTCGCTGCCCGGCACCTCGGCGGCTTTTTGCTTTGAGGGAGGAGGACGGCAACACGCCGCACAGCCAAGGCAGCAGTCGAAGCCAGCTCGGCCCCGATTTTATCCCCCTGGCGCTGCAGGATAAGGTCACTTACCATTTTGACAGTTGACATAAGCTCCTCTCTGCCCGATTTGTCCCAGGGCTGGTTATTTTCCCATCTGCAAGCACGCCTGCTGCGGGGGAGAGTAAATAGGCGAGCGCCTGCTCTCCAACCCAGCTGACCCCGAGCTTTAATTGAGCCTTGATAAAACGAAATCAAGGCATCGCTGTGCACAGCAAAAATGAGAACAGGGGCAGGGACATCCTGCTGGCAAAAAGCATCCGCACGGGATGGGGCAAGGAGGGGGAAAGCTGCCCTGCCAGGGAACGCGCCCTGGAGCAGGACGGGGATGCTGGAGAATCCTGAGACAACCCTTGGAGAGCCCGATTTAAACGCCACGCCATCTCCCTCCCAACTGGGGAAAATAAATAGAGAGGGATATAAATAAAGTCCCCGCAGCCAGAAAAGCAGGGCCACCTGCTAAAGCCAGCCCGAGCCAGCCGCAGCATCCTTCTCCCGGGGGGCTGGCACCTATTCTGCTCCACTGCATTATTTTTAGCCCCCGTGGTGGAGCGACAGGGCCCAGCTGCCGGTGCAGCTGCCAGCCTGGGGACACAGCAGGCTCCCGGACCCAAAGCCACCCCCCCCCCCCCCCCCCC